>BQMF02000431.1:0-372733 GCA_027922465.2 Turritopsis dohrnii
GCGTAACTTAAGGCTTTCTGGAACTTACCAATCTCTTCCGCTAAAGAGGTGTCTTTCCGGATCGCTTGCTCTACTGCGGTCATGAAGATCTTTTGAGCATCCAAGGCACGTCCAGTGTCACCCGCTATAACGGAACGTGCACTCGCCTGACTTTCTAAAAGCATTCGTGCGTACATCCGCGTACTCTGCGACAAGCGTTGTATACCAGCTCTACTTAACCCAGCATTAACATCATTTTGGACGTAGAATTGCCAACTCTTGCCAATTCTCCGCATGCGAGCAGGGTATCGCCAGAAGAACTTGTCAGCTGGTATGTCAAACTCTGCAGAGAGCGTCTTGAACGCACTTGAATTGTATTTGTTATCTCGCGGGTTGAAGCTTAGTTCACTTGGTAGAGGAATTTCAAGTTGCTTCAAGATCAGACGTATCTGAAAATAGACGTGAAAGCGGTAGATGCTCGCAATCATAGGGTTCTTATGGTGTAGATGTTGCGTTGATATGCCGCAACCAGTCGTAGCTAACCAGGTAGCAAAAGATAACTGTCCTGGGTACATGTCGATATCGAGCCATATCATTTTCATGGGTACAAACGGAAATGAGAAAATATCGCGAAACTTAGCGATGAAAAAGCTCCCTTGTTGATCCACAACGATCCTTTGCTCCCACAGTTCCTTAGCAGCTAAGAGTGTACTGGGTTGCCCGAATTTTGGTATATACCGCACCTTGTCGTAGTTCATTTCTCTTATAATAAATGTATGTAAATGTCACCCATCTTGGAGAAACCAAGTTACCAACAGAGTTAAAAGAAGGCACGGAGATTGCGATAAAAGAAGCAGTGTTATACGTGGGGTGGCTCAACCTAGTTCAACACGCTAGATTTACCATTGATCAAGTATCAAAAAAAGACCCCGTCGATTCAAGGTTCCCCCTGCATATAGACTTTCCACCTGGATTATATACGTCAAAGAGTATTCGTTCAAGAATAAATGCAAGATCACTTGGATGCGCAAATCTCGATCCAAGAGAGGATGGTAAGCTTCACTTATCAGTACAAAAAGGGTATTACGTCTCAATAAGTGAAAACTTAGGGGAACTTTTAGGATTAGATAAGAAGTATACTCAAGGTGAATATAGATCGGTGCCAAACTTCTGTACGTTCAAGTCTATACGGCTGTACTGTGAGGAATTCGAAAACAGCTATATTCTGTTAAACGGTGCAATTACGAAAATCGTACACATTTTTAGACTTCAGAAGCCAGAATACGAGTATGGCGACATCATGTCGTATCACTATGAACGTCCTATGTTCACCAACAAATTGAGGTCCTCAACGCGAACGTTGAATTTTTACGTCACCGACGATCAAGGCAGGAAAGTTGATTTACAAGCTATCAATATGCTCGTCGTCTTCAAATAAACAGATGGCAATGTACGACGTGACTACGGAGAAGCTATATCCTGTTTTACCAGACCCAGAGAATGGATACGCAAAAAACTATAGAATTCAAGCGGTGAAGGAGACGGAAGCATACCTATCTCGGGAACTAGAAAGTCGAACATCTTTAGAGCGCAAATTTTCACACTACTCAGCAGTTGCGAAATATGCATGTTACTTTCTGATCGCGGTGAATGTTGTACTCTCTGGTGGTGAGATTGCATGCTTGGTATCAGAAATGGATACTTCGATGAGCATCGCGCTGTGTGTGACAGCTCTCGTGGTGGGTCTAATAATGGGCGGTATTCAAAAATGTGCCTCTATTTTCGATGTAAAAAGACAGAAAAATCATGATATCGCATTCGCTGCGCAGACCGTTCTAGACAGTCTGCGTGTGCTAATATCAAAAGTCTACGAAGACGGTACCATCGATCATCCTGAGTTTACTCGAATTATGGAGGAGAAACAGCTTTACGAACATCAGAAGCAAGAGCTGCGAAAACGATCAAGGAAGGTGATCAAACAGCTTTACGAACATCAGAAGCAAGAGCTTTTGGAACGTGGAAGGAAAGAAGGTCGCGAAGAAATCGCAAAAAAGCTCGTGAGCAGTTCAGATACCCCGAGTGCACCTGCTATGTGATGTATGAGGCACCTCCTCCTTATGTTTTGTAGCTTGGTAAAGCTACAAAACGACATTTGTATTATCCATCCCTCCACTTGCTATGGCAGTTGTTACACTCATTGAACACTGACGTTCCCTCGTCACATGACCTGACTTGTTTTGGTATTGAAAGAATGTTCCTGCTCCCACAGCGATGGCAAGTATACAATGTTTGTTCTGGAGCAGTCGCTCTAGGCTTTGACATTTCGTTGAATATTTTAAGGAGTCTATCCTTGGCAGAGTCAAATATTGGATTTGAAAAGTCTTCCATTTATTTACTCGACCTCCCAAGGGGTCCAACCGTTGGACCCCTCTTCAAGTTCTTATCCTCCGCTTCATAGTAGCTACAAAACGTTACATGTCGATATCGAACATACCCTCGAACAATTCCCGCGTATCAACATCGGGCAGAGTAAAGTGGTTTTTGTAGAAATTCTCCCTACCCAGGACATCTTCTCGGAACCGGTGCCATGCATGTACGGCGTTGGCGTCTTCGCATTTACCGAGTTCTTCCATCTCAGGGTACTTGATCCGCAGTAGATTTAATCTCTGCCTAAGTTGCTTCGTTGACATCGTATCATGTAGTACGGATGTGTTGAAGTAGTGCTCCGCGTCTCCACAACACAAAGAATGTTGTCGATCGGTTTTCGATGTGGTACGTAGCGTTGCTCCAGCTCAGCAATTATTTGATCACGCTCTACAAGCTCAGTTTGCGCTTCTATGAGATCGTCGTTCATCAGAGCCAGAGCTGCTTCAGCTTTCTCAATAGCATTTTGCTTTTCTTGGATAATCTTGTTAAAGCCTCTCGGGATAATCTCTTTAAGCAACCAGTTTCGGGCTAAAGCTGCAGTAGGTTTTTCACTACGCATTACGATATAGAGAGCGAGCTCTAAGGAAAGGAACACATCGTGGGGGTTTCGCGACCTCCCAAGGGGTCCCATCAGATGGGACCCCTCTTCAAGTTCTGCTCTAGTGAGTTGCTCACGCTTCATAGTATCTGGAACAGATGTATCTATGTGCTTCAACCCTAAGAACTTACCAAATTGTGCTCTGTGAATGAATGGTTGGTTTTGTCCATCAAAAAGTACTTCAATGGTTGATAATCCGTTGAATAAAGATAAGGTCATCTTTCTTATAGAAACAACTTCCAACTGGCACACGTATGGACGTCAAGTAAGTGGGAGACATTTACTTGAAGCTCTAGGCTTTGACATTTCGTTGAATATTTTAAGGAGTCTATCCTTGGCAGAGTCAAATATTGGATTTGAAAAGAGATAAAATGAATATTATAGATCCGCTCAAGCAAGTCCTCGCTATAGATTTTACTAAGAAGAGAAATGATTCAGTTACATCCAGATTTAACAGGCTGCTGGGTTCAAAGATAATCATGTTGACAACTCTCATCACGGCATGGTGTTGGTACAAAGATGGCATGAATTGCAATATGTTAGGTTGGGATGTAGGGAACAAATTCATACAAAATGCTTGCTGGATGAAGGGTCTATATATATATGAGGAGCTCACAAGATATGAACTCTCTCACGAGTACGGAATTCCTGATACTCTCGATATGACTGGAATTCTCCAGCAGCGAGATGGCAGTCATGTGCTATGTAAGTCGCGAGGATCATGTGTGCCCATGAAAAAGACTATTATCACATCTTACCAATGGATTCCATTCTTCATTCTAGCATGTTCAATGGCATTACAGTTGCCATATATGCTGTTCAAGTGGAACTTTGAGCGATTGGAAAAATTTAAGAGCTGTGTAGAATCTTCCTCTGCAGCAGCGATTTATAATGTGTACTTTTGTGATACTGTGACTTGTACGAAGAATGTGTACATTTTTTGCCAATTTATAGTGGAAATGTTGTACATCATCATGAACCTGTCGATTCTCCAGGCATGCAGACAACTCATAGGAGTGCCAGATATAACGAAGAATAATGTACTCTTTCCTACTATGGGTATGTGCACGATTGAGGCAAATAAGGGTAGTCTCACGGTTATATACACCAATACACTAACTTTATCATGTGAGATATCTTCACATGTCATATATGGCTACTGCTTCATTATAGTGTGGTTGGTTGCAGTGTTAGGAACTATAGTTTCTTGCATTGGTGTACTAATAACACTAGGGCGAATGTACCAAAACTACCATCGTTCCAATAGGAAAGGCTTCACTATGTATCAATTGGAACTTTATGAGGCTGTTCGAGAAAAAGATATCCAAAAATTTTATGAAATCAACCAGATGATGACAAATTTCCCTGATGAACAACTTCCAACTTGCACACGTATGGACGTCAAGTGGGAGACATTTACTTGAAGTAATGCCTGGTACAGTCAACCTCATAGCCTACGATCTCTCCGGTTTCAACATCAGTCTCCTCACCTGCTGGCGATGTATAAATTTGTCTTTTGACAAACGCTTTTTTCGAGAGATTACAAAAAAGTCTATTCAGTGCACATTCGTGACACTCGGGGAACTCTGTCTGCACTCCTATAGAGCGCTGGTTCCGCTTGTACCTTATTCCACCACTCAAGAGTTCATTAAGTTCATTTTTGTTCATCGTAGAATAGCCTCGAAGACCTTCTTCTTTCGCTTTCAGCCTTAGTTGTTTCAGTGTTGCCATTTTCTTCAAAGTTACAACATTAACTTTGAAGTCTCTACTCATCATCACTGAGAAGGCTCTCACGCATATCTGTTTCATGGTACTTGCACTCTTTCAAATGGACTTGGAGGTAGTGGTTGTGATGGGTCTGTGTGTACACGCTTCCGATCTTCAACACACCAGTGGCCTTGCAGGATTGGTTAAATGGTGGTGAATCATCATTAAACTTTGTTTTGATGTCACCATCCCAGGAGATGAGCTTTGGGTTGATCCAGCCTGCAGTACTTATCACAGTACCTGTCAAGGTATTGAAGAGAAGCTCTTGCACACGATCAGCAATCGCGTTGTAGGCATCACACCAAGCTTTATCATCCAACACGTTGAATCCCATCTTCCAGGCGGATGTCTCGTTATACCTCGATACACCTGAAGAGTGACACTTCCGTGGGGTCTTGATTAAGAGAGGAACGATTTTAGTCGGTTCCTTCTCATACCCGATGTAGTACCTCAGGTCGTTCTTGTTTGCTACGATAGGTTCTGCTATAGTGATCTTTGACATGTCGATAGTGTAAATGTCGGTAAGTTCTGCACTAGAGTTAAAGTCATTCCGTGAAACTTCGATTTGTCCAAAACGCAACATCTTTATTATATGCAACAAAAACTCCAACTTTGAAATATTTATGAGACTACCACTTTTTGACGTATTCTGGAGGTACTTCCGTATCTTCAGGAATAAGCATAAGTTCTTCACGTACAAAAGATCTCTCCGGCCCATCTTCTAGGTAGTACAAAACACGCTGACCTTGGTATTGCAATATCTTATCGACCCGATACGTTTCCCGACTCCAGTTGTTGTCTGTTGCGCGTCGTTTTATGCCGTCATGTTCCTCACCCGGCGCTAGCAAATAGCGGTATAATCCCGCTTCAGGTAAAGTTTCTTCCTTCGGGTAAAACCCAACTTTTAACGGAACTTCCTCCAGTTTAATCGCCTTTGAGGGTTTCATCCCGGTTCTGGCAAGAACATTGTTGTTCAGTTGACTCACACTTTTCTGGTAGTGTTTTACCCAAGTGGTACTGTTTTTCTCTGGATCTTCCAACTCCTGCGCATCTTGTATAGGGAAAAGTTTCTCCGCGAGGAGTTTGTTGAAGTTTTCCACAAAGGCCTGCTTTCTGTGGTTATGCTTTGTTGTAGTTCTCACCACCTCGACATCGTGCTTCTGGAAGACCTTGGCTGTTTCCGACTTGAACTCTGATCCGTTATCTACATAGAGCTTTTCAGGCCACTTTAGTGGACCCTTTTTGTAAATGTCAGCAAACATCTCTGCAACGTCGCTCGCCTTCTTCGTTCTCAGAGGTCTACTCGCTTTATACCCTGAAGCAATATCGATCACATTCAAAGCGTACTTGTACGTATTCTGATAGACTTTGTCATGAGGAAGATACAAAAGATCGGCCTGGTGGATCTTGTTCACCTTGGTCACGTAAAAGTGAGGATAGTCGATGTGCTTAGGCCTTGGTAGATGTATCTGATATAAAGCTTGATGAGTTAGCCACTTCAACACTTGTTTCCTAGTAACTCCAGCAGCCTTCTGAAGCTCTTTAATGGCTTTCTTCCCTTTCCACAGATTCTCTGGTTTGTAGTAGATGTCACGCAACGTTTCAGTCATTTATTACATACGGTAGAGCAGAAATCCAACAATACCTAGAGTTCCAGCGATCGCTACCAATTCACCAGTCTTTTGAGCTTCAGAAGGGTTATAAAAATCCGTTAATTCAGGCCTAGGGGGTAAAGGTGAGAGACGCTGTTGTGTTGCCTCGTAGTACTCGTGCATACCTCGATCAAGATCAGAGATGTACGCAGAGGCGTTATTTTCTTGTCGAAGTCTGTTGTTGATAAAGTCAAGGCGTGTCGCGCGCTCTCGATCCCATTCCATTTGTGCTTGTCTCGTTTTTTCGGCTGCCATAGCACGTTCTTCTCGATCTGCTGCTGCTTCCTCATCACCAGAGAGAGCCCTCTCTGCGTAGTTGCCAAACGTGAATAGTGCTGCACTTACTGCCCCTCCTATTAAGATGCTAACCATTTATCTAAACCGAAATTTTATCCTTGTACCACCCTTGCTTGAGTGCGTAATCATCTGACAAAATTGCCATCTCAAGGTATAGTCCAAGCTTTCCCACATCAGCTAAATCTAGCTTTGCGGATGGAGCTCCTACACTGAAGAATTTTTTTCCAGCGTACGCGTACAAGCTGGTGTAGCCTAGTAAACGTGCCGCCTGCCACATGCTATCCATGAATTCTTTCTCCATTTATATTAAGCAAAAATGATCTTGTTTTTGTGCTTGCACCTTTGAGCCAGTGTCAGCGGAAGGCTTAGTAGAAGAGCTTTTGCGCGTTGCTCGTGTGTAGAAGTAGCAGACTAACAACCCCACAGCTAAAACAGCTATGGCACCACCAGCTCCTCCAATCATATACGTCTTAGTAGGTACTTGTGTAGGTACTTGTGTAGGTACTTGCGTAGGTACTTGATTAGGTACTTGATTAGGTACTTGTGTAGGTACTTGCGTAGGTACTTCTAAGTTCTTTTTATTCTTTCGGTTCCACTCTGCTAGCTTCTTCCCGCTCGCGACTCTCCCAGGGTCCTTCAATTTTACTATCTTCTTCTCGTCTTCGCTCATTTATTTGACGCTCTTCAGCGATTTTTGCGTACTTAATCCAATCAAGATTGCTAAAAATGATCGCAAACAGCGCCAAAGGACCGAGAAAAGTTTTACAATTTGAGTAGATAGTAGACCCTATCACATCCATAGGTGAAACGCCAGGTATAGATGCCGCCATATAACTCGTGATGGAATTAGTGATGAGTGGATTTCCGTTGATCTCCTTCATCATCTTTGAAACATCTCTCACACCTACCAAATTAGATATCAGAGCGTTGAAATCAGGCGTTTCTTGTTGGAACTCGTTCCCCTCCGTGTATGTTTTGTATAGCTTTTCGATGGTCTTGTCTTGCAACTTATTCACTCTTTCAACTGTCCAAGGTTTTTTACCGCCAAGATGTTGACCACTTTGTACAGCACGTATAAGCTCTGCTCTTTTCTGCGCTTCTGCTGGAGTACCAACTACGTCTAGAGATCCATCGATATTCATGACTAGATTTATTATATGACGACACTTCCAGAAAACAAACATCCAAAGTCCTGTCGGAACGCAGAAACAGATGAGTAGTATTACTTCGTACATTGTGGCGGTGATGAGCTACATGAAACGAAAACAAAACTCCCTTAGGAGAACCCCCTAGGGTTTTTGTTGTTGATGATGATGTTGTTGTTGCGATACCCTAGAGGGTTTTTAATTCATTGTCTTCGATCTAACCGGCACTCCACCCTGGCTTCTCGAATCCACCAGCTCTGAGCTCTACCCCTAGATCTTAGACTATTTGTGTGTGACTACTTACGAGCTCCGACTACTACGCACGTAATGGCCGTTCATGTTCTGCTCGAGTGTATTACATTTAGTCACAGTTTTTCCCGACAACTTTTGGCACATTTTGTGGTGAATACCGGGAGCGGACGGCACCATCCAGTTCCAATCTAGCCGCTCCACTAGACCTTCCCTTTCCGGCAGACTCTGTCGCCTGTTCACCACAATTTCAAATTATTCCGCTCTTAAGTTTTATACCATTCATTTACACTTCAATGTCTGCTTGTGGTGTCTCTCGGAAAAATTCGATAATTTTAGAAAACTCTATTTTAGAGAACCCTTAGGTTTTTGTACCGACAGCCACATGTGATAGTAGTTTAGGTTCATGCTAACACCTTCAAGCCCTGACGTTTATGTTGAATTTCGATCGATTTGACGGTAACCTGAATGTCTCTGTGGACCAGTGAAACCTGACAGTGATTAATCACCCAGACCGAAGTCTACCCAAACCGCGATATATCCAACGCAACTGCGGGGAAGTGCGCACTCATGCAAGTTTTTCAACCAGGACATGAGAGACCGAGTGGGGATCGAACTAGCGATCTCAAGATTACAAGTTTTACGTTGTAACCACCACACTACACATCACATTAATAAAACATGATTTCAGCTTATTTATGATAGCTTAAAATCACTCAAGCGTACAATTTCACCTCATTTGCGTCATGAGATCATGAGAAAAAACTTCTCATGAATTACTCACTATTCAGCATGAATTTATGAATCCTCGAGCACGCGTTGTGATCAAATCTGTCTGTATGATGCGTTTATCATCGTCTCTGTTCAAAGCAATCTTGTTCACTTTTTGTGTATACATTTGATGTTTCTTATTTTGAAGCACTACCATTTCTCTATATAGATTTCCTCCATCTTCTAGACACTTCTTATAATCTTCGAATGTAATGGATTTTTTAACCACACACTTTTTCATGCCTTTGCATCGCTTGTCTTCCTTCTCTAGCGTCTTGTATGCATAGAGTTTAGCTCGTAAAGCCACAAACTCCGTCATGATCTTACCACCAAGTTCGTCCTTCATCAGACCAATAACCTTCTCATTCTTTAATGTGTATAATCTGTCTTTCTCTGAATAATTACTCGTGTCAAATCTCTTTTCTACATCTTCAGCTATATCTCGATAGAAATCTTCCGTCTTGATGTGGTACACGAAGCTGTCAGTGTCCATATAGCAGAGTTGCAGCTTACTGCCATATTTCGGCTGCATGTAGTCATAGTGGAATTCATACATTAACATCTTACTCATATCAAGTATAGCCTGACCTATGTATACAGGCTTCATCATCTTGATACTTGTCTTACCCATCTCCACACCCATCAAGTTTGCGCTAAAGCGAACTCCACTTTTAAAGTTAGGTTTCATGACGTACCCCTTATACTTCTTTTCGTTCGTAACTAACTTCATATTGCGATGGTTCCGTATATTCTCCATCGTCTTACCAAACACGCTATTGTTCATAAGCTTGAAAAAGTCTTTTTCGAAGTCGTTCTTTGATTCTTTTCTCAGTCTTGTGTTTAAGTTTATGTAAGGCTTGAGCCAGGCAACCTGATGATACCTGATGACTCGGTGGACTTTCTTCAGAACTAAGCCATGAGTCAACGCTTGATGTAGCGCTCTTATATCTATGACATACTCATGCTTGTTGTGGAGATTTGGTACGAGTTTTTCCACCTTTGCAAGTGTCATTCTCTCAGGTAGAAATGGTAAACTATTATGAGCATCATGTAGCCTCTTTGGATACTCGACATCCACCTCCAGCAGATAGCCATACTCATTCTTCTTAACTAACTTCGCAATACCTTCAGGTGTGAACTTCTCAACATTTTTTACCCATCTAAATCCATGTGTTGGCAAGTCTGATGCCATAGCCCAACCGTAAAGGTTGTTTGCGTCAAGGTACATTGCATATGAGGATTCCTCCTTCGGATCATATTGATCATCCATATACTTGTTGTTTGCTTTTACATAGCGATGTACAGCTTGTGTTATACCTCCTCGTATACCTCTCTCGAACATTAACAGCATGTCTATGTCTGTGAGCAGTTCTAACTCTATTCGGGTATACTTCAAGGCTGCTTTCCACGCCAAACCGGGTGCTGTGTAGAAATGGAGTGGATCCAATTGGTAGTGATGCAAGCATGTATCCCGAAACGTTTCAAACACATCTGCTAACAGTAGAACGTCCGTTGCCAAGTACACATCGTGGTAATCTCCAAGTGTTGTCACGTCTCCTTCTGGAGACACTCTTCTCCACACCTGTTGTGCATGTTCGTAGTCTGTGTCACTTATACCACACATGTTCAGCTTGCTGTAAAAGGCTTCTTTTGGAGGTAGCTCTCTCTCAGCAAGCTTTTCCCAACTATCCATATACTCGTATGGATATACACCTTTGCGGCGCATCAACTGAAAGATGCTATCTTCCTTGTAAAACCATCGAAGATTTCTGCACTGCTCATCACTAAGATTAGAGGACAATTTATCCAAACTTGATGCCATGAATCTACAGCTGTCAATGAATCTCAGCTCGATCTTCTTGTACACTTGTGCACCATCAGAGTTGAAAACACCAGCAAGTGGTATTGCTATTTTGACATGGAAGGATATATACTTTTCCCTATTTTCCGCGATGCATCCTATATCTTCCATGTTGTACTTTTCCCCCAGTTCTCTAATGAAGAGGTGTGCATCATAGCCACTTAAGTTGTGAAAGATGATAGGGATATGATGTGGGATCTTGTATCTTAGGTTGCAATTGTTATGTGCAGCACCTCGATATAAACCTGTATAGTGACAGTGATCTCTGACTTTGCGATTTTGAGGATCGGAAAATGGCTGCATACATATGTGACAAGTTTCTGCATCCCAATGATCACGCTTCTGAACATCCGTCAGTTCCATCATCGACTGCTCTGGAAATGTCGCATACAACCGCTTAACTTCATCTTCCAGATGATCCACAAACTTCTTTACACAATCTTCACCTCTGTATACTTTTAGAGGATCTTGCACATCTCCATACGCAAACTTGCTGTACGTACACCATCCTGAAGGTATGTGCTTCGATAGTGTTTTTGTGTTCTTCTCTCTCCCATCTTCCTTCATAGGTACTAAAAGACTCTCGAAATCTGCATAGATAGCAAAAGGTACTCTGAACTGCATCTCTCCATTGTTATAATGCAACCATTTTTCCTTCTCTCCAGGCATCTCCACTCTAACTTGTTCATTGCCAGAGCAGTAGATATAGTGCTTGTCTCGTGACTCTACATTGTGAAAACCATTTAGACAGTTGATGCAAAAGTGTTGTGTACCATTATGATTTGTGTTTTCTTGACCCAACAACCTTGATAGATTCTTGATGGCTGTATAGTGCTTCTTCTCTCCATCACAAACCATCAACAGATTGACTTGCTTCTTTGCGCTTATGTTACGATTAGATTCTCGTGTGGTGTTGATCCTCCTCTTTGTAGACTTTTCTTCGATATATAGTACGTTCACCCCAATGTTAGGATTATTCTTCTCGAACTTTCCTATCTTGTCTATTGCTACAGGAAATTCCAAACCATCCCAGTTGTACTCATTCTCATACTTCTGTAGCTTTGAAATGCGTTGTGGATCTTTTCCAATCTCTTCATGATGTAGTGCTGCTATTACAGCCCACTTGAAGCATTCTTCATCATCGTTTTTAGGGTTGATGATTGCCTTTTTCGACGCTATCCAGGATGGTAGTTCGATGTATGAAGATCCTCTCATCAGCTGCAGCTTGTGAAAGTCTACGTCCAGGTGCATGATGTGATCGATGGTGAAGCCGCTTTGTGGTAATGCAGGATGCTCTACTTGGGTTTTGATATATGCAAACATCTCATCCAATATCTCTTTCATGTCACTACCTTGGAACACTCTCATCATCAAGCTGTTAAAGACTTTGTCTATCCTTATATATCCATATTTATCTCCTTTTGTAACATCTTCTCCTTCTAGATCATCATCTTCAAGTTGAATTAAAAGCTTCTCTCGCTTCTTCCACATGATCCATAGAGAGAGTTGTACTTTAGCAGACCCCATGTCCTCAACCTGCTCTTCCATTAACTTCTCCACATTTGCTCTCACTTGTGTGAAGTATCCATCAACATCAGCTTTTGCTATACCAGCTATACGAAAGCTTCGGAAAGTTTTATGTAGTGCATGCTTATGCTTCATAGGTATAAAATCATCACTCATACTTGTGTTGTTGGTGTCTTCCATCGCCTGTTCTTCAACCATACTTTTTAACCCAAGCTTTTCCTTTGTATTGTTGTACAACTTTAAAATATCACTTTTTGCTTTAGAGAAAGCGTTCTGTATAGGTTCTTTAATTGACTTTGGTACATAACTCACAAGCCAGTCATACCATTCGTTGAGTTTAGATTTTACAACTGATCGGTTCTTCATCATCTCTTGAACCCCAAAAATATCCATGTATTCAGGCTTCATGTATCTATGTATAGTGACTTGTCTAAGAGGTTTCCTTACTCCAGCTCTCCTAGGTGGTCTTACTGGAGCATCTAATAAATTGATGAGGTCAGCCTTCCTAAGCTTATAGTACCCTTTAAAGCCACGCTCTTTTGCTTGGGTTCTCAATTCTCGAACTGTTTTGTTATTCAACATCCTTTATTATATAGACTTTTTCAACTTGGAAATTTTTTACGAGTGGACAGAACTGACGCATGAGTCAGGGGATTTCCCTGACTCATTCAATATGTATGTTAGCAGTATTCAACAATAGTGCTGATGTCAGCAGTTTTCGACGGTTTTCGACGATAGTGCTGATGTCAACAGTTTTCGTTGGTTTTCGACGAAAGTGCTGACGTCAACACTTTTCGACGGTTTTCGACGATAGTGCTGATGTCAACAGTTTTCGACGCATGCGCAGAAGGGGTTTGATTGATGGGGTCATCGGTTGCGCCAAAATCGTGTGTTTCGTGTGTGTGACTGCTGCTGACTGATAGATATAGGTGGTGCTGATTGATAGATATAGGCGGATTGTAGCGCAATGTGTGTGCGCGTGTGTGTGCGTGTGCGCGTGTGTGTGCGTGTGCGCGTGCGCGTTTTTGCGCTGGAACTCTCAATATACTATCTCTTGGCCCAAATTGTCCAATTTTAGTCAATTCTGACAAAATGATTTCGAACTTGGAAGTGATTTTTCAGGTTTCAACAAAGTTGGGCAATTTGGACCAATTTTTGAAATTTCTCTAATAATTTCTCTAATTTCCATGAAAATTTGCACAGATCACAGTTGAAAGGTGCTGATTTCGAATTTGACTGTCATTTTGTCAGATTTGACCAAAATTGGGCAATTTGGCAGTGTTGTATTTTGAGAATCTTAAGTCTTCAAATTAAATTTCAGACGAATAAGTTTAGATCTATTTGTTTTGTATATTATTACCGTTACGAACTATTGTTTTTCACAGTTCTGTAAAAAGAATAACTTTGTTAGAATTGTGACAATGCGCTTTAGCGAAATTTTCGACGTCCCAGTCTTCTTGTTTGTTACCTTAAGGCGAGAAATTTTCGCGGGTACAAATTTTCGCGAATTTCGCGAATTTTAGTCGATTTCGCAAAATTAAATACCCGCGAAATGTTTCTAGGAGTCGCATTCGCGAAAATTTATACCCGCGAAAAAAAGATTAAAAATAACAAATTTTAGTGCGTTTTTGCTTGTATTCATGTAGTACAATGAAAGGGTATTCAAAAATATATTTTAATACATAGTCTTCCATCAATCAAGCACAATAGTTACGTTGTCTTCCTTTTTCTTTTTAGGATTTCGAATCATTTCTCGAATATCTCTAGACACAACAGAGTTTGAATCTGTTTTCTTTTTTCTTTCTTTCTTTTTGGCTGCTCTTGGTCTTGGTTCTTCTATCTCAATATTAGTGTTTAATGTCAGGAAAGTCCCGATAATTTCCTCCTCTTGTGGTTCAAGGTAGAATTCATTGAGTAAAGTTTCATATTTTCTTAACAAGAGATGGTTCACGACACTTCCAATCATTGTTATTGTAACATCGCAAGGAACTTCAAGTCCACCCTGAACGAGGGGACTTCTTCTGTAATGTCTTCCACGTATCTTCAGTGAAACCTTTGCCCCTCTGTCTTCTATGAATTTGGTTATTCTACTAATTTCCATGGGCAAATGTCCAACGATTTCACCTGAGTTTGGTTTGAAAACTTTCATGGAAAATATATCATATGGGTTGTTTTTCTCATGCTCGCTTTTCAAAACCTCCCCGTCTTCGGGTTTCCAACTAGACTTGTACACATGGAAACCCCTTACTCCAGCACTGAAAGTTATACTTTTCTCCGCCATCTCAGCTTAGCTCAACTGTCGAATGATAAGAGATAACTTGATGCACTGTCGTTTGTTTGAAACTCTTCGTTTATATTTGTTAGGACCATTGTAAAGAAAGTTTTTAAGTACATACCATTTGTAAAGTTTCATTTTTCCTTAAACTTTTAGAAAGATTATCGCTTTTTCCAAGTTGCAGACAAAAAAAAAGATTAATTTTTTTTCCGATTCGCGAAAATAAATACCCGCGAAATTTTCTGTTTGCATCCATTCGCGAAAATTAATACCCGCGAAATGCAATTTTTTTTACCTCGCGAAAATAAATCTCCGCGAAAATTTCTCGCCTTAAGGTATTGTTCTTAAAAAAAAATCGTGGAAATCAACAATATGAAGCTTTATTTTTGCGCAGCGCACACACGAACAGTTTACATTCTTTGCGCGTTTGCATTCTACCTGTTTGATGTATACTTTGTAAGATATTAAGACCGAGCACTCATTCAAAGAGAAAAGATTTGCAAGAAGATTTACTTTGTAAACAAATAAAGCCGGTAGTTTGGCGAGATAATTTCATTTTTCCCACCGCGCATGCGTTATGGGATTTCAAAAACAATACGGTCACCTTCATCATATCCGTTTTTCCTTGCATACTAATGAAGCCGACAGCTATAAATTGATGATTAGCAAGATAACTGCGTTTTTCCTACCGCGCATGCGCTAAAGAATATTGAAATGTTACCATCGCCTTGTAAACTAATCAAGCCGAAAAATTGAGAATTAGCGAGTCAATTAGCTTTTTTTCTTACCCACTGAGCATGCGCAAGAAAATGGAATGCTCTAAAGTTAGTCATCTCCCATATAGACACCAGGAAAAAAACAGGTAAAATAGGATCACAAACTACAAAGTGGGGCAGGTAGTAATTACAAAGTGGTGCAGCTTGAAAATTACAAAGTCGGGCAACATAATTACAAAGTGGGGCAAAAATGCTGTATCAACCCCCACCCTAACATCACTGTAAGAGTCGAACCGGTGGGGGTTAAGACGTCTTGACTCAATAGTTGCAGTAACGAAAGAGAGCTATATATTGTCTTGCTTAGTACTATATACAAACATAATGGTAGCCGTTACATCTCTCCCCTTTTTCTTTATGTTGAGAGAGTTACCTATATATATACATGTCCTAACTATATACAGTTTCTATGATCCATCTCGATAACGCATGGGCGGCCTCCTTTGTCGCTGTGGTCGTCTTCTTGGGGCCTCCTCTTCTTCATCTTCATTGTAGGGAATCGTATCGCTGTCGCTCGATGGAACCAGATCGTATTCGGCATCGCTCGCGTCTTCTTCTTCTTCTTCTTCTTGGTAGGCCTCCTCCTCGTCTTCACTGTCACTAACTTCGACGTTACCGCTTGAACCGGCAGAGGGTAGGTTTTCGTCCTTCTCGAGTTGTCGCAGTCGCTTGAAGTGTGCTTTGTGACGAGTGATGGTTTGTCCATTGTTTCTTGTAGCTACTATTTGGGACCCTCTTACCTCCGCTACAACGTAGTGATGTGGATCGAAGGGCGGCGTGGCCTTGTCCTTCTTGCGCTGTTTCACTAACACCTTGTCTCCGGGTGCCAGAGGTCGGAATTTGGCGTGTCGTTTCTTGTCGGTCGCTTCCTTGGCTGCTAGTTTGCGCTTCCTATCGGTGTTACGGACTTCTTCTTCATGAACCAGAGGTTTGCATGTCAGCATCCGGTAACTTCGTGTTGTATGGCCTCCCGTTAAAGAGGAGGAATGCTGGCGCTTCTCCAGTCATGCTTTGTGGAGTTGCTCTGTAGGCTTTCAGGAATGCGTTGAGGGATGTCCTCCAGTTTTGGTTTTCGACGTGGGCGGTTCGGAGAACTTTCCCAAGGTTACGCATGAAGTGTTCCACCGTGCCGTTCGCCCAAGGAGCGTACGGTGTGACTTTGATGTGTTTGAAACCCATTTTCTTTGAATACTCTTTAAATTTGTATCTAAAGAAGGGTGGTCCATTGTCGGTACCTATCTTGTGCGGTATTCCGAAGTCGGTTAGGATGCAATCTATTGCGGGGATGACGGCTTCGGCTGACGTCGATTTCACTACCTCAACGGCGGGGTACCGAGAATACAAGCATTGGACGACAAGAATGCATTCTTGGCTTGGCATGGGTCCAAATAGATCAGGTCGTAGGTGGTGCCACGGTCCTTTCGACAGGTCCGTCATTTTGAGAGGTTCTGCCTGTTTGGTGTTGACGGCCGCTTGACACGGAAGACAGTCCTCGACAGCTCTAGCTACGTGTGCATTGATTTGTGGGAACCAAAGTCGGCTCCTCAAGTACTGTTTTGACTTCACAAGGCCTTGATGACCCTCATGGGCAGCCTGTACGGCCCTTTCACGGAGCTTAGAGGGAATGACAATTCGTTGTCCCCGCATTATCATGTCGTCCTTCAACGTTAGTTCATGAAAGACTTGTTTGTAAGCCGCTAGTTCTTTTGCGTTGCTTTGGTGAATGTAGCCTTTTCGTATGGCCTCCTTCAGCTTTTGGGAAGTATCATCTTCGACACAGGCTTTTTGTATTTCCTCGCTTGTGATGGCATCAGGTAATGTGTGCGCTATTATGTTGTCCAAAGAGCTCGGTTTCCTGTGCGTCAATGGTACAGTTGTTGGCGGGGTGTCGTGACAAGTAGTCTGCTGCATTTTATTCACCTGGTTCGTAAATCATCTCATAGCGGTATCCTTGCAGTTGTAACTTGTTCTTTAGTATTCTTGCCGGTAGATCCTTCTTGTAAGAGTTGTACAGTGGTAGGAGAGGCTTGTGGTCTGTGGATATCGTGAACGTGGGAAGTCCATATAGATATATATGGTTCCGGGTTGTGCCGAACTCCACAGTGGCACTTTCTATCTCTATTTGTGAGTACCGGGTTTCTGCTGGTGTGGTGGGTCTGCTATCGTATCGAATCACCTTGTACCGTTTGCTGTGAGGGTCATACTGTGTCAAGATGCTGGCCAGGCCTGTCTTTTTGGACCCATTGACTATCAGCTTAGTCTTCTTCTTTGGGTCGTAGTGTGCCATAACTGCCTCCGTCTCCAGGGCTTGTCGTATGGCGTTAAACGATTCTTCGGTTTCAGTGTTCCAATTGAATGTGGCGTTTTTCTTCGTAAGGTTTCGAAGCGGTGCCGTGATTGCGGAGTAATGAGGTATGAAGTGGGAACTGAAATTCGCCATACCAAGGAAGGAACGAACTTCCGCGACGGATTGGGGTCGTGTAGCCATCTTCAGCGCCTTTATCTTCTCCGGTGCGTGGCCTATCGAACACACATTTGGCTTGGTTCAACGTGAGGCCACAATCGGCCAGGCGCTGGAGTACTTGACAAAGGGCTATGTCATGCTCCTATTGAGTTTCGCCATGGACCAGTATGTCATCGTAGATGTTGTCAACGTTCGGAATGTCTGCTAATGTCTGTTTTATCTCCTCATGGAATACCTCTGTTGCTGCATTGATCCCAAAAATGAGGCGTCGCGATCGTCGCAGGCCACGATGTGTATAGAAGGTGGTAATTGGTCTCGAATGTGGCTCCAGCTCTAATTGCATATAACCGTGTCGCATGTCAAGTTTTGTGAAGTGTTTCTTGTTGTTAAGTTTATAACGCAACTCTTCGATTGTCGGTATTACATGTCGGGTGCGACTGATCGCGGTGTTGGCTGTCGTCATACCTACATTCATTCGAATTTGCGTCGGGTCCGCCTTGGGAGTTAGAACCAGGTTAGATATCCAGTCTGTCGGTCCCTCCACTTCTTCTATGACGCCTGCTCCTTCCAGTTCGTCTAGGATCTTGATTAATCAGCAATTTCACCTGGCGATACTTGTGTTTGCCAACTCCCTCAAAGACGTTTTTGTGCTTGTCCAGGACTCGTTTGAGCGTTTCCTCTGGTGTTGTTGCAGTGTGGTTTCGAATCCAGTTGGTGCTGTCGGTGAGAGGTGTGAGGACGGCTGACATTTCTTGGTATGACATGTGTTGGACATCAGGTGTTTCGTGTGCCCTTGAGATGGTGTGCACGTTGATATGCAGTGGCTCGTTGTCAACGTTGATTTGTAGGATGGCAAGGTCAAATGCGCTGTATTTGCTGAGCAGGTTGTGTCCAATGGTGCTTGATGTGACATAGACCGGACTGTCCACCATCGTTCCATTCGCTTCCAGCTTCGCTGTAAATTGTCCTATGACCGGCAAGGGTGGCGATCCATACGGCTTTAGGGTGACCTTACTCTTGGCCAGGTGCGGTTGTGGTGCGAGGGTGTTGAAGGTTTGTTCAGATATGATGTTCGCTTCTGCGCCCGAGCCGATCTTCATGGTGATGACTTGGCCATTGAGTCGGATTTGTGCGCTGGAGCTGGGATATGATCGTTGTGTGCTGGTTGTGGTGGGCGATGTCTCCACCTGGTGCAAGGCAATATCTGTGTCTGGGTGGTTTTCGTGGACCAGCGCAACCTCATCTGTGGCGGCTGTTTTCTGGTCGCGAGCCTTTTTCTCACACACCGCGGCAAAATGGCCTTTCTTTTTGCAGTAGTTGCATTGCTCGTCGCGGGCTTTGCATCTGGTGACATGTGGTACTCTGTCTCCACAGTATCGACATATTTCGATCGTTCTTGATGATCGCCGGGGTTCAGTATAGTTGTTGCCTGGGGTTTGGTCTTGTTGCTGACGTGATTTATGTTGATATGTTGTCCTTCTGGATATCGCATCAAGTTTGTGTTGTTCTCCTGATGAATGTTGGAGTGTGTTGTCTTTCATGAACTTGACTTCTCTTTGCACCATCTCCATTGATTTCGCCACGGATATGACTTTGGTAAGGTCCATGTCCTTCGGTATGATGGCTGTCTGGAGTTTCTCCGAGGTGGTGTGTAGGGTGACAACAAGTTTAATGGCCTCGTCGTCGTCCATTTTGTCGAATTCACAATCTTTAACGGCGGTTCGAAGGAGTGTGATCCACCGATCGTGGGACTCCTCCGGGCCTAGGGGCTTGGTACCAAAAGAATTTGTACCTTTCAGCGGTGAGGTTTTTTTTCGATGTAAAGTACTCATTTAAGACAGTGCGTGCGGCGTTGTAGGTGGCATCTGCTGGCGTTAGGGTTTTGAAGAGATCACGAAGCTGTTGACCGCCAATCGCTAGAAGGGCTGCTCGCTTCTTTGAGTTGCCTGCTGCTGGGTCCACGACTCCCTCAAATTCCAGACAACATTCGAAATTTTCCAACCATTGTTTCCAACGTTTCTCGGTGTTGCTTCCTTCATATCGAGGTTGTCCGTGTTGAAGTCGGAGACGCAGGCCCGGAGGTTCGCCAGGGTGCTCGACATGGCAGTAAGGCGGTCGCGGCGGCGATGTTTGGGACAGCGAGGCAAATCGTGATGCGATCTGGATGAGGCGGTGTGGAGTGTCGTGTTGTGCACGAGTGGAGCTTTGGATTATATGCAGAGAAAGAAAGTGGATAACGAGTCTTACCAACTGTTGTGGTAATCCAAAGGTAGGTGTGAGTGTTATTAGGTGCTTGTGGGCTCAATCAAACAAAACTGTTGAGCATCCTCGTCGCCAAATGTAAGAGTCGAACCGGTGGGGGTTAAGACGTCTTGACTCAATAGTTGCAGTAACGAAAGAGAGCTATATATTGTCTTGCTTAGTACTATATACAAACATAATGGTAGCCGTTACAATCACCATTGCAACAAAAACAGCAGCGTTCAAAACCTACCTGCAACCAATATTCCTCTATAACTCAGAGACGTGGACTATCAAGAAAGCGGATGTCACCAAGATCAAAATGCGGACATCTTCTTAAACGGACACCTCTTTAAAACAAAAATTTTTGTCCCGGACGAATCCTCAATAAATTTTTATAAAGAAACCTCCCCAAAGCGGACAGTCTAAAGCAGAAACCTCCGCGGACATTTTTTCCAGGTCCCGCACATTTTTTCCAGGTCCCTAAAATTTACCTCTATAAAGCGGACACCGAAAAAATTCGACAAGAACATCAAAATTCAGTATTTTATTTCTTTTTCTTATTGTAAAAATCTGTTTTTTAATATTACCATACAGGGTTTAGTTAGCCAAATGACAGCCTTTTTTTGCCCACTAACGTGAAATATACATGGTAACTCTAATCCATAATCAGCTCCCCGGTAATTTTCAGTCCTAACGGTTTTTTAATATACGTTAAACAAATGTTTATATTAAGTAGTAATATTAGGGAGATTCGTAAAACCGACGAGCCTGTTACACGAAAAAAAATCAATTACTTGTGAGAATTGAAATAATAAAACATTACATTAGAGATTTAAGGCCCCTTTCCACTAAAAAAAACTTCAGCGACATGCGAAAATTTTTGATCAAAAAATTTCGCTCATTTAAAAAAACCTTTTCCACTTAAATTAAAAAACCATAACAGTTTTATTTGTGAGGAAGAGCGGGAAAAGTAAACAACAAAGCTGCAATCTGATTGGTCAGAATTTTATTCGAAATATTTCGATAGAAAAAAAGTTATAGAGAAATATTTCGCAGTAAAAATCCATTTGAACCTACTGCGCATGCTCACTTCACATTTCGATCGAAATATTTCGCATTTCGCTCATTTTTTTTTAAAGTGGAAACGGGCCTTTAAAGCCTTTTCTTGTATCAAAAGAAACATCATTACTTTGCACACTTATTTTAAGTGTTCATGTGAAGTTTCTAATGACTTTGTAGGGAAAAATTCACGAAAAAATCTATAGAAAAATACAGTGTGTATCAAAATGTCTTATCCACCAACTTTCAAGGCGCATATCTCATTACATGTCTGATAAAATATTGTGAATTTTATATCACAAGAAAGAGCTTTTCATGCTCTATCCATTAATATAAAATGTTTGACAAAATATTTGTTCTTCGAAAAGATATTGAAGAAAAACTCAACGATATGGCTCATTAAATTCTTAAAAGTCAATTAACTCATTTTACAATGAAGGTCATTTGTAAACACAATAAAAAAAATTAAAAACCATCACACAGTAAAAAAATTTTATTTGAAATTTTTAAGATCAGTTATTATGGGAAATTAATACGCAAAGCTATACTTAAAATTTTCTAAAGGTTTCATCAGCACAACAAAAGAAAATTACACCATTAAAAAGTCATTAGCAAGTCAGTTAATTGACTTTTAAGAATTTAATGAACCATATCGTTGAGTTTTTCTTCAATATCTTTTCGAAGAACAAATATTTTGTCAAACATTTTATATTAATGGATAGAGCATGAAAAACTCTTTCTTGTGATATAAAATTCACAATATTTTATCAGACATTTAATGAGATATGCGCCTTGAAAGTTGGTGGATAAGACATTTTGATACACACTGTACTTTCGTGTTAACGAAACATGATTTTTCCGAACCTCGCTAATGGGCATGCCTAATGAGTTCCCGACTTAGGAGTAGAATGTCAGTAAGCAAGTAAGTAACCGAGAGTTTATAGTCCTTGGGCTTCCATCCGTAATGGTTGGTTCTTCTGCCCGCCGAATTGCAACTAGTAGTTGACTTACCGCCATTGCTCTAACTTGCGCGAAGACCAGTGTGCAGTCAGTTGATGGCTCCTAATGGGCTGATACGCTGCTTTTAAAGCGCATCGGAGTGGAGCATTGAGATGCGACATGACTGGACTCGAACACGGGTCGCAGCGGTCACACTGCATGCCCGGCTAAGCGGGACAAGTTACTATGAAGTAAAGACTTCCACTCTGAGTTGATTGATAGAAAAATGAAGTCATAGTATTTACTAATTCAGAAGATTGGGTTAAAGATTCTAAGAACAATGTAAATTCCTTTAAATCGTCTATTAGAAAACTGAACCTTAGTAAGCGGTGCAGTTGCAGAATATGCCAAAATTAAACATTTTCATTTTTTACAATTTTTGTTCCAATTTTGTAATTTTGTTGGTGTAAATTAGTTTATTTGATTTTTCTTTTAACTACGGCAAACCAACGTTAAATAAATGATTCAATTCAATTCAATTCAATTCAGTTATACACACTAACAAAATACTATCTTATTACATCATAATTTGCGTTGCATAATTTGAAGATTTTTAAATTGCAATATCTGCCCAAGGAAACAAAATTTATAAAAACAGTAAAAAGAGTTCTTAAACAATTTTGCGAGATCCATCATCCCTTGAAATATCATTTTGAACGCAGGAATCCCTTTAACGTGAGTTTATTGCAACAGTGATTGTCTTGAGGAAAAACACAGAAATGTTAAGTATTCAATGAACAATAACTTTTCACTTTTAGCTATTTAACCTTACAATAACAGCATATATGCCATAAATTATTTCATAAAAAAATAACCATACTAAAACAATATAAAAAAAATCTTTTGTCACGAATGACGAACACAGTCGTTAAACAGTATAGATGATAAGCTGGCTAGTCAAGATGTAATTGCTCAATACGATTTCGTTCTTATCAGTGACCTGCTTAAGCTTGGTTTCCAATAAAATATTTTTGTTGCACAAATGGTTTTGCAGCACTTTGTTGCGCAACAAGTGTAGGAAATTGTTGCAGAGAGAGAGATAGATTTTTTTCTATCCTTGCAACATAATTTGTTGGTGCACAACATTCAGACTGTTGTGTAACAGTTTTTTTCATCATACGCAACAGTTCTGAAAAATGGTTGCACAACCGTTGTGCAACAAAAATAATTAATAATAATAATTTTATTGGAAACCAAGCTTAACGTAATATATGCAGGTTTATCAAAGAATAAACCACTTAAACCTAACCTTCCACCATTTACATCACCTAAACGAAAAAAATGTTCATCACACTGCTAACGAAATATTCTTACGACGCGTAACACCTTTTTACCGTTCTTTTTATCCTATCAAGCTTTGGTTAAAAAAATACTACCGCAGCTGTATAAGATATAATTACAAATTTTTTTTAAAAACGTTCAAAGATTTACAAATGCACGTGTCTTTTTACCCAAACTTCCGTCACCAAAACGTAAGCGTATTGTCCACACGGAAGTTTTTTAAAGTCATGGACTAAGTCTTAGACCAAATAAACAAAATATCGAATAATTTTCCAAATAAAACACTGATTCAGTTTTTATTAAATAAATATATACATGATTAAGATAGATTTTTATCTATCATATTCAGAAGTTTTACAAGATTTCAAACGCATTACTAGAACGTTCTCGAGATGGTTATGTTGTTGCAAAAACTCATCCAGTAGAAATCCTCGCATTCGCAAAATAAAACGTTTTTCAGGCAAAATACTTTCCGTCATGTTCAAATTTCAGCGGAAAGCTTTAACGAAGAAAGGAGTTTTTAAAGCCTGATTCGGACTTGGCGATTACGACGATTAAAAAAAAAAAAATCGTCCCAATCGCCAGGTTGAACAAGTATTTCATTAGTAATCACTCAGTAATCTGGTGTTTGCGACGATTTTGACGATTACAAAAGTGTAAACGTGTTAATCGCCAGGAACAGGTTAAATGCAACATCTAAACAAAAACATGGTCCGTGCAAATAAACTCCTTGAAAATTTTTAATTCTATCGAAAGTAATCGAACCGAAGCGATGAAAAATCAGAAATTAGCAATTCCATTCCAATTCCATTCCAAATCATTCTCCTTAACCTCTAGTTCACAATGAAGTTTGCTGAAAGATGAAATATTAAAATTCAAAAGTGTTTTTACTGTGTCCCGCAAACACCCAGATTCAACTTTTTCTTGTATATATACAAAGGGTGTATGTAAAGAATGTAAAAACATCAAGGAAAACAAAATTGAAAAAGAGGTATTTTCTATAGTGGAAGCCAAGCTGCTAATCAACATTCAATCAATGAATTAAAATTTCTCATTGTAGAGGCTGATTTTAAATCGCAACAGTTCAGGTACCACAAATTCGTCTGATGTCATCCTTCGAAAATCTCGACACGATAGCTACGTTTTCCACACGATGTGTTTCAAGTATGAAAACTACTAATGTGTCTTGCTAAGTGACTAGGATTGTTGAAAGCCCGCGGACACTTCCCGCATCGGTAAGGTCGATGTCCCGTATGAATAAGAGCATGGCGATGAAGATTGCCGGAGATAGAAAAGCCCTTCCCACAGAACCTGCAAACGAATGGTCTCTCCCCCGTGTGAGTTCGTATGTGGACTTCGAGCGCGCTCCGTTTGCTGAATGCCATTGAACACTGAGCACACTTATGGGCTTTGTCACCATTATGACTTTTCAGATGTCTTGCAAATGACGTTTGGTCATAGAAAGAACGGGAACAATACATACATTTATGGGTACGCTTGCCGTTGTGTGTCAAAAGGTGTCTTCTTGCCGCATCTCCATTCGTAAACCATTTATGACAGTATTCGCACTGTAGGTTAGATTTGGTTTTCTTTTGTTCTTTGTTGGATCCAAGCACAGAACTGGCACTTAATGATCTTGCGAAATCCGAAAGTTTATTGTTAGATAAGAGTTGTGAAGCTTGAGTCATATCTAAGAGTCGTGGTAATCTATCGATAGCATCTGATCCATGTGATTCGTACTTGGGCCAAATTCCGAAGATTTCTTCTGGCTTTGAAAATTGAGCACTATCACTCAAAGAGGAACTGTCGCTGTTAAATCTTTCATCTTCGTCTAACGACTCATCAAAACCAAAATCCGTTTTTGTTTTTCTTCTATTGGCAAATTTGAATAAATTTTCAGTAAATGTCTGACTGCCGAGGTCTTCTTCATCTGTACCACTTGAATTCAACGACCTGCTTCTGAAGTATGGACTTAGGAAGTAGGAACGGTCAGCAGGTAAAAAACATGTAGAGACTTCGGAAAAATCCTTCGTATGTTTTATAACAGACGCTCGAGATGATGCGTGTACAGGCACGAACAAAACTTCCCTCTTATGATGTTTGGAACCCATTTTCAACATAAAAACAATTCCATTCCTCAATACTAAAATGATTTACTGTCTTGAAAAAAACGATATGTTCATTTTCTTCCTCATAAACATTTAGCATGCGAACTATAACTTCCAGAAGTATGTTTGGGAAGTTTTATTTCAAACTTACATAATGTAGAATGATCACCTTAAATCGTTGGCTAAAATTATAACACGAAGATTTTGTCTTTGAAAAGGTGATTCCCTTATCCCACTCTTGACCATGTGAGCCAAACGGATGATTACATCATTTATTAAAATGACCTGGTTTCTATGGCTTCTATTTTATTTTGTATATTCCTCTTCAATATGTTCTCATTAACATTTATAACGACATTTGATCTCTTCTTCTATTGAAAATGAATTTGCTCGTTTTTTGAACGAGAAATTTTATGTAACTTTAAGTGAAAATTCTATTTATGGTTTCCATCATCTGAATGTAGCCATCTCTGGCTCGAGTGGAAACAGGTCGTAACAACAGAGAACGTCAGAACTTCAACAATCCTATCGTAAACTATAAACTTATAGTTTAAGCTTGGTTTCCACTATGAGTTAACTTGAGTTAACTTGAGCTAGAATTCGTGGTTTAGAAAATTGACTCAAGTGGAATCATCTTCAGAACCAGCTCAAAAATTTTAACTCACGTTTTTTCTCAAATTAAACCATGGGTTAACTTGATCTTGGAAACAAAACTTTTCGTTTCCAAGATCAAGTTAACTCATGGTTTAGAAAAACACCAAAGGATTCCGACTACTTGCAGCATGTTTCTGAAGTGTCGAAGAAACTGTTTTTAATGAAAACGTTAACTTTACGAATGTAGCGAGCGTAGTGGAGCATAAATATGGTCACTATTTTAGCTTTGATTGAGTTAAGTGAAAACGTGACGGTGGTATATCCTTGTTTATGCGACAAAACGACTAAGGCATACAAAGAGAAAGACGTTGTACAGAACTCATTGAAAGAAGTTGCAGAACCTCTTGACTTTGTTGAAGATGGCGTGTATATATCGCGTTTTATTTACTGCAGTTCTTTCTAATACATCATCAGAGCTACTGTTGTCATTGAACATCAATAGCTCACGTGTTCGTAGTGGGAACTATGCATACTTAATTAGGTTTGTGTAAACAAAAAATTAACTCATGGTTTAGAAAAATAAACCAGCTCAAGTTAACTCAAGTTAACTCATAGAGCTTGGTTTCCACTATGAGTTAACTTGAGTTAACTTGAGCTAAAATTCGTGGTTTAGAAAATTAACTCAAGTGGAAACATCTTCAGAACCAGCTCAAAAATTTTAACTCACGTTTTTTCTCAAATTGAGTTAACTTGATCTTGGAAACAAAACTTTTCGTTTCCAAGATCAAGTTAACTCATGGTTTAGAAAAACATCAAAGGATTCCGACTACTTGCAGCATGTTTCTGAAGTGTCGAAATGTTTTCAATGAATAAGTTAACTTTACGAGTGTAGTAAACGTAAAATATGGAGACTATTTTAGCTCAGATTGAGAAAGAACTGTTAAGTGAAAAAGTGAATGTGTATCCTTGTTTATACGACAAAACGACATACAAAGAGAAAGACGTTGTACAGAACTCATGGAAAGAAGTTTCAGAAGCTCTTGACTTTGTTGAAGATGACGTGTACCTTTCCCGTTTTATTTACTGCAGCTCTTTCTAATTCATTATCAGAGCTACTGTTGCCATTGAACATCTTGCGTTATATCGAACAGATTAAGATAGCTCACGTGTTCGTAGTGGGAACTATGCATACTTAATTAGGCTTATGTAAACAAAAAATTAACTCATGGTTTAGAAAAATAAACCAGCTCAAGTTAACTCAAGTTAACTCATAGTGGAAACCAAGCTTAGTGGAAACCAAGCTTTATAGCTTATAGGTTGGTATAGTTTGCAATGATAATTTTTGCAAAAAGAATTCTTCACTTTACGAACACGTGATCAGAACATTAGGTTCACATGCGCGGATGGTGATCAATCGATTCTTGAATTCCTTGCATTGTTCTTGAATTTTCCATGAATACTTTGCTTTTGAAATTTTCTTGAATTTACTTTTCAGATTTCTATTATTCTATTATTGCCCCCGCAGCGAGCGTAAGCGAGCGAGGAGGCATAGTAGTTTCACGAGATAGGCGAATGTCAGTTTCCGATTTTGTTCATCATCATCATCATCCTCCAACTTTCGTGTTGACGTTACACGGTGGAATACAATTATTAGCTGACTTTGCTTTTTTCCCGTTTCAAAGCATGGTACTGTAAGTGGGAGAGACAGAATGTTTTTTCGTATCTCTTTCCTAATTTATTATTATATTATACTATGTTATTTAGGAAGATCGTATGCTAAAATTGCTTAGACATTTTTCGTGTTACTTTTGTGTTGTTTTAGTGAAGTGAACGACAAGGATTTTGAAGCACAGCTTGAAATCTGAAATTTTGCCAACCATACAATTTATTTTTGTATACCGTAATGCATCGATTAAACGCCCCCTTCTTTTAAACGCCCCCTCAAATAGACGCCCCCCCCTTTTCAGGAGATTTTTAAATAAACGCCCCCCTCTATTAGATGCCCCCTCGAATAGACGCCCCCCCCCAAATATTCAAAAAATTTAATAAACGCCCCGGGCGTCTAATCGAAGCATTACGGTAACTTAATTTATTAGAGACACACTAATTAAGGCATGTAGAACCAACCTCGAGGTTGATGTAGAACTACTATATTACATTGTTTCAGCCTCAATGTTTTCATTTTGTATAAAAATATGGAAATTTGCGATAGACGCCTTTCTTTTTAAATTTTAAACTAACAGTTGGAAACTTTGTCTTTATTGACGATGATTTTGAAGTTTAATTTTGTATATTTTTTATCGATGTTTATATTTAGTTTATGTTTACGAAAAAGAAGAGTTTCACAAAAATTCAATAGACGCCCCCCTCTTTTAAACGCCCCCCTCGAATAGACGCCCCCCTAAAAATTCAAAAAATTTAGTAAACGCCCCGGGCGTCTAATCGAAGCATTACGGTATATATGTTTTAGCTCTAAATATTTCATTCAACAAACTTTGTTCAACGCACTAATTTTTGGCGGATCTTGCCTTAAAAAAGATTTTAATTGGATTTCTGTGTATGCAAGAAAGCTATATTACAAATTGTCTTTCTTCGTGTTTTTCTATTTTAACTGTCCTCCTCGCCAAACCTAATCATACTAGTGTGTGATCATGATCAGTAAAAGCTTTTTACATTTTCTTGTCGTTTTTTTTATAAACATTGGCTACTTTTTATTTTGAATCAAAGTTTAAAACGCAGATTTCTAATGGATTTTTTGCTTTGATTTTTTTTAAAAAGTTTGTTTTTTTTCTTTTGGCTCTTACGGAATTTCTTTAACAAATCTTGTTTTGATTATAAACGTATCCGTATATACGTATCCATGGTTTCAGTTCACACATTTCTTTTGTTTGTAGCAAATACTTTCTGATATTACTTGTTAAGCCTTTATTACACTTTTTGAAAGGTATATTAGCATCAATAAAAAAAACGTTATCCTAAAGAAAGTTTAACTCAATTACAACGTAAGTGAAAAACGGTGAAGACCATCCGTCAAGGAGTTTTCAAATCTGATCTCCCATTTCGAAATGATCATGCTCACAATTCTTCTTGTTTTTATTGTGTTTAGTTTATACAATGTTAACAAAAGTTTAAATGTATATATTTGTTTCTGTGTAAAGATTTGCAAAAACATTCATCTGAATTTTTCTGATTTTTCGGACAAAAATTTGTTTTTGTTTCCGTTGTATAACTTGCAATGTATAGCTTGCTGTGTGTACACATTGGAATGCTTGAGCGCGGGGGCATTTTTTAGCTAAAGCTACATGCTAGTTTATTATGTCTTTCAGGGGCGGATCTAGGATTTTTTAAGGGTTAGGCAAATTTTTTTGTCAAACACACGCAAGGGCGCAATCGATGAAATTTACGCCAATTTACGCCCAAGCCAACACATACTTTGAAAAAGTTTTCGGAATGTCAAAAATATTAACTCGAATTCATTCGTCATGACGAAAGGAGTGTTGTAATGCAAGCCTGTATTGTGGCATAAACGGGATAAGGGAAATAAACAAAAGAAAACTAATTGAGTATGAATGGAATGTATTGTACCATGTTATATAAGCCAAAATAATATTTTCTGCTAGATTGGAGGTTAAGTAAATAACCAATAAATTACTTCATCTATTGTCTTCTTCGTTTTATAGATTGCTTGTACATGCAGGGATTTTTCCAAGCACTTTTGGTTACTACCGTTTTTCGTAGGAGATGATTGAGTTTTACAGTCCAGGGAGTTCCGCAATTTTAGAGATTTCAATCTACACTTACAGGCCTTGTCATGAGAGGCATGCAAAGGGAGTTGGGAACTAAGGTGTTTTTTAATTTCATTGAATAACATGAAAACGAGTCCTATTGGTACCACTTTCGTTTTCATATTCTTTCGTAAGGTGAAGAAATGAATGTGTATAACAAAGGAAACTTCAAAATTCCCTTTAGCAAGGGTGGTCGCTCTCCCTAGCAACAGAATTTTTTGTGAATAATGGCCTAATTACTCTCTCAAAACATGTTTTTAAATACTACGCATTAAATGATTGTGTTTCTAAACTCAATTCAAGATTGAGTTTTAACTACTGGTAAACGGTAGTTGGAAAGTGCTTGGAAAAATCCCTGACATGAACAGGAAGAATCCACCAATGCACTAAACGAAATCATACTTGAAATGAAGCAAATGAACAAATTCTCATTCACCTATACCATGGTAGATTGGATCACTCAGAATAGATATACATGATATTTTATCTAAAAACCAGTCAACGTGATCAATAATAAACAAAAAAATATCATATAGCAAACATGGTTCAGGTACTCCCCCCACAGCCAACAGCAAGGAGGGTCATCACCACAGACAGCTGTAGCACAAGGGAGGGTCATCACCACAGACAGCTGTAGCACAAGCAGCAGCAGTTCCAGCTCAGCAAATGCAAAGGTTAAACGTCAATGAACACCTATACCATGGAAGATTGGATCACTTAGAATAGATAAGTATATACATTACATTTTATCTAAAAACCAGTCAAGATGGTCAGATAGAAAGAAAATAAAACAAATTATGTTAAATACAAGCTCAAGAAATAGAGTAAAATGACCAAAATCAAAGTTAGAGACAAGCTCCTTGATCATTATCAGGCAGCAAAATATGTAAACCAAACAGGTTTCTCCACTAGACATTCATCAAATAAAATAGTATACCCTACTACCCTAGGAATGGTCCATGGTTACATAATAATTTCAACTTAGGGGAACCACAATCAGGATAGTATAAGATGGTGTTTCTAGAAATCCCTGGGTTGAAATCCTGACAGAATCCTACAAGATCCTGTAAGATCATGAAAGTAACAGGATCCTAGATCCTAGTTGTTTTTCGTAAAATGAAGGAATAACTCCAAAGATGCTAATAATATTTCAAGGGATGATAGAATTCACAAAGTTATCTTAGTTTTTGGAAATCCTATTTTCTTGGGTAGATATTTCGATTTAAAAATCATCAAATCATATACAACACATTATGAAGTAATAAGATTTGTTATTTTGTTGATGGGGATTTGTCTGAGTATATTATAACTTCATCTCTTAGCACTCACTCAGAGTGTATTAATCATAACCTGCTAAATATTTTTTTCCTGCCTGTGTTTTTTGTTTATAGCATAAATTCAAGGGCCTATATCAGGTCCAGAATTTATGCTATTTGGAGTGTAATGTTATATGATACAAACAAATAGAAAGAGCCTGCTGAAAACATGGCAGAAATTACCCGTTCTTTAATTAATCTCCATCATTCATAATACTTTAAAGGCAGAAACTTTCGCGTTTTTTTTCACGCGAAAACATATATAATTTCAAAAACGCGGAAATTTTTTCACGCGAAAACGACTTTTTCTTCGATTCGCGAAAGTTTTTTCCGCGAAATTTGTTCAAAAATCCGCGAAAGTTTATTCAATAAATTTCGCCGGTCTTTTTGACATGCGAAAGTTACTGACAGCAAAAGTTCCAGTCTTAAAGTATACAGCATTGAACAAAATATAGAAGTTCGACAAACATAAGCATCCTTTGTTCAAGGAATCTCTTCATCTTTGAATCTGAGATTTAGAAAATATCAAAATTATACAAAACTTGTATTAAATTGCATTATTATACTACTTGCATTATTAATTGTGTTAAATTCTTAACATGCTATAGTAAACAACAACAGCATCCAACAGTTCCTATAAATAATTAAACTAGAGTATGTTGAAAAGAAATCCGGCATGTGATCCACTTACCATCATTATCTACGAAATCATCAACAATATACAGACAAGAAAGGAAATGAGGTCGAAATAAATGCGGAACACCTCCCCACCGAAAATATATGCGCAACGTAAAAATACATGCGCAATACAAAAACAATTTATGTGTAACTGTGGTAGCATGAAATTATGCGTAACACAAAAAATTTATGCGTAGCTCAAACATTTATGTGTAGCACAAACACCTTATGTGTAGCACAAAAAATGTAATGCGTAGCTTGACACGTAGCCGACACGTGACGTTTAAGGAACAGTTACGTCATGTGTTTTCACGAAAAGAAACTTTTGCTCGTAAGAGAAACCCGAAGAAAGAAATGACGTAAATGTGTTAGAATTATAATTCGAAATGTGATACAAACTGAGATTTCACATTTTTTACAGAAAAATCTATCCGAGTACTGCAAACAAAGCAAGCACCGCAAAATAATAAACAAAAAACACTTTATAGAATGTTTTGATAAACTTATGAAAAATTCTAGTCTGTGTACGTTGGTAGCAATTTGCCACGGCCATATCATAGAGATTGAAATAAAAGAAAACGTGATACATATGTCGAATTAAATAGAAATATAGTCCCCATGGGCAAAACCGTCATAAATAGAACAATTTAAAACAATTTAAACTGATCCATTAAAATGATAGTATCAAAGTATTTTCAGTTAGCATAAGTAACTATAAGTCTCATTTTTATGTAGACCTATTTGATTAATATTCATTCCTCATGAGTTGAAATAGAAAACGTATTTTTCAAATCGCGGATACGCGAGGTGTTTGGAATGCAAACCGATCGTCGTCGTCGTGAAGCCAAAAAATGTATACTTCGTGCATACGTTTACATGAAATCAACACATGAAGCGAAAAATTCGTACCGTGCACGTCTTCGAGGTGCCAGCGCAGTAACCCACTTTAGATTTCAAAGTTTCTTGGATTTAAAAGAAATTAAAGATGAAAAAGATCGTAAAGAAGTTCTCAATATTTTGTGAACAGAGTGAAAGAGATAAGCTTTTGTTATATTTTTATTCTTGCTTTTGTTTTCTTTTATAAATGTCTGAGTGTTTGTTTTGTACACGTGTGGGTTGTATTGCTTTTTAAGCCCTCCTGGATTAACACAGCTCAGCTCAATGTCCTTCTCAGCTCCAACATCGAGATTGTCTGTCTACTGCATCACTTATATTTGATGTTTCTCTAGCTATTTAAATGAATTTGTATGCCATCATTTGATTTGGTTAGCCCGCAGTAAAATTTATACTTTTTGTTTTAATTAACCTTTTATCGATGATATTAGTTTTTAACTTTTACTAATTACTACGAACAGCCTTCCTTCTCACCATGCACCATGGCAACTACAAATTCAAAACATTGCACAATCTGCATTTAACACATATTTCTGCTTTCAGTTATATATATATTCATGGTGCAGATTTATGTAAGTTTCGATCATGTATTGTTCGTGATCGTTAACTTTTTATGTTTACAATGTAGGAATTAGGGAGATCTATACATACATATATCAAATGTTTAAAGCATATGATTTACGTAATTCATAATCACTCTTATATCTGAAAGATCAGAATTAATATTATTTTAATATTAATATTATTCGTCCCCAAAGAAATGATGTTTTAGGTCTTTCAGATGAATTTTATGTCATTATATACATTACACCATTAGTTCATATGTATACAAAGTTTCACAATGCCGTGGAGTGTATATGATATTAGATTAATGTCATAAATAATTCAATCTTTTTTCGAATTTTGTATAAAGAGTTTTGATATAATACTGGTCTTGAATATATCAATTCAGGTCAAGAATGTTTGTAAATATGAAACATGGTGCATGCCATATTGTCAAATAACTCGTAACTTATACCTTAATAACTTATAATCAAACTAAATCACAAATATCTGATTTCAGTTATGTTGATTTCGGTATGGGTGCATTTTGCATCATCAAATCTATGTTTTCCTTTTCGCGGTTGTGATTTTGGAAGTTTGTCAGGAAGATTGGCATCAAAATATCGAATTCAGAAATTCAGAATGTTCAGAGTAACATTAGAATAAGTTACGTGCATACGCATCATCCTTTAATATTATTTTTTTATGTTGATCTTCAAGTCAGGAAGACTTGTATAAATAATAACGCGATTTGTAAATATGCAAAGCATTTCTTGTTAAATGTTTGATATGCAAAACATTAAAAAATTCGCAGACTGCGTTCCTTCGCTAGAATTTATATGGCGTTATAAGTAGAGTCTCGCAGACTCTAAATCATAGACTAATTGCCATTTCGGCCGGAGGAGGAGGAGTAGTAGTAGTCCACGGGTGTTTTAATACGGTATTCGCTTTCGCTGCTACCGCTATTCTGTTGGACGGAATTTGAAATTTGAAATATTTATTGCAACGTATATTTATTGCAGCGTAGATCGTACGACTAAAGCAAAATTCTAACACTGTCCGACTGCACTGATTGAAAAAAGATGGCGTAATACTTTACTGAAGACTAGTTCTTATCTACCTAGGGTAGGCCAAAGTTCAATACTGAACCGCGGCTAGAAAAGTGAACGAAAAAGAAGAAGAAGAAGAAGAAGAAGAAGCAGAAGAAGAAGAAGGAGAAGAAGAAGAAGAAGAAGAAGAAGAAGAAGAAGAAGAAGAAGAAGAAGAAGAAGAAGAAGAAGAAGAAGAAAAAGAAGAAGAAGAAGAAGAAGAAGGAGACTTCCCGTTTTAACATATATTTCGCCCTATAGGGAAATACATAAAAAATTATATCCGAATTTAATATACTATACATTATCAAAACTCTTTTTAGTTGTCCGTTTGACCATGTTGTTGCATTAAGAATTAGTATCAAAGTTACTTAAAACCAAAGTGTATTAGTTCTTCTTTTCCAGAACACCGGGTCTATTGCAAAATTCGAAAAAAGTGTCGGAAGGACAATTGATAGGTTTAGTGCCTCTATCCTCAAAATGGTTTATTTTTGGGGGAGGAAACTGTTTGTTTTCGGAAATTTCCTTTTGAGAGTATTTAGTTTTGATAGTTTGAATGTTGTTGGGGTTGCCGTTATCAGGCAATGATAAATCAAATCGTGGTGTTGGAAAGACAGGATAGAAATAAGGAAAATTAAAGATCATTTTTTCGGCTTCTTTCTATCTCAATTGAAAAAATCTACATGTACTTAATGTTACTTTGCTACGAAGTACTTTTGAAGAAACAAATACAGTCGTACTAAACTGTTAAACTATATGACGTTGTTAAAATATTTAAGTAAATGGTATTGTATCAGGTGGTGTCGGAAGGACGTGTCGGAAGGACACCATCAAAAATCGTTAAAAAATAGGTTAATAACGTTCGAAAAAAGTGTTTTTCTACTTTACTTTATTATAAATTATATATGTATTTGTTATAAAATTGACTGAATAAGCATTTACAATACTAATTTCCTCTGTCACTAATTTGTCCTTCCGACACTTTTTATCACTCGTGGTGATGTGTTTAATGAAAGATCATCTGAACAAATCTGAACCAAGTGAATATAACAATTTTTGTGAAACCATTGCTCACATAAATGACAATGTCTCTCCAGATAACGTTTACGCTTTTCTGCGTTCGTTATGGGAGCCATTTTCAAGTCAATCCCCTTTCCTTTGTTTACAAAATCTTTAGTTTTGTCATCATGGTTTATACAATTGCTAAGGAAAGTTTCGAATTAATTTGCACTGTAGGTGCTTCTTTAAGCTTCGGGGACACGGGCAACATTTTTCATGCGATTGCAACAAAAATCTGTTTTGTTGCAATCGCAAGTAAGACATTTGTTGCTCGTGTCCCCATAGTATATTTGTTTGTTGCTGCAACAAATTTCACCCATTAAAATGTTGCAGCAACACATTTTTCATGTTGCAAATGCGTTTTGTAAAATGTTGCTAGTGTCCCCACATTTGCAACATGCTTTTATACAAAACTTTTGTTTTAATCAAATGATATTCGTTTATTTTTGCTGACATGTCAAAACAAGTTTGCCTCCGTAATCATAACAACATGGCTTCCGACGAGAGCACGCAGTATTTTGTTGCAAGAAACTCAACATAGGCGACACTATGTGCGACTGCAACAAAAACTATTTTGTTGCAATCGCATGAAAAATGTTGCCCGTGTCCCCGAAGCTTTAGTTACAGAAAAAGTTAAACACCTGTGGTGAAGTTTTTGTAAACTTTTAGTTGTGTTTCGTAGAATTTTCGAAAATTTGGTGTCGGATGGACAAATCATATAAATAAAAAAAATCTTGAAAGTAAAAGGAAAGTCATAAATCTTCTGACATTCTTAGATTTTTGAGTACATAACGAGATATTTTATTGAGAAAAAGATGTTTGAAATTAGGAAAATAGTTCATAATTTTTAATTTTAGGTATCATAGTCGAGTGTAGGGGTGATTTGGGTGCTTGGTAGTTGAATTTCTGTTATGAAAATAGGTTTAGAATGATATTTCATCCGTTCAAAACTTTTAATGAGGCATAATTTGTAGAATACATTCGGTTTAGCGTCGCATTTTAATCCAAAACGCAGTAGAATCCTCGTTGTTGAGTTGTCCATCCGACACCATTACATTGCTGTTACTGATGATTTATCACGAAGCTACGTTGACATTACTTATATTTGACGATAGGGATGATTCATTTACGAAAGTTTGATTATTCTACCTTAAAAATTTGAAAAAGTTCAACAGCTTTGAGAAACTTTATATTTGACACATTTGGTCAACCAATTTCGTAATAGACCCCACCCTAATACCTTCAGTGTGGTAGCTCATTCACATTAAAGAAAGTTTTCAGCATTCAGAAATACTGTTTCAACAAAAACACTTGAAGGATTTAGTAACAGATATCTGTTCACAAAATTATCGCTCATGTCATTGTGATCAGTAATAGTAACAGAGAGTAATAATACATGTCTAATTGCATTGACAACAATGAGAACACAATCGTTGTGAAACAATGTAAAACTTGCAATCAAATTAATTACCTACGTCAACATTGATGAACAAATGACTTACATCGCTCTGTTGTTTTATGTTGTAGTTTTTTTCTTCTGCTTAACGAAGAATACAAAACAATTTTAGTGGAAGAAGTAGGAAATTCTTTGTTTGGAAGAAGAACGGAGAAGTGATTTGTTGAGATTTTTATACAGTAGATCTACCGTCAACGAAAATAGAAAACAGGAAGTATTATTGTCCCAACGCTCAAAAACTGAAAATAAAAAAGCAAAAAATGAAAGTGAAGATTATATGATTTAGTTTATGTTTTGTTTTGTAGACGAAGATAAGTCAAAATGAAAATTCTTAAAACATTTCTCACTTTATTTATAATGTTTATCGAACAGTTCCCCGCAATGGTTTATGGGAAGCCAATATTTTCGGTGAACGTAACAAGATCAGCAGCAGGAGATTTTTTCGAACCGACAGGATTTGATTTGGAATGTAAGCAAAAATATTGTACTTGTGGCACACACGAAACGTTACTTTTAGAACCTGCGGATGACGACGAATCTAGACCGTCGATAGCATGCGTGCATAGCTTTGTGAAGGGAGAACACTTCTCTTTGGAAAATGAAGAAACCGTACCCACTGTAACCTATAAAAATCAAACGTGGTCGGTCCCAGGCTCCGGTTTCCTTTCCCATTCGCTGAACATTCACGAAAAGTTGAAGTGTTGGAAAAATTTGAATTTATTAGGAGTTTTTGTTATGCGTTATTTTTCTTTTGAACAAATCAAAAATCATCATATCACCGTAGATGTTTTAAATGACAGCACAACTAAAATTGCTATCAGTGGCAATGCAACAAAAGAGCAGTACGAAGGAGAGCTATTGTTTCTACGACTTTACTGTGACGAGGAAGAGTCTTTCCTTGCAATGAAATTTGAAGGACAAAGAAGCGTTGCAGGCAATTTTAATCCGTTAACGTTTACATTTCCAACCACAAAGAGTCCCACTGTCGTACAAAAAACGCCCTCAAGTGGAAGCTCTCACGGAACATCAGTAATAATTGCTATTACAGTTGGTTGTGTGGGCGTTCTTTTGATCATATTGGCACTATCTATGTTTATATGTTTCTTTCGCCGATCAAAAACCAACATAATAACGAAGCAAGAAAGTCATCATGAAAGAACTTTTTCAGATCCTCCGGAATATCCAGGTCCTATGATACCAACCTACCCACCATCATCAATGACGTCACGATACCACGTCCCTCCGACATACGATGTACCACTGTCACTTCCGCTTGCCCTAACGTTCTCTCATGATTCAGTTGCAGGCATTCCACGGCGAAAACGAACACCTTTACCACCAACGCCCGACGATGTATCATCCAGCAGTGAGACTGATTCGAAGTACGAAGATCCTTACGAGATAGCAGATGAAGACTACGAATCGATGTACTTGAGAATGTTGAGTGCTGCTGAATGTTTACGGATATATGAAGATGACAACATCGAGAAAAACACAGAATCAGAAGATGATGAAAGTGTCTCAAACGAACATAAGGAAGTAGAAATAATGAGAAGCAACATTAAATTGTCATCTTGTGGAAGCATGGAACAATCGGATAATGCCACAGAAAAAACGGATGATACTTCGAGCTTACAAGATGAGACTATGTTCAAAAGGCGCAGAAAACCAACCCTGCCATCCAAAGCCGTTCCTAACGGATTGCTATTGCCGGAGGTAACACGCTCCAAAGAAAAAATGAACGGGGATGAAGAAGAACATGAACATGCAGAAGGTAGAGCATGTGATGAAGTTACAAATACCGAATCGGATGAATCGGATAAAACTGAAGAAAAAATTTTACTTTAAAGTCAGAAGGACTCAAAATCTTGTAAACAATTTTGTAAGAAGTTTTGTAAAGACATCATTTTTTAAATAGATGTTAGGGGAGTCTCCTAAATGACATTTAATAACTTTTTGCAAATGAACGCTCCATGAAATTTAAACTGAGGCTAAAAGCTGATACGTCCTCTTTTCTCCAGACTATCTGTTTTGAGGAGGATGTAACATGTAGGATGCAGGTTAATTTGTTGATTATATATGTCGGTTGGTTTTTATTGTCGGATATTGGTAGCAGTTGCATCAGCATATGTGTTTATAGATTTTAGTATTAATGATTTTTTTATTCTATTATTCCTTTTTTACATATAGTTTTGCATTTTGATGGATGGAGTTATTGTACTAAATTAAATGAAAATGAAAACATGGAAAAATGAAAATGGAAAACTAGCTGGATTAACGTTATCAGCTGCACGGATACGTCACATTCATTTACCCTATTCCCCCGCATTTAAGCCCATTTGAAATTAATTTGAATATTTGCAGATTTTTGAACTTTTAATTTAAAAAACGCTCCCGTATAAAAGCCCATGGGCCTATATTTTTATATATTTCCCCATAGGGCGAAATATATGTTAAAACCGGCATTTCCTTCTCCTCCTCTTCGTTCACTTTTATAGCCTCGGTTCAGTATTCAGTATTGGCCTAGGCAAGGTAGATAAGAATAGAGGCTAGTCTTCAGTGAAGTAGCGCCATTTCTTTTCAGTCAATGCAGTTGGGCAGTGGAAGATTTTAGCTTTGTACGCTAATATAACTTCTAGGATGATTCAAGAGATAAAACGTTAAATAATGGTATTAAGTCGTTTTAGTTCAGTGTTTTCCTTAATGTTTTTTAAAAACTTTTGAATAAAATTTTTTGAATAAACACAAGAAAAACAGAAAACAGCGATATCAATGTCACAGACGTTAGCTATGTTTTTGTTGTTGATAACAACGTTATGATGAATGGTGGTTACATGCTTGGAACAGTAGAGCATTGAATCTGTGATTTCAGTGCAAAGTTAAAAGTTCATTATTAAAAGCAAGGCTGAAGATTTATTTTTATTTTGCATCCTGCTGATAATGTAGTCCAACTGGATGTACATCCATATGAAGGAAACCCTTTTTATGTGGAGAACAACCAGTTATTTATTTCAAAGAGTACATAACAAAAACTGCCAATAAAAACGTGATATCGTATATGCAAAAAGATGTTCAGAAAACCAATTGTATACGTATAATATATATATATATATATATATCAAAACTAAGAGAGCCTTTTAAGTAATATATAAAACTACATGTCGGTATCAATATATATATATATATATATATTATATATATATATATATATAGATTTATAATATATATTTATATATATTAAAATTAAAAGATTAAAAGGATTAACACACACGTAAACAAACATGAAATAATCTGGTTGAATGTGCTTCCCTGGATAGTCGTTTGATACAACAACATATGAATTCCATGATCACGTATGCTGTTTTGATACTGTCTCGCAAAAGTTAATACATCTGACAATTTTTATTACAAACATCAACGAACATAAATCAAAACACATTCCAACATAACAGTCTATAAATTAAATCAAGCCAAAACAATAACTTCTACTTCCAGCTATATAGTGATTTGGTTATGGATGTATGTTTTCACTACTAAAATATTTTTTTTTCATTTGGGATTTATGAAGGTCATTTTTATCAAATTAATATGTGTGTAAACATGTTTTTTTGAATCAGAGCTGTTTATTCTAAAAACTTGAATTCAATTTTATAAATTGTCATTCTAACTCTTCATTCCTAATTTGAAATGCTACACATAACATGTTTTAGTAAAGATTGGTTTTTGATTGCCTTTGATAGTTATTTGCTGTTATGTCTACTCAAAAGTTTGACAATTTTCTCTTCTTCTTTTGTAAACCATTATACAAATTTGATTGTATAATTTTGTAAGAGAGTTTCATCTGAGTTACAGAAAGCAAGTCTATTGAATTATATTTTTCCTGTGATTTTATTGTTTAAAGGATAGGAAACTTGCCTTCTGCAGGAATAAAGATCATATGTTAATTATGATGTCCATAACTTCTCAATCACTTTTAACACATTGGCAAAAATTGTGAAACCTTATCATTTGATGTTCATACATCTTCTTTTCATAAAGTTCGAAATAAGTTTTTTTGTGGTATTAAGTTCAATTCCACCCTGATAAGTATGGACAGCATTTTTATATGAGTATCAAGTTGATGGTAGCTTTACCATTGTAGCTGTACCATTTATCTTATGGTTATCTGTGTACACACGATATATAATTGATAAAATTTTTGCAACTTTGGGGAAATATATAGTCGCATTTTTGCGAATCTTGTTTTATACTTAAAATAGCGATAAGGTTGGGTAAATGAACGAGACAAATCATTTTTTAAACAAAAATTTAATGGTTTAGAGGTATCATGTAAATATGTCATTAAAGGACAAGAAACTTATCTAAAGAAAGTGAAACATGTAAATTAAAGATATCTGTAAAAGAGAAAAAGTTGTTTGAATAAAAATACATCTCTCTTTACTTTACTCTCTGGTTCAGGCATTTCGTAACCTTCAAGACCACGGATGCTAACTAAGTGGTCTTCAGACTTATCTAACTTCGTCTGAAGGTACATGGGTTCCTGGTGGTGGTGTTGAACTACCCTGCATACTGTGTTTATGCAAAAAATATATAAAAAAATACATAGACTACGAAAAATTATAGAAAAAAACAAAGCCTAAAAAAAGCCTATAAAGGGGTGGGCTTATACACGGGTGGGCTTATACGCGGGTGGGCTTATACACGGGTGGCTTATCTGTGGAAGAATACGGTAATAACAACGGTTTATATTTCAGTTCCAAAAATTTACATTTGGCTAATTCTACTAAAATAGCGAAAGACTACTTTTTAACCAGAGTCGTTAAACAGAAGTGCACTAAATGTATTGAAAGGCATTATACTCATAAACGAGAAAACAGTGAGTTGACTATAGGGTGGTGAATATTGTAAATAACCCAAAATTTAGGCTCAAATGTTGAAATATGATAGCGCAAAGAGGAAATTTAGGCCAGTCTGGGCAGTCAATTGATTTCCATGCCAGTTTGGCAATTGCCCATGAGGAGCGTTCAACAGCAGGTAACCAACACAGGTTCACAGCATCAGCGGTTTTCATGTGCCTTCCACATGCGTAACCAGCACTAGCATTGACCAGTTACTGGAGACGTTTTTGCATGTAGGATGGAGCACTGTAAAACACCGCATTACCATAGTCAACTCGACTGAGAATTAATGTTTCGGCTAGCTGTTTTCTAACATTAAAAGGTGTAAAACGTTTTATTCTCGCCAGTGTTCACAGAGCTGCATGTGACGTCGACAAGAATTGGCTGATTTGGCTAATATGGAGGTTCCATGATCAAAGATGATGCCAAGAATCTTGTAATTGGTTTTCCGTTCAATTTCTATTCCATTTGATTCAACTTTATAGAGATTTCGATTGTCCAGTTTATTGTCTGCTTGGTTTCTTTGATTATATTGCCTTGTCTGTACCCACCATTCCTTTACTGTGGTTGATAAGCCTGCATCTCCTGTCCGACATGATAGATTATATCGTCTTCTACAACATCATCTCCAGATTCACAATATTTGTTCATTTCCTCTTCCAGGGTTTCCAATTCGATTCGATCTTGCTTACAGTGGCCCAATCACTCGAATTCGAAAGGCACCTTTTTAAGATTCGAGAAGCTTAGTCTTGAAAACTAGCTTAAATTAAAAAATTAAAAAACCTTCCTTTCGCTATTTTAGTGGAATTTCGCGAGAAAAATCTTCCAAAATAGAAGTGGTAACCAAAGAAGGTTAGACGAAGAAGGAAGGCTACAACAACAACAACAACAACAACAACAACAACAACAATGATGTAAACATCTGTTCGATGCATGATTATGTATCGAACAGATGTTACCACTTCTATTTTGGAAGATTTGATAATGGAAGAATAACTTCCGAAAGGTTGATAAATCCTGTCTTTTTTATTCGGGAGAAAAATCGCGAATTTCGTATCCAGTGTGTGCCAAGAGTGAAACTTTTGAAAAAATGACCAAAAATCGAGAAATTCACAAAACTTGATCCATTTAAGGTAAACAACGATAAATTACGATAAAACAGATTCCAAAAAGAACTCTATTGAAAAATCTCCTTTTCAATTTGATCGGACTTTGTATAATTTACTATACTTCCTTGCGATAAGGGAGTACTTATTTCCTGATATGAAAGAGTTAGGAAAAATTACTCCCGGGAGTGCTTTCTTCCTGGGAAATAACGACTGTGGAGTAATTATTTCCCAGTAAATAAGTACTGGGGAGTACTTTTTTAGGGGAGCAGTTATTTACGATGACATGACACCGGTTTGAGTTTCTTTGGATAGCCAATTGACACTGGTTTGTTGTCTAATGTTTGATTCACACTGCGTTATAAAATTTTATGGTTTTCATTTTGTCCAGATATTAAAAAGTCATCGCTTAAAACCATTGCATCAAGTTCATTGCGTTGTTTCCTATGTTTTTCTGTCCCTTTCCATAGAAAACTCTTTGTTCAACTTTACCACTAGCGCGTGAGTTTGAAGCTATCGCGTCAGAAAAGAAATGACGAGAGTTAATAACACGGTGTAAACCAAAATTAACAAAGACAAAGAAAAACAAATGATGTAATGCTTATTTCATTCAAAAGATTTTTAAAAAGCAGGCGTATGGAATACAGTCCATCATCATCTCGAATCCAGTGCGATGCAAACGGACTGAACGAAGACAACTGTTGCTTCACGACTGGGAATAGAAGACAAACTACAAAACCTCCAAGAGAATTTTCAAGTTTCAGTTATACTTCCAGATCAATGGATCCCTTAATCTCCGATACCAATGAATCCCGAAGACTTTCGTTTCAATTCTTCCATTAGAATTAGAATAAATTATGCACTCCTTTTGTTTTATAAACAATTGACTTTTGCACTTCACTCCAAACATTGTTTAGTCATTGTTTACCCGCGGAAGTTCAAACGGGGCGAATTGCTTATTTTGAAAGTTAATTAAAAAATGAGTCAAGAAGTATTCAGCACACTAAAATTTCTAAATACTTGCTTTTTTAAGGCAAGCTTCCAATCATTCATTGCTCTTGGAAAATTGTTAAGCTATCATTAAGATTTTGTCACGTTTTGGAGCTGATAGTTTAAATTTGGCATTGTTTATAAAATCTATACCAACTGTAGCAAGACCATTCGCGAGGGTTCGGAAATAATAAAACATAGTTCATTCATTTAAAATCTTGATCGCCGATTTATCTATTTTTGTATCATGACAAGAAGATACAAACAACCGGTTGCCGAAATGTAAGCCGAAAAAATGTTTAAGAGTGAACATGTTTGCTGAAAGAAATCACGGTTGATTGTTATTATTATTTGTTATTATTTACCCAGGATAGCCTCTTCAGTTCCTTAAGGTACTGTTATCAATGAGGGTCCTGCGAAGGAGGTCCTAGAGCACTTAAAGCCCCAATTTAGGCTATGGAAGCTGCATTAACAGCAGCCGCTCAACTAGCCAACCATCCTAGACATCATTCCTACTCTCTTGCTGAGTACTGAGCAGAGAGGAGTGATTCACACTACTATCGCTGGCATGACTCGGTCGGGGATTGAACCCGCGACCTCCCGAACATGATGCGAGCACTCTATCACACTACCACAAGGCTACCAGTCAGACACTAGACATGGTGTTTTTATGAACTTTACTTATGTGCTGTGTCCGCTTCTCACAGGTATTTAAATTATGACTTCCAGGCAGTCATTAGACACGGTCTATGAATGTTACCATGGCTACGTGACCAAACAAACGGATAAATGTTCGACGTCATTGTTTTGTAATAGGAATATTTTTATTTCCTGAGGCATGAATTATGTGGGTCGTTTTAAACTGCTTCTACGGTTTGCCATCAAAACAATGCGCACGTTAATGTTCGTGCCATTAACTAAACAAAGAAACTATTTCGAATTAATTGCTATAATAAACGCTTATAAAACGCATATGAAATACTTGATCGTCGTAGTTGGCAAAAGATAAGACTGAATGAAGTTCCGTGAACTTTTCACGTGAAAAACGTTTTTATGAGAAAGAAAAACACACACGCTTGTTATCGATAAACGTGACACGAGCGCAACACGAAGATAATTTGTTAAAGGTGGATGATTCGTGTAGACAGTAAACGTTTCAGAATGATTCGTATGGTACGCTTCATGTTAGTCTGTTGGTGGCTGCTAATGACGGCAAATATAGTTGATGGCAAAACAGTCACTGTCGACGTGAAGAGGTCAGCTGACGGTGACGTGTACAAAATAAAGGGATTCAAACTGCCATGTTCGTCAGCAAAGCAAGATGGCTGTCAATGTCGAAATAACAGAACGTTTTTTATTGGTCCTACTGAACAGCCAATAGATTACCTATCATACCGTAATATCTGTATAAGGTACTTTGGGAAAGAAGCTGAATTCAGGTTGAAAGGCCAACAAAGTGTGCCTACATTATCTTATACAAATAAGAAGTGGCACTTTCTCAGTTCAAATGTCATTGCGCACAAGAGGAAGAAGAAAGTTAATTGCAGAGAGTTGCAGGTAGTGGAAGCGGAAAAAATGGGGATTTTTGAGAACGTACCCCTCGAGGAACATCCCTTTCATATTGAAAGAATCGAAAATCAAAGAAAACCGAAAAATCGAATTTTCAAGATTGTTATAGATGATAAAGCTTCTAAAAGCATATATGAAGGAGAGTTAGTTATCTTAAATCTCTCTTGTGATGGGCGCAGTGAAATTTTTCTCCCAATAAAATTTGAGGGAAGCAAAAAAATTTCAGGAGATTTACCACCAATTTTAATCAAACCTACAAAGAGGACGACGCGGAAATCAAGCAAGTTACCTCCAGCTTCGACAACACAATCCAAAGAAAATGTCACGTTGATCATCGGTGTTACGGTTGGTGTCATAGGCGTGGTGTTAATAGTGTTAGCCATTCTTATATTTCTTTGTATTGTTCGTCGTTCTAAACCAACCATTGTCGTCGAACAAGATAGACGGAGCCGAAGTATCTCTGCTCCACCAGCATACCCTGGGTTAGACATGATTCCTCCAAGTTACGACACACCGAAACAAGTTCCATTTACACACTCACAAGAATCGTTAATGACGATACCCCGTAGAGCTGCTACACCACTACCCCCAACCCCTAACCGGTTGCCGGAATATTTGATGGCAGGTGAGAAAAGTGATGAAACCTATGAAGAGCCGATCAAAAACACAGACCAGATGTATGAGGAGTTATACTTGAAAATGTTGAGCGCTGAAGAAATTTCAAAAGCTGTGAGTGATAATGAAGACGAAAAAGAAAAAGATGATGAGAACGAAGAGAAAATGAAACCTCGTGAACTAGAACACTACGAAGATTTGAGTGGACCTGTGTATAGGACAGTAGAGAAAGAAAAGACGAACGTCAACGATCTTACTGAAACTTTAAACAGTAGTGAGAATACTATGATGCCAAGTGATGGTATGCTGCTTGAAGAGAACATTCCTTTAAAAACAGATGGAGATTCTGTTATCAGCTAGTATGGCAAAATTCCGCATGTTATATGTAGTTTCGCGTATAATTTCACGTGCTATATATAGTTTTTGTTTCAAAGAAAAATATGAAGTGTAATATAAAAATGCTCGAAAATCTGGCAGTGTGTTATAATTGAATAATAAATAGTTCAATAATACACTTTTAATGCCTTCCTCAATCGTCTTAACTCGTTGACTGAGGTTTGACGATGGCACGACGATGATAAATACATAGCAGGAAACTTCGAACCCGGGTTACATAGCAAGCGAATGACAAAAAGAATTAAGTTTGTATAATTACACACTTAAGTTCTTCCTATCAGAACTTACGGTAAGCCGATCAAACCTAATCATACTTGTGTGTGATCATGATCAGTAAAAGCTTTTTACATTTTCTTGTTGTTTTTTTTATAAACATTGGCTACTTTTTGTTTTGAATCAAAGTTTAAAACGCAGATTTCTAATGGAGTTTTTGCTTTGATTTTTTTTTTAAAAAATTTGTTTTTTTTCTTTTGGCTCTTACAGAATTTCTTTAACAAATCTATTTTGATTATAAAATACATATCCATGGTTTCAGTTCACACATTTCTTTTGTTTGTAGCAAATACTTTCTGATATTACTTGTTAAGCCTTTATTACACTTTTTGAAAGGTATATTAGCATCAATAAAAAAAAAGTTATCCTAAAGAAAGTTTAACTCAATTACAACGTAAGTGAAAAACCGTGAAGACCATCCGTCAAGGAGTTTTCAAATCTGATCTCCCATTTCGAAATGATCATGCTCACAATTCTTCTTGTTTTTATTGTGTTTAGTTTATACAATGTTAACAAAAGTTTATGTATATATTTGTTTCTGTGTAAAGATTTGCAAGAACATTCATCTGAATTTTTTTGAGTTTTCGGACAAAAATTTGTTTTTTTTTTCCGTTGTATAGCTTGCAATGTATAACTTGCTGTGTGTACATATGGAATGCTTGAGCGCGGGGGCATTTTTTAGCTAAAGCTACATGCTAGTATAATGAGTTAGTTTAAGAAGGATATTTGCATCCAGGCAACGCCAGTGCAGCTTACTAAACATAGAACACAAATTACATGATGCTTACTTTTGTCTGTCTATCCTGTTGTTTTGAATGCTGTCTCAATCCACTTTGTTCCCAGGGTCTGGAATACTTTGTTCGTTAATTTGAGCTGATAAATATCCTGCGAATTCATAAGCCTGGTTTCCCGTTTTCGACAATTTGCAACCCCGATTAACCTTGATGATTTACATCCAATGACGTCATGTCTCGGAAGACACGAAGAGGAGGAAATGAACGAAAGTGAATAACATGATCTCTTTTGTATTTGAGGGGTGTGTCCATAAAATCATGGCGCTATTTTTAAGAACAATTCATTGCAACCAGAAGCGTAATATTCTTATCGCGAAATTGATGAATGATCGAATTACGTAATTCATCAGGATAAAAGAACTTGGTGAAATAATTTTTGCCGAAGTATCATCACTTTTTGTAATCAAAATTCAAACGAGCGTGAGGGGTGTTGTGATGAATAAATTATCAATTTATGGATAAAAATATTCTTCAGTTGAAACCCTTGAATTGAATAACCAATATAGATAAATCAATCAATAAAAGTATTTGCGTAGCAACGCAGTTATGTATATAAACACAGTTCATGTTTTATGACGTTTTTTAGCCGAGTTTACAACTGATTGCGATAAAGAAGTCTTGCTTTTATCAACACCGTTCACCCACTTAAAAAACTCCTGAACGAACAAAATCTTGGCAAAAACATTTGATGAATTCAAATTAAAAAGCCGTTTGATCGATCTCGTTATTTTTGAAGATGAGGCAATCAACAAAACTGTTAGTGAGTTGTTTTTGTGTTTCGCGAAAGATTAAAAATATGGAAAGTTTATGTAACAATTTTCAGACCACCTTGCATCATAACATGGTGTATATTTTAAGATTTGTATAGATGGTTGGTTGGCAGAAAAGAAAACTAATTTGATGAATGTTTAGATTTATGCTGAGTAATTCTAGTTGACTTGATCAGTCAACAAATGTAAGCTTACGTCACATCAGAATTCTTATTTCGAGGCAGTTAATCTATCATGTTGCAATCATTCAACATTGAAAGAACGACGCCACAATGGAAGGATGTTCTCGTTAACCCATTAACTCGTTAACTATCGAGGGTCGAGATTTGGTGTGTTAAGAGCAGGAGTGGTTCAACTAATTAGTGCTTGTTTTGTTCTTATGAAATACGTCAATATGTGGTCAGTTAGAAATTACGAAGAAATGTTCATTAATCTTCATTCCAATTTCGAGGAGGCAGCAATTCAAATTTAACTTTAATACAACCTCGTCTCCAGGGATTTCTCTGAATGAAACAAGATAGTTTTGAGCACATCCTTAAATCTTTATCTCCATCATCATACTTTACAGTCTTTTGGTTCACGCCAGACTTAATTTCAGCATTTAAAATGACCTATTTTCTACTCCGAATGAACTTGATTCATAAACGTCAAATATTAACAACAATTTTATGTGTATACAAATATAGAAATATATGAATCCCAGACCATGAATCTTTCATAAACTGTTAACACAAAATTTGATATATTAGCATGTCGGTACAAAAAATTTCTCAGCTGAATTTGTAAGAGGTAGAAATCATATTTATGTTGTTCTTATGGTTGGTTCACTTATGGTTTAATGATTTTTTGTTTTGACAAACGTTAACATCGACTGGATGGGAGTGCTTTGTGGCAAGGTTTCCTCACATCTTTGGTATGGCTCGTCGTTTACGTTAGTTCCAACAAAATAGAAAATTTATAGTATAATGTATTTTAGTTTGTGTTTGATAGTCTAAAGCTTCTCTAAAAAATCAGTTTGAAGTAATTTTTACAGGATTAAAAAGCATCCTAAGAAACCATAAAATAATTACGCTTAAAATCGGACCAAAATAAGGGCCAAGTTGCTTTCCATCTCGATATTCTTAAGATGTCTTTATATTTAAAACGAAATGTACGCTACCATGAGGTTATAGACTTACACGTTTTATTTTTTATAAGAACATTGAAACTCAAGAAAACCTTGCGGATGTTTTTAACTTTTTCCATTTAATTTTCTTGTTTCGAAATATCTCTTGTTTTCTCAAAATAGATGATAATTACTTGGAAATGGAATCACATGGAAACAAAGCCTTATAATGTTCTGAGCATGTTCTTAAGTTTTGACCCTCTGAAGCCTCATGTTCTTATATACTTTGTTCTTATAAAAAATAGAACGTGTAGTGCAGTATTTGTTGCTTGAACGTAGTTTTAAGCCAATAAAACTCTCATATTTGGCAAGAAACGAAGGGAAACAGGTTCAAATAACCGACATTCGAGACAGAGAATTCTCCTAGGTTACTGTATTTAGGATTCTACCAAACGCATAAATGCATAATTGCTGATGAATCTTGAATGATAAGAAACAAAGGAAGCTTGTATTGAGTGCGATGGTTTTACGAAAGATTGTACGACGTTCACGACTTTTATAAGTCACGTGCTTTTTAAGTCTCTAATTTATCAACTTTTCCTTTACAACCGACCAACCTGGTAAACATGACAAGTGGTGACGTCATTGGGATGTTGTCTTTTGCAGGTGAACATTAAAAATCGTGATGTGGAAACCGAGAAAGAAGAAGGCACGTTTCGGTCCAGTGTTTCTGACGAATTTTTGCATCATTTGGGAGTGTGTGTGTCTAATCATGCAAGGGATCAGCATTTCCACAAACACGTGGTATGTCAGTGAACACGTGAGCATCGCTTATAGCCACGGTGGCTTGTGGAATGAATGTTTTGGGGATATTGATCGTACATTTTGCAGTCCACGGAAAAATGTTCCAGGTGAGTAAGTCGTTAGGATGTTTAAGGAACCTCCCTGAAGTTCTGGAATTCTTACAAAACGAGAGTGTAGCACAGGAGGAGAGCCGAGTAAAAATGTTGAAACTATAATAGTAAGATTTTCTTTCTCATCCAATGTTGATTTTTCCGGTGAGGTTGACTTTACAAGTAATGTCTCGTTCTAACAAACGTTTTGACGTAAAATTAAGTGAAGAAAATTTGTTAACTGACGGAGCTGTTAGAAGGAACTGTCAATACGAGGTCATATTCTCAATACGAGGTCATATCCTCACAGCGAATTGACTGAGAGACCATAGAAGATAAACAATGTCAGAAATGCAATATATTTAATTCAATATTAATGATTCTTGTATTTCTCGTGTTTTAGTCTGGCTTCAAGTTTGTCAGGCGTTAGCGCTAATCACCCTCAGTATCACATTTGTTGATATTGTTTACATTATGGTTGCCATGGCGAGGAAACGCACCCGGTTGAGTGTTATGACAGCTCTGTCAAATATTTCTGGTAAGTGAAGACTGTGTTGAGGGAGATTGTAGATCGTGAATGAGTTCACAGAAATAGCTGATTTTATCTTTAGGTCTCCTCTTCTTCATCGCATTGGTGACATACTCAGCAAAAGGTTTTGATGACAGCCATAGCCCCGGAACATCATACATTATAGCCTGGGTTACGTTTATTGTGCAACTCATCGAATCTAGTTTTTGCATTTACACTTTCATCCAAGTTACAAAAATGAGCAAAGTTGACGCATACGAGGCTGGAATAATTATAGAATATGTAAACCGGTAGTAACATCCGGAAACACAATGAGTCCAGACTGTATGAGCAGGTAAACCCGACATTAATCCCGGTGATATTGAGAATACATGTTGAAATATGGAGGAGTGAATAGAGGAATATGAACACGATAATTATTCTTGATATGAACGAAAATATTCAATTGTAAACAGGCAGACATCGTCTACATATTATCTGGTAAACCAATCATTTCAAAGATTAAACCACCAGAGTACGCCCACATGTATGTTTGTTTTAAACCAATCATTTTGAAGATCAGGCCTCTAACGAATCTTACAAACATCATAACGACCATCTTGACGGTTTGACGATACCACATCATCTTGACAATGTGACGACACAACACCATCTTGACGACTTGACGATAGCAAGTCCACATCTCAGCATTCAAGCGATTACTAATTCACTTTCCAAAGCCTTGCATCTTTCGGTGGAATACGTAAAGCCTTTCATCTTTCGGTTGAATACGTTGAAACGACGGATATTATTTCGTTACTTGCTGCTGGCGACATATACTCGGCTATGGCGTCTAAAATATCTAACAGTAATTCCTGTTTTAAACGACGAATGTCGGGAAGTCGAGCGACTTTCGGAAATTGCTGCACGATAATAGAAAGGGCGTGTCTTTTCATATCAGTCGCTCCGATGCCGTGTGATGCTTCCAAGATCTAAATTCAACAGTCATCGGTCATCGACAGAAATAATGTTTTAAGAAAATAATATAGAGGATTAAAAATAACATACCTGGATCACGTTCTGGTTCGTAACATTCAGTTCTAAGTTTTGTTTACAGAACGCCTGAAGAGAAAAATGAAATCAGTTAGAAGGTTGTATACAAATCTTGAAAAAAACAACAACAACAACAAAAAAAAACAATTGCTTTTCTTCTCCATCAATTCATTCATAACACTAGCTCATCAATACTGTCGACTAATAAACTCTTATAAAAAAACACTCTTCCCTAAAATCTCGATCTTAGGGTGAATGATTAGGTAGAACGGAGCTTACCTGTAATCGGCTATTCGTGAAGCTGTAATAGAACGGAGCTTACCTGTAACCGACTATTCGTGAAGCCGTAATAGAACGGAGCTTACCTGTAACCGGCTATTCGTGAAGCCGTAATAGAATGGTGCAGAAAATAAGTACAACGAGTCTTCAGGTGGCATTGTGACGTCACCGTAATAGATATACCGCATGAGGGTGTGGTAAGACTGTTCTGAAGGCTGCATATCCCCAATCATCACCTAAAGACCAAATACCTCATCAAAAAACGCATGCTACTACAGACAACCGCTGACAACATGCTATGGAACATCAGGTTTTGTTTCTACACTCTTGTTTAACTTACGTTAGCCCTGCCATCAGATGGTGAAAATGAACGAAACATCGCCTCGAAATAACTAAAAGTGAATTTTTTTAATAAAACACAATGTCGGCCAATCCACATTAGCAGTAAAATACTTTCAGTTTGAGGCGTTTGGAACAGACACTACCTGCTTCTCGCTGCAAGAACTACCTGAAAAAAGATTGAACCCATTAGATTGTTGGATAACACAGACGCCAGGATAAATAGTCACACCCGTCATGCGTACCTTGTGTGTTTTATATTGTTTTCCATTTAAACAAAGGAAGAAATCACTTAAAGATTTTCCTTCTTCGCTGTTCATCAGGTTTTTCATGTCGTCGATTAGTGTAGGTACTATCACACAAAACGCAAGAGAAGTACAGCTGTTAACAAGGCTAGATCAACAGCAATAAATACAAAACAGACTAACTTCATAATGAAAGTCCTACCATTTAGAGCTGTCAAGTTAGGTGAATCAATAATAGGATTTTGCTGAAAGAAATTAGTTCAGTTTAACAATACTTAAGGAGAACGCAAACTGTCATGATGTGCACAAGCGCAAACAGAAAGGCCGGTTTGCACTATACCTACCTGTTGTAGCTGTTTCCTTCGGACAATTTCAACCATCAGTAATTTGTCTAACTTTTCGAAATCTTTTCCCATCACTATTTGATTGAAATGTACCTCACGTACAATGTAGCGCATACAAAACTCCTACAGATGTAACGAACAGTTAATTATTTCAACAATCGACCAATAAAAACACTTTGATATTAATTGTATTCAGTGTTGCCACTGTTGTTTTCTTATCTGGCCGGAAGTAATCTGCTTAGTTTAGTGGCTCCCGTAGGCTCCACCATGGTTGGCGCAGAGGGAAAAATTTTGGATTTTAGGGTCTCCAGATCGCTGGAAAACGCTATCTTGGACACCTCTTCTTCTTTTAGGGACGATCCATTGAAAGTTTGATTTATTTTTGAACTAAAACTTTTTTTTTTCTATTATTATATATATTATATCTCACAACGGATCCCGATAAATACATTACAAGAAATTAAAAATAGTTATTAAATAGCTAATTAAGTTCAAAGTCACTATCTAGTGCCCAAACAAATTATGCTTTCAGGAGCTACCACGGAGACGTGTTCCATAAAAATGTGTTCGACAATCTTTTAAGAAATGTGTTCGGAGAAAATTAAATCCCTAGAAAACCATCTGTGGAAGGGAACATTTTTACAAGCTTGCAACGATTCCCGAAAATGGTCTCCTCCACAGATGGTTTTTTGGGACGTAATCCTGTGCTCCGGTCTACATAAAAAGTTATCAGAAGTCTATGAGGATTGGAAGGAAGCTAAAATTCCTCAGCGGACAGAGTTTCCGGCCAGGACCGGAAGAGTGGCAACACCGTGTATTCCATCAACCAATAGGACGCGTTTACCTTAATGAATTCCAAACCGAGATCTTCAGCGCATTCCAGCGCAACCAGAACATTTTTTGTACAAATGGATGCTTCGATATATTGTTCGCATAGCAACCGTAAACGTAGAAGATCGAACTAACGAAAACAAAAACCTTGATATTCAAACTATTGTTTTAAAACAATGGTCAACACAAAAGAATATTGTTTTAAAACAATAGTTAGCACAAAAGGATATTGTTATAAAACAAAAGAACTCCCATGTCATACAAGTTACATGAATAGGGTTCAAGTGCTACACAAACGGAAAATTTGATTTTTGTGAGAATTTCTTTTGCACTGGTGAAGAAGCCAGAGAATAGAAAATTTTTATGTCAACCTTCACTGCAAGATTATAAACATCCATCATTAATCTTATCACGTCTGTGGTCGCACCGTGTTCATCTACAATGAAAAAAATCATGGAAATTTGGTGTAGTCGATAAGGCCTAGACAAGCAATTGAATTGACTGCAAAAATATTTATTATTTAACAATGTCATTATCAGCTGGTCACAGCATAACAAAAATATACACATCAGCGAATCAGCTGTTATTGTACCTTTAATATAAGGATAAATTTTGTCGGTGTATATAAACCAAAGGGTGACTTGGAATGCATAACGATCGACATCTGATAGCTGCACACATAACCGCGTTGCTTGTTTCTTTTCACCACTGATAGATGATGTTCTGGCGAACCTTGGTGAAAGCGGCACTTCTTCATCGGACGGTTTCTCCACAGCATTACCCTAGAACAAAAATTTGTCTAAAATACCTCAGCCATACTGTTTCAAACAATGCAATACATATGTTCTGTTGGGTTATCTGCAGAAGCAAGTTTAAAGAAAACTTTCTCAGCGTGTCAAATCTTTTCCTTACTTCTGAATGAAAAATATCGTCGTCTTTCAACCTCGACTGCTGCATCTGATCACGTAACCATGGTGATCTAGCCGCTACGATGGCAACGTGAGCTTCAATATTAGCCTGAAACAACATATTGGAATACTCAGATTTTAAATCCAAGTTTTCTGATACAGACACAAGAATCTACTCAAAACTGTTCGACAAAATGAGATTGAGCATTCAGAATCAAAATATCTTATTAAGAACGGTTACCTCTCCGTCGTCAAGTTTAAATTCCATATCACAAAACTGTCTACTTTCCAGAATTCGACCAAAATCCTCTTGCAAGGTGCAACGCGGATAATTTGAGAAAGTGAAATAGTAGAGCTCACCACTTCGCACGTTATTATCAACAGTACCACCGAAGATATACATACGATTATCTATGACATCAGCATGATGGAATAAACGACCACTTGGCATCTGTAGCAAAAAAAAAAACAAAACAAAACAAAACACACTTGGTGATGACGTAATTCTAAAAACCTACAAGGATGTCCTTCACAAAAGCAACTGTCATCGTGTTCACATACACATAGACTAATGCACCAAGAAGGAAAAGTGGTGTTTTCCCTTGTCTTCACAAGGGAAATGACCTGTAGTTGCCATGTTCACAATGTAGAAGAAATATATATGATCTTTACCTCGCCATTGGTTTGTAATGTATCCCAAGTCTCTGTTTCCAAATCATACCTATGAGAAAAACATGGCCATCAGTAAAAAGGAACGGACGAAACTCCAGTTACCATATGATTGATAACTTTACCAGTACAAATCATTCGGAAGATTGTTATCAGCAGCACCGCCAAACACGTATAAGTGCGTATCATGTGCAACCATGGTGTGGCCATACCGCCTTGACGGAGGTGGAGGAGTGCCTTTTAACAGGTGTTCAATGGTGATTCGAGTCCACCTAAAGATCATGTTTAATTTTTGTCAGGAAAGAGCGTTAAAAACATAATATTATCATAGTACTATCATCATGTTATCGGTTCTTTAATATTGATTTTGTATGATTTCGTTCATCACTCAGTACTGCTTCACAGGCTGCATAACAGTCGAAACAACAACTTACTTTCTATCAACGAAGCTAAATTGAAAGAGATCATTGGTAATCTTTGCACCACTTTGTCCTGAGAAAACGTACATAGAATCTTTTGCTACGGCAACTGGAAAGTTACAACATGTCGGTGGTCGCTTGCCAATCTGTTGAATCTAGAAACAAGACCAGAAGACATATATATCATCAATGTAGGTTACATTTTTGAAATATGTGGTCAGACTTGATCAAAAGACTTATGCATAACTAAAGATTATACACAATTGGATTCTGAAATGATTAATACACAAGTGGGTTCTGCAAATTGCAAGTTGTTTTAGGCTTTGTGACTTGAAACTTAAAAGCATAAACAATCTTGAATGAATGTACAAAATCAGAAATCTCACCTCCGTCCATGTTGGAGTTGGATCAGAGAGACAAATATTCCACATGTCATTTAATCTTTAAAGAAAAAAAAACACACATGTCAATTGTTCGCAAGAAAGTGAAAAAAAAAACATTCGTGAATGTCCATACAACACTCAGAAAGGAAATTCGGATACCTTGCATTGCCATCATAACCAGCAAATACCCACATAGAATTCTTATACACAACAGCACCATGGGCAGATCTTGCAACTGGCAAACTAAAAACAACATATATCTGCATTAGGCTGACAAAGAAAAACCATATAGGATGTCTACTACACCATAGATGTTCGTTCACACAGAGATATCAGAAACTTTTATCATTGTACCTTCCTGACATCTTCCACTCAATCCACTGACCGGTATTAAAACGATACTCAAACAGGTCATTTTTGTTGCGCAAGTTTGAGTTTGAATAAATATCTCCTAGAAGAAAAGTAATAAATTGCATCAGTCCATCTCAATACATAGTTGATCTAGAATTTCATTTCCAGACAACAACAGACTAAGCTTTCCCTACCTGTGTAACCTCCGAATACAAACATACTGTTTGCAAACACAACAGCTGAATGATGATATCTGGGTGCTGGTGGAACACCAGTGGCTACCACACGACCCCATGAACAATCCTTCACATCAAATCGCAACAAGTCATTTAACATACGTTTTCTGCAAATACAAATGATTATGACCAATACAGTAAAGTAAAATTACACTTATCAGATATCTGGAAACTTTTATGTAAAACAGAAACCATGCCTACCCATTATCACCACCAAAAACATAGAGTAAATCACCCCATGCCACTAATGTGTGTTTACTGCGTCTATGAGAGAAATGCAGCTGTCATATTAAAAGGATTCAAATTTTTAACCTACTTATCATCTGAACGCAATTTTACAGATACCTAACCAATAAATTAATTTTGATGAAACATTGCTTCGTTTCCATAGAGTAAAACTCAGATTAACATTCCTCACAGAACTAAATTTACCTTGAACCCACAAATTCATCACATTCAGGAAGTTTTGACCATTGATGAACACTCTCCGATGGACCAAACTCCAAGGTCAAGTTCTCAATAGAGTTTGAGAATAAATCATCATCGCCGAATTGGTTATTATGGTGGATCAGGCCAGCCATGTTGTTTCATAATCTTTGCTAGCTTATGCAAAATGCTTTTGATACCTTTTTAATAAATGAAATGAAGATTTTATCAAATAAGGATGATAAAAGAGTAGAATCCAAAAACTTTAAACTGGACATCATGTAGATTTATGACGGTAAAAAACAGTGAGTAACTAATGGCTTATATTAAACCGATGTATGTTGTTGTTGGCTATCTAATAATCACATGTGAAATGTAAACTGTTTCCAAAAGTTCATTTTTTGCAGGAAGAAGAATAAACATCAAGCAAAACCATGTCCTTTTAAAAACGGCAACATTATTTTCCGTTATCACAAAAGACAAGATAAAATACTTCAGCAGACTTCAGAAACATTGCTTGCTGTATTTCGAGCACTCTGAAACTTGATGACACTGAACAGTTGTGTCATCTGGTTCAACTATTTAATAATGAATACATTTAAAGAGATTGTTTGAATTAAATAATAGAGAACAAATTCATGTTTGCAAATCGAAGAAGGAATATTAGGTTTAAGTTAAATTTTAAATAACATTTTAAAAATAGCATCAAAATGAAATCAAAAGGTGTAAATTATACATTTGATTCCTGGAGAATTATGACAATATATTTTTCTGTGCAACATTTTCTTCATTTCTGTCAAATTTTTAAAGAGATCCTGAGATGAAAAATTATATTATGGCACATGACAGGGTCATGACATTAACATTTTTCGGAGACAACTTGTTCATCAATGTTTCGTGCTCTATCATGTGCCAAATTATCAGTTTTTGTTACAGGATCTCTTAAACCCTCTTTCTTGATATTAACATGACATCAAGGTTATGTATGTTGGACATTCAAGAATAAAATAGTATAATAGAGTATAAAATGACGTTCATCGCCTGTCACAAATGATTCAGGATATACTTCAATGATTTACAACCAGATAACTAACTTATAAATGACCATATTGTCTACAATTCCTTACAAAAAATGTTTACTTTTCACACAATTAAAAATGTTTTGGAAAAACATTGTCGATTCAAAGATAACACATAGAAACCAAATCCCATGTCATGCTCTTGATATCCTTCAATTCAAAGCTGGTTACATTTTAATGTGACAAGAACTTCCTCCCTTTCGCTCTTCTACGTTCCAATATTTTTCTTCCAGCTTCAGTACGATTTCTCTTCAAAAAACCATGTTTTCGTTTTCTCTGTAAATTGTTTGGTTGATATTCCATACCATATTTTGCACCTCGTACTTGTAGGTTCTTCAAAGGATTCAACAAACCAAAAACATTATTGAAGCTGTGATTAAAAGCATTGATACTGCTATGTGCTGTTACTGATTGTCTCAATGTTGATGTTAATGATAGTATACCAAAACGTATAGCATTCATAATCAATTCTTTAAAATGAAAAAAGGAAAATATGATAACTTTGAACATCAGTCAATGAATTCACAAAAACATTCACTTAAACAAGAAAACATTGAAAGCAAAGTTGATGATCCATAAATTACAGTTCCTTTAGATATATTTCAAATTAATATGGATGAGTGAATGGATTGCAAGATATAAAATTGCTCCTAGAACATAAAGTGTTCTAATCTGCTTGTTTTGACAAGTTCAAACAAGTAAGAAATTCAGGAATTGTCGTTCTCCCTGTTATATACAAGGAAATAAACATTTTTTAATATGTACAGGATGTTTAGTCCCTGGCAGCATTGAACAATCAACAGATCAAAAAATATTTAGTACAAAGTAAGCCCTAAAATATTTATATTTTTATGACCATCCTCTATTGATAATTTCGTTGTTACAGAAGAGTAGAAATGGCTTCTAAATTACTGGCTTACTCTCGATTGATAACTTGGAACTATTGCTTTAGTGTTTTGTAGTCACAGTTTGGGATAAAATGATTGAATTCTTAATTGTTTTGCAGGGCAATCACTACAGTAAAAAAATAAAATAAGAAGCATGTGTGATTAAAAACACTTTATAAGATTGAATGGAACAATGGAAAAAATTTAAAGATATATGAAGCCAGCTGAAGGTGTAAAAATAAAATGTCACAAAAAATAATAAACAAAATATATATTAAATAATAAAAATAAAACATAAAAAAGAATGAAGTCCTACTGTAAAAGTTCATACATTACCATTATACAACTAGTATGAAGAATGGATATTAAATTTGCATTGAAAATAAAATATTCAACAAACCTCAGAAAGTTTCTATGTTGCACAGACCTCCATTATTATAAATCAACAAAGTAGAACAAAAATAATTTTGCTCTATGGCTCGAGATATAGAGGGCCGGCTTTTAGCTAATTTTGTAAAAACCATTGTAGGTCTTATGTCTCAGAAAAAACTTTTTATGAGAGAATATTTTGTTTGTGACTTTCTAATTCTTCACGTATAAATTTCTTCTCCTCATCAGAGTATAATTGTATATATCTGTCTTGAAAATGATAGAACTCTTCACTCTGCATGTATTCATTCAAACTGACCAACAATTTGTTTTCATCAATTTCATCCTCGTTTACTCGGACCTCATTGATGATGTCAGGATTTAACGCATACTGAAACTTTGCAGCCATCATGTCAACAACAGCTTCTTTTATTCTGTCTGTAGGCATTTTCCTTTCATGATGGAGCCAGTATTCCACATGATGGTCATTGTGATGAAAGTGGTGCAATTTGGCCATTTCCCAATCTTTGTTTTCACTGTTGCTTAGCAACCGAACAAATTTGAGGGTGTACGGTTCAAGTTCAGGAGAATGAAGCTTACTATTATCATGGGTTGAATAATCCTGCTTATTCAAAATCTTTCCAAGATGCATTACTAAGAACTTATGAATTTTTGTAATGTAAACAAACTCTTTGATTTCTGATTCAGATGGATGCATAGCCATCGTATTGCTATACCATAATACCACAACGAGCAATATGACTAATCCAATAAGTTGTTGATACAAATTAACCAATATACCATTGCAAAATTAGTATTCACATAATGTATTAGCAAAATCCATTATTTCATTGCATAACCAATCTAATACAAAATAATCTAAAGAATATTTTTTACCATCACACAGACAGAAGATCGATGTATCAACAACTATACGCCAAGGTCATTAATAAGTATTACTAATCCAAACCCTTATCCTTATTTAAGACTCAGCATGGACCATCAACAAACAGAATTGTCAGATAAAAATTAACAAAGAATAAAATTTTTCTCCAGTACAAAAAACTCATGTGTAACCTATTGAAATCCAATAGTAATGCAAAGAGATTGAGAATTTGTGAAGCTCTATTTCTAATGCAATTCAACAGACTCACTGTGTTTGAAACTGTAGGATAGATACCCTGTCCTTTTATCTATGATGTCATCTGTATGCAGAAAAAATTCACTGGGGTATATATAAACACCATTTTGTGTAACTATGAACAGAAAAAGATATTTTACCGCAGATACTAGAATGCAGGATAAAATTTGACCTTGAACATTTTCCAGCACTTTTTCAAAGCATATAAAACTCTACCTTGCATTGACAAACACTCCTCACTATTTTGTGAAAGCTATTTCAATTGATTTTATGAGGTGCATAATAATGATAATCAACCAACGTTTTTGTGTTTTTACTTTCAAAACTGTCATGATTTTGCGCTGCGCTAATTGTAGTGATGTTACTGTTAAAGCTTTTTTATTGAAGTAGTATGTATACCAACGAGTATATATCAATTAATTGACAATATATTTCGGATTACTTAATCCATCATCAGGTCATTTAAAAGCATACATATATAATAAAAACAGTTAAAAACATCTTCTTTTTTTTATTATGCTTTTAAATGACCTGATGTTGGATTAAGTAATCCGAAATATATTGTCGATAATTAAAGCTTTTTTATTTTCATTGATTTTCTAAACCAATGGTTCTATTAGCGCAATACACCTTTCGTGTCATTTGCAAAAATGTGTGCTCCTTTGCAATATGTTCCAAACATTTTTATAAGGTTCACTCTAAAAATGTACTTTTTAGAAAAACTGTTTTGATGTATAATACAAAACAAAGCCTTCTCTCGCCTTCTAGCTATCTGTTCTGCTGAGGTATTTGATTTCCATTTTTTCCCATTTTTTTTATTGCATCATCTTGCTCTCATAAACAAATGCAAGTTACAGGATTAGCCAATACACAACACTTCAGAAAAATGTTTTACATGCAAGTTTTTATCAGTAGTAACAAGTTGGGTCCAACTGACACTCTGTTAAGAAATCAAAACAGGTGAATTTCCCAGGGTTAAAACCATGCTAAAGATTATTAAATTTCCGACTAAATTGACAGGATTATTTATGGAAGATTTTGGTAGCACCTACCTAGTCATGGAATAGAATAATAGGTTTTTCCACCTGCAAAAAACTGGGCCATAACAAAGAAGGTTTACTTTACTTTACTTATACTTACCGTGAGATGCAAAACTAGCCGCAGTGGCTATTCATACGTGACCGTATTTCAATTTATATTTTCTATTCATACGTGAAAATCACGTACTTCCAAAAGTATTTTCTATTCATACGTGATTCCCGGTTTTCCGATAAATAACTGAATTGAGACAACACATGTTGTTCACACGCGTTGTTCAAAGCGCGCAGATAGAGTGTGACAGAGAGTTTGTATGACAGAAAAACATGGAAATAGGAAAAACATTTAACAACCTTGAAGAACTTCAAGCTGCAATTTCTGCTCACGAGCATATTATTGATGTTTTTATAAAAAGATTTTAAACTTTAAATTTTAAATTAAAATGAATTTTAAATTTAATTTTCAACACATATACAAATCTCAATTTTCTGAAGCTCCAACAGGTGGATGATGGATCTATTATATTTTGTATTTATCGAAATAACACTTTAAAAGAAAATTAATTGATTTTAATCGGGCTTAATTTAGAGCTTGTTATATGAACAAAATGTTATTTTTATATGCAATTTCTTAATAAATAGCAAGACCCTAACCGAGTCAGCCGGTCAAGCGCAGGATAGGAGCCCGTCTCCATATGATAGTCCTTAAAGCTTTCAATTCCCCAATCCTGTGTAAATTTAAAGATTTTCTTTTCTACATCGTAACCTTTACGATTAGCAAAACATTCGAATTTTTAGGGCTGGTTTACATTATCATGGGTATAAGTCGTTGAAAAAAAAATGAAGATTGTGCACATCTTCATAGGGTTGCTTATAATATAGCTGCCGCTATTTGATTATTTGGACGTACAGTAAGGCAACATAATGTCAAAGTTACTAATCACCTGAAAAAATGAAAGATAATGGTAGAAAAACTATAATGAAAACGTTTCACGTATGAATAGAATATATTTTTACCAGTACGTGATTTTCACGTACGAATAGAAAATATAAGTTGAAATACGGTCACGTATGAATAGCCACTGCGAAAACTAGCAGTTGGAGTATTAAGTGCTAATTCTCACATTATTAAATATTCATCATCTAGTAGTGTATAAAACTGAAATCGTCAGAAAGCAATGAAGAATGTGAGTTATGGCACTGTTGCTCTCAGGGAAGTGCATCATTTCTTTTCAAAGGTATTATTTTTTACGAATATTTTGATTGAATTTGCATGTTTACTGGATAATTGTAAATAACATTCGGCGCTTCGTAAGACGCAACACAATAATAGAAACATTCTCACGGCACGTGCTGGTGCTTTTTTTTTGCAAGATGGAAGAAGCGCAAGACGCAGAAATGGAAGATATCTCTGGGAAGTCATCCGAAATAGACTTTGTTGAGTATGTAAATTTCATTCTTATAAAATTAAAGAAGACAATTTATGAATACAGTTGACTCTCTCTAATTCGAATCTCAAGGGAGATAAGATTTTGTTCGAATTACAGAGAGATTCGAATAGTAGAAAGTCTCTCTAATTCGAATTTTCAGGCAAAAAGGATGAAAATTCGAATTAGAGAGAGAAACCTGAATTGGAAAACTCAGAATTCGAAACTCAATAAAAACATTCGAAATTGTTGATGGCTAGTTAACACTCTGGATAACAAAAATTCGAATAACAGCTTTGGGGACCTGAAAATCTGTTCAAATTATTGAATTATAGAGGTTTTCGAATCATAGAGATAGTATATAGAAAGTAAATTATAAGAGTTTCTTAACGAAAATTGACGGTGACTTTGATTTCGTTCGAATTATAGAAAGATTCAAATAGTATATAGAGATTCGAATTAGAGAGAGTCGACTGTAACAATGACGACTGGCTATATTGCCTGCGCTCCCCTTACCGCTATGTGCCGCTTACCGCTAACTTTGAGTTTGATAGTGTATTTCCTTTATTTAAAGATAACAGTTCAAACAAAACTTCTTGTTATTGGAAAGTATATGCATTCAGCTATCGTTATGGAAAGTTTCAAAGTGAATTGGCAAATACTTGTTGATTTATAATATAAACTGTAACACCGGGTAGCGATCATCATGAAAAAATTATTTAAAATAGCTTTTTTGAAAGATAAATGCTTCAAAATTCAATGTCATAAATAACGGAATAGATCGATTCCTTGGTATTCCTCTGCCGTCTTGAATGCTACCAGCAGCATCGGTCGATACGTCTTTCGTTGTTACACCTGGAGACTAGTTGAGGACATCTTAGAGACGTCTTAACTGGTCCTGAAAAGACGTTTCAAAGACGTCTCCAAAAGACCTCTTTAAACAAAATTTACATTTCAGGGAGCACAACAAAAACACGTTCTTAGTGGTCTTCAAGTCGTACTAGGGCAAAAAAGTAGAAAACGAATATTGAAAAGAAATGGGTATTCTTTCAGAGTAAATAAGTTAAAATCAATCATAAATTCTTTACAAATCACAGAAACAGTTACATAAATTACAGCTAAATAAATTAAATAAATTATATACTAATCAAATAATTCATCCGAACTGATTATTGTTTAAACACATAACTCTTTTATGTCAGAAGCTGTTGAAGTAGAAAGAAAGTTGTTTTGAATTCTGAAACACATGACTGGTTTTTATTAGTATCTACAATGGCATTTGTTTGCCGTCTCCATTTACCTTAAAACCCAGAAGTTATAACTTCTAGTATTTCAACCTTAAAATTAAAAAGTTTAATGATGGTGTGTCAAGGCAAAATTAAATTTGTAATTATATTCACGAGCTGGGGGAACCCACTACCAATAAGTAGAAACCATCCACAATGACACTGCAAAAATTTTAGAACAAATTTTCGAACGCATGAAATTGATGTTGCAGTGACATAAAAAAAAACTTTTTGAAAGCAAAGTATTTACAATGTTTTGATACAAAAATGTTCAATCAATCAACAACAACATTTTTATTTGCCAGGAAAATAAGTTAATGAAAATGGGATTACAATAAAGTCATGGCAGGAGACCACCCCAATAGTGAATACTAAACAAAGGGGGTGGCCACCAAATAAATAAAGAAATAGACTAAGTTAAGAAATTGAGGTATAGGACAAAAAAAAAAAAAAAAAAACATAAAAAACAAAAATTGATGTAAGTATGAGAAACAAAACTACTGGAGAGAGAGACTAGGTGGTATATTTTTCAAGGAAGAATTTTGTGGTTAAGGTTTTTAGTTGAGAATGGTTTAGCAAAGCTAGATCAAGATTTGGATATTGACTTTGCAAATGATTCCAGCAAATAATTGATTGGAATTTCATTGAAGAAATTCCAAATGCTTGAGTTTTAACTGAAGGTTGATGTAGGAGCCCATGAGACTTACCTCTGGTGTTGAAAGTATGGCAGAGTTTAGTGTAATTGAAAGTACTATGAACGCTGGGAGGGAGTTTAAAATTTAAGGCTTGATGAATAAATAGAATATTCAATGACTTGACAAGGTCAAAGATATTCAGTAATTTAAGGTAGTTGAAAAGAGGCCGAGAGGGTGCAATAGGATTTGAGAAGGTTAGGATTCGGACAGCAGCCTTTTGTAGTACGAGGATGCGTTTAGTATTAGTTGTTGAGTATGAGTTGTTGAGAAGTAATCAAAGTGCTTCACCCAAACCGAAAGAGCATGCCCTGAACTTTCTGTGAAAAGGGTCACATCACATGATAAGACGTCTTTAAAACATCTCATATCGACCAGTGGAAACTTGTTTTACTGAGGACAAGAAAAGACGTCTTTAAAATGTCTCGTATCAACTAGTGAAAACTTGTTTTACTGAGGACAAGAAAAAGACGTCTTTCAAATGTCTCGTATCGACTAGTGGAAACTCATCTTTAAAGGACAACAAAAAGACGTCTTTCAGACGTCCTGTTAGGACGAAAATTAACTGGTTGTTCAAAACCCAAGAAAAGACGTCTTTTTCTGGTCAAAAGACGTCCATACCAGTATGAGACCAGAAAAGACGTCTTTGTGTTTACTGGGATGAAAGTGTGACTTTGATTTGAAAAATGTTATAATAATGGGTGATCATAATCATTACTTAGAAAAATTTAGTGATAATTGTGCTGCAATAATTACTTTTTCATAGCTCTCTCTCTCTGCACGCTCATAATAGTGCAATTCCCAACACATGTCTAGATTTTTTTGCAGTCAAAAGTTGACTTGTCCAGACAGCACTATTTTTTCTAAAAAAACTTCGCTGATAAAAATATGGCTGCCTTCAATTTGTAAACAGTAACGGCATGCATTTTTATAAGCCTGTGGTTGTGTTATATCTGCGGAAGCAAAGGAGGAAAGCACTTAAATTGAGAGAAAAGGGACTAAACTGTTATTATGAACACTAAATTCCATAAAATTTTGTTATTAGCATCACTTTTGATGAACGTGAAATTACTTAGCAGAAAGAGGAACATCATCCGATGATGTTTGCAATTACATTATTTGTTATCAAGTTTATTCTCCTTGTTTGTTCTTGTTGATTTGAAATCTAGAATGACCAATTATGGTGCTAAATCTGTTTATCATCTATTGACCAATATTTTCCATTTGTAAAAAATCCAATGAAACGACCAAACGACGTGTGTGCTAATCTTAACAATTTTTACATTTTTTAGTCCTTGCTTTGATTTTCTTTTACTATTCTATTTTTACTATTCTATGATATTGAATTATGTATATTTTGGAATCATGTAGACAACAAAGATTTTTGAGACAATAATGAGCTGTAAAAAATGAAGAAAGTGATTCCGTAACCCAAAATTTGATATTTTTGAAGTTTTTTTGCTGTGCTTTTTGAGTGAAATCCCATTGAGTCCCCAACATGATTTCTTTGGATATCTGACGGTTATGCCCATGGTAACTTTAGGTAAAAATTTTATTTGGATTTGAAAAGGCACCGACAGTCAATTTTACTACCAAATTTGACCCAAAATTTGCAACTTTTTGTGGCGGAAGCCTCTTTGTAAGCCTGTAAAATTTTTAAATCCTATTTAAAAAGCCTGATATAGGTATTTTGCTAAGGTCTTTCAGATATACTAACACAATCAATAGGTTTAAGCAATTCTGAGGGTCACTTCGTGGACTTACGACACCAAAACTTTTGCCCTAATGTGATTTTCATGCATTTTTAATCCGCCATTATGGATTTTCTAGATAGTTTTAATTTTACATTTTCAGATTTTGTAGTACTATTGATGAAGTAGTTGACATTTGTAAAATTCTAGAGCATAAAGTTCAATGGTTTAAAAGATATTCAACATTCAAAAGTAGCTCAAAACCAGTACAGCCCCTGGACTATGAGAATTTCCTGATTTCGGCCAAATTTCAAAACTCCATAACTTCAAATGACTCTGTGTTTTAACATTATGCTTGTTATAGGTTACTGATTACTTCATACAATGAAAAATAAACTGCAGAATTTGTGTTCTTATTGAGGAAGTATTTAGTGGTTCGATATTGATATTGAAATTCTGTAAGAGCCATAAGAAAGAAAAAAAACTTTTTCAAAAAAAAATTAAAGCGAAAAATCCATGAGAAATCTGTGTTTCAAACTTTGATTCGAAACAAGAAATAGCCAAAGTTTACATAAAAAACAAGAAAAAAAATATAAGAAGGTTTTATTGATCATGATCACACCAGGTTTGGGGGAGGACAGAAAGAAGGAAAACACGAAGAACGACAATTTGTAGGCTTTCTTGCATACACAGAAATCCAATTGAAATATTTTTAAGGCAAGATCTGCCAAAAATCAGTGCATTGAATAAAATTTATCGAATGAAAGATTATGTAGAGCTAAAACATAAACAAAAATAAAATGTTGTTGGCAAAATTTCAGATTTCAAGCTGTGCTTCAAAATCCTAGTCGTTCACTTCACTAAAACAACACAAAAGTAATATGAAAAATGTCTAAGCAATTTTAGCATACGAACTTCCTAAATAACATAGTATAATATAATAATAAATTAGGAAAGAGATACGAAAAAACATTCTGTTTCCCACTTACAGTACCATGCTTTGAAACGGGAAAAAAGCAAAGTCAGCTAATTCCACCGTGTAACGTGTAACACGTCAACACGAAAGTTGGAAAATGATGATGATGATGATGATGATGATGATGATACTAATATTCTCTATAAAATTTTTTACAAGGTTTTAATTTCGAAAACGACTTGCTCAAATCCTGTGTCAAAAATAGGAGATAACAAATTAAATACTGAATCTTCTACAGAAAGTATACCCATGTTGTAGAGCTAAAAAAATTGATGAGAAAATGCGTGGGGTTGTATTTCCTATGACCAACACTGTTACAAAGATACTGTAACAGATTTCAATGACGTTACAGACCTGTCTGCCAAATTATTTTGATTCAAATTTTTCGTCACATCATCATTAATGTGCCAGACTCTCGAAAGTGTCAGTTATCCATATTGGTTCTAAGGATGTTTCCCCCAAAATGTCACATTCGATTGAGGATGCAATGGTTGCCCTCATGATGAAAAAACTGATGTCAGTTATTGCTACTATATAGTAATTCAATTTCCGCGCCTTAGCGAAGGAAATTGTTTGATTTAGACATTCTATCTATCTCTTTCTTTCTCTCCGTAACAGTTTCTTGCCGTTTTCGGAAAGTCCGTTCGGATTTCGGATTGTTTGTTTCTTCAGAATAGTTAATGACAGACCCAAAACTCTATGCAAAATGTAATACAAAAAGGCCACTTTCAATATCAATTCATAAAAATAATAAGCCTTTTATACTTTTGGAATACTTTTAAAAGTTATTTTAGCCGTTTTATGTTGAAAACTTCCCAATTCAGTTATCTTTAAAATTTCTTTAAAAAGTCAGTAAAATATGCACACCGAACACGTGAATCGTTCTCGAACCGTTTGGTTTATGTTTTGAGGAAATTGTAGAATTAGAAAAAACTTTGAAGAAGAATTTTAAGACTTTATCTACTATTGCAATCGAAATATAATCATAAGAACATTCCTTATAGAGGAAATATTGGTGTTTAGCTGACTCTGGGAAAAATTCTTGAAAAAGAAGGTGAAGGCTTGATAGTAACCGAAACTTTGCTGTGAAAAAAACTTTCAATATCGCAGCAAAAATGTATTATAGTATCAAAACATTACTGGTGAATACATCTTATCAATAAATGCATGAAACATGTTCATTTCATTTAATAAATATTACACCGAAAGTTGAAGATATTGAAAAAAACAAACAAATGAAATTGTCATAGCCAGCACAAATCACTTGTGAATGAATTGACCCACAAACATACATACATACTGAAAGTATAAACAATTGCAAGATATTGGTAAACGATATGTCTTATAAAACTGTTTTTCTGGCTCCGAAACGTCATAGTGAATTGAAAAGCAGTAACAAATTAAAGAAGAGGGTAATTTGGGGAATTCCAGACTGTATATATCAAATTATTCATCACTGTACAATGCTCGGTCAAGTTATCACTTGTGTGGAACTGGTTAGTTTTAAATTCACATTTAATAGATTTTAAGATGACATTGTTCAAAATAATCCTGCAAACCGCTCAATGGAAGCACAATGATTGTTTGGATATATGTCAGAGGAAAACAAACTTTGGATGATGATTAGAATCCAATCAATTATATACATACAATGAGATCACTAAAGCCTTGTGAAAATTTGGAGTGTAATATGTTCTAGGACACAATACCTTAAGGGGATTTTTTTTTGCGTGGATTAAGTTTTGCAACTTTTGCGAATTTTGGTCAAATTCGCAAAAATAAATCCACGCAAAACGTCAAGACATGAACAATTCGCAAAAATAAATCCACATAAAATTTCATGATTTTATTTGCTCATTTTTTGGCTCTGCGTACCTTTCATATATTAACTATTTCCTTGTACTTATCAAGCACCCATTGGTTTTGCAACGTGGCAGGCATGGAAATTTTCGCTGCTACTTCTAAGCTATATTATAATACTCACATTGCACTTTATGCCCATTCGCAAATATAAATCCAAACATTTTCCTTGAGAAGCTCTGACTCGAAAAAATTAATCCATGCAAAACGCTCTCAAACCTTGGCTCGCAAAAATTAGTCCACGCACAAAAAATCCCCTTAAGGTATATCATGTTCGAAAAGAACATTTTCATACAGATCCTAACAAACTTTTATTGTGTCATTTGTCTTTTCGTGCACATTGGTGTTATTTATAGACTCCATAGAAGTAGTAATATGCAGACAGTGGTGGATCGAGAGTGTAGTCACAACTTGTGGAGAAGCGCATCAACATAAGTTGTGAATTCAGTTCATATTATCAATGGGATTATTTAAACCCTTTTCTTTTATGTTTGAATTGCTAACACTCTCCTACACAAGTTGCGGCTTACCTCTGGATCCGCCACTGGCAGGTTAAGTAGAAATAGATCTTCGTATTGTATGTTATGTTGATTTAAGTTATGTATATAATTTTTATCTTCTTGTAATCCTGTTAAATGTCATCATGGATTAAAATCTTTGAAATGCCCAACTTTCTCCTGCTATTAATGAAAGTTATGAACAATTTCATGTAATGTTTACTTAAATATATTACCAAATTCAAATTTCTGGCAAAATTTGGAAGGTCCTGAACAATTGCAAGGTCCTGATATTAAAGTTGGCAGTTACTTGCAGATTTTTCCCTGATTTTCAAATGATTTTGGTTCACTTCTATCGAATATCATTTTATTCTTCATGTGAACCATAAGTCATATTTTGGGAATTGTGATAGACCTGTTCTCACGTAAGCAACAAGAACAGAATGGATAGCCATTCGGATATCTTGAAAATTAGCCTAAAGCTATTTCCTCTAGGCCTGCTGCGGAAATTGTTCAAGCCCTGAGGCTTCTAGTTGTGAATAAAAAGCTTCTCACCTGCACTTGGTTTTTTAACTAAGAGGAATTGACCGTAAAATTCCCTATCACTCCACAGTCACTCTCGAGAATAAAAGTGTGACAGGCACTCGCTATTATAATGTAAGATTGCATAGTGTTTCTGGAATCATTAAATTATACCTTTCTTTTTCCTTAAAGCTTATCAAACAAAGGTCTTGAAAATTTGCCAGATGAACTTTTTGATATGAAACACTTGGAAAGTGTCAACTTGGGAGTTGGAAATTCAATTCCGGTATGGCATTGATCTATTATTTGATCTATTATTTGCTAGTAATATTGTAACTATTCTGAAAATTTACATACATTCAATAAAGTAATGACACGTTTCAGTGACTAATACAAGATAAAAAGCTCAGTCATTTTGAGTATAATCTGATGTTTTTGCTAGGTGTCAGAAAGATATAAATTGCTTGATGCAGTACCTACAATTAAAAGAATTGATAACAAGGTAACACCTGTTTTGAAATTCCTTTTCCTTTCTCTCTTGTTTCCTCATATCAAGTAGAGACTTAAGGTTCCAAGTTAGAATGCTTACATCAACTGTTTATGTTTTCTTTTTTTTGGTAACAGAGAATTCTTATTTTCTTACGAATTTCAACATTAGGATGTGACCAATATCAGAAAGGCTATTGAAAATCTGGTTGAAATATTTGTTCGAAGGGTATAGTAAAGTTGAAATTTCTTTTATGTTCCTTATGTATAGTCTATCAAGTTCGTATAAAAAAGTCTGAAAATAATGTATCTATGCATAGGTTTGTTTGAAATGGATCATCATCATTTGTGTCAATCATCCTTTCAGATGATTGATGCTGATATGTTTGATCCATCAACCTTTGTTTTTGTAAAATGAAAGTGAAAGTAAAGTTCTTAAAGTAGAGATCATGCACAAAGTTATGATAACTCTTGTTTGTTTGGATTATAGCTGCAAGAATTGTTTCTTACCAAGAGAGCATCAGATATCTATAGTGAGGAAGTGGCTGAGGAGGTCCGTGTAACAAAGATGGTTGTGTTTGCACAGGTAACCAAATTCTTCTTCCCGGAATCCCTAAGTCTGAACTTACTTGAAAATATCAACAAAATTTTTCTTTAAAGATGTGATAATCCTTTGATACTTCTACCATTCTTCTCTAGTAGAACTTCTTCTCTATCAACTAAATGCTTATAAAAATTATAAAAAAAATTATGTATGTTGAAATTAGATGGTTGGGTAAAAAAAAAACAAAGGAATTTCAAATGCAATTTCCTGCATGAAGTAAGACCAAAGGTGCAAAGTACTTTTCATAAAACACTGTCAGCATCTCCTCATTTTCCTTTAGAAAAAGGTGTCTCTTTCTCAAAGCCTACTTTCGGATATCACCAGGGATGTGGCTGATAGAATTTGTGTTTGTCCAGAGAAGGGACTTGAACCCGGAACCTTCAAACATGTTACCGTTATGCCACTGCTACTTCTTTAGCTTTAAACTTGTCAAAATCACTTTAAAGTAGAGAAATTTCAAGAACTAGGATCAGCATATTCTTAACTTTTGAAGTTGTTTTCGCAGAATCTAACGGCATTACTTTGTTTTTCAAAAACGTGAACTTGTAGGTTGGAGTTCTGTAAGAAATGAAGGGAAACAAATTTCTACGGTACGATCAAAACTCAAGAAATTCAGACAAAACAAGAAACAGTAGTTTCCATAGAAACAGTAGTTTCCATACTCTTATATAGTATATTCTTATTAATAAACAGTAAAAATGAAATACATTTTTGCGGATGTTGATCAATGCAAAAAAGGATAGGGTTAAACCTGAAGCTTTTGTAGTTTGTTTGGAATCAGTACAATACAGTTCATTTGCAAATTGTTCCTAAATTTGTAATCAAATCATGGAAGTTAAACAGACATTTATAATAAGCTACATGAGTTTAACTCATCATTTTCACACATGGTATAATTTTTTAACATTCTTTTTGCCCACTTAGAAAACAATAACAGATGGTCCTGAAGCACTGAAAGAGTTTAAAAATTATAAGGTTGGTATTGTTTAGTTATGGTAGTCAAGGTAGGAAAGATGATCTATTCTTAAAGGCTGAGAACCCTGGCGACAGGTTTGTTGGAAACACTCATAACAATTGACGTTATTTTCTCTTTAAAAAAAGTTGGAGAAACTGATTCGTGATAACTATGATGTGTATGTGTCGAATGCATTGGAAGCAAGTTTGAAGGCTAAAGGAAAAGGTTAGATATTTATTTTTATGGCAGTATTAAAGTCGTTAATGCAATATAATCCTTTTCTTGTTTTCATTCTATTTGAACAATATATTTTGGTTATAGAAAATGACATACCAGCTACGACCAAGAAGTCTAGAAAGGGTGGTAAAGCTAAATCGAAAAACAAGGCCGCTGTCAACAGTTCGCACACAAATTCGAAACCTCTAAAGTTGACTTACTTATTGCAGACTCACTCAAAAGACAACAGCCCAAAAGATTTACAGACCAAAGTGTGGATGTGTGAATTTGAGCCTGACGTGTTGAACCCTGGAAAAACCACGAACCTTGTTGCTACTTGTGGTGGTGATTCTGTGTGTTTCATCGACTGCACTAATGGTCGCGTTTTAAAAAAATACAAAGAAATCAACGAAGAGTTTTACTGTATGAGCTGGACTGTGATAAAATATCGAAATGAACTTACTGGCATTGACAAAATTGTTAGTATGCTAGCAGTCGCTGGCGTGAGTGGTGATATTAAACTCATTCATCCAGAAGATCTGATATGTTTCCAACGAATTTCCCATCATAAGAAGCCAGTGGACGCTTTGTTATTTCACCCTGTTATTCCAAATTATATGTTCAGTAAGTAGAACAACCAAACACCTTGTAGCGCAATTCTTTCTGCGACATAAGATATGATTAGTAACTGGCTTGTCATCTTGAAGTTTAATTTTTTCTTATAATTGTCCATTTCGTTAAAGGTGGTTCTGAAGACAAAACAATTGTGTTATGGGATTTAGGTTATCCGTTTTCAACAGAAATTCGAGAAGCGAAGTAAGTAAAACCTGTGTTATGTACCTTTTTGCAAGGAACAGGTTCTTTTTGGAACATTGAACAAGCGTCAATTCATTACTCGAATGCTTTTCTGTTTACTTACTCTGGAAGCTATGTTTCTATAATGTTACTATAATGTGCTTGTCCTAATAACATGCACCGAGTGACTTGAGTCATTTCGTTAAAGTATGCAGATACATTTTTGAAGAAGCTTTGGTAAGTTACATATGTCCGTTCTGTCTGTCTGCTTATAAATAAGCTGTACATAAGCCACTTGATCCTTTGTAGGAAGTTGATGACGCTTCGTGCTGGAACATCGGGGACAGTTCGGCAAATTGCAATTTGTCCACATGGCAAGATTCTCATCGCAGCATGTGATGATGGCTTGTATGCATGGACGATCGAAGTTGACAACGAGACCGCAAGGTTAAAACAAACTGGTGTATTTTGGGTTTTTCAATTCTAATAGTTCGGGAAGATTTTTTTAAAAGTTTTTTAAATTTTGATTGCACATTTTGTTTCTCTTCAATTCTTACAGAACTCCAACCTACAAGTTCACGTTTTCGAAAAACAAAGTGAAGCCGTTAGATTCTGCCAACTGCATCACCAATAATTTACTAGGTTAGTATAACTTCCACATTTAATACAGATGACAGATTTAATACACGATCTTTAAGAATTTGAACTGAATAGTAAAAATGTATCTTTCTGTTTGAGTTGGTGAAATCATTGTAGCTTCTTATTAATGTCTGTTTAACTTCCATGAAAGCTGTAAAAAGAATCGAAGAAGGTGTCATTAACATATTCCACTCAGCATCGGAGTTTATGGTGGTAAGTTCATATCTCTGCCCTCTAATTCCCTCCATCCTCTCTAGACATGCGATAAAACAAGAACCACTTCAAAATTTTAGGATGATGGTACTGTTATTTACAATTTGTCATGGCGAAAAACAGAAACACCATTTTTAAAATTCAACTTCTCTGTTGGTAAGCCATTCAAGCTTCCATGAGTAACAACAGCACCACGAGTGACTAGTAGCAGGCGTTAACAGCGGACATTATGTCAACAGCCAGATTTTTAGTTTTTCTTCTGTTACTGTAAAGTTATTTACCATTGACAATCATGTTTTCTGTCGCAGGTAGTAACGCCTTACTAGCTGGAGACGATGAAGGGACTGTTTGGATGTATGACTTAAGTGAATTGGTGAATGCTTCAAAATCTAAAAAAAGTGTCATTGGATTCTCGTTACCACCAGCTGAGGTAAGTCCCAAGAGAGGTGTGAGATTTTTCGGTGCGGTAACCTTTGGGAACGAACGAACGATGTTTTTCTACTTATTTTCTACTCTTAGAAAAACCGAAACAAAACACAGTGATTTTCTGTGGCACTCCATCAATGAAACTTTTTGTACTAGAAAATTTTGTACATTTAGAAATTGCGATGTTTCAATGTTTATGGTAAAGTTTTTAACCATGTCACTATATCGAGTGATGGACGGCATGTTGTCGGTGTGACGGAAAATAACGTCGTAGCAATATGGAAGATGACGTGATTATGATGGCGATGTGAAAGAACTTATTTTGTAGCATATTATTTTTATCTTATTTATTTTAGATTTTTTTATATTTTCTTTTCTATTGGTTTTGTTATCACGGATCTCCAGGTCGGTGGAGGTTTTGTTATCACGGATCTCCAGGTCGGTGGAGGTTTCGTTCGTTCGCTTCAGGTTTGGTCTTTTAACCAAACTAAAAGTTTGTGTACAGGATAGATTCGTTTAATTTTGTTGTTTTGATGAAGAACAACGGTCTCTGTTAACCAAAGCATTAGGGTTAGCGTTTTTTTTCCTATTTTTTTTCATATTGTATTTGTTTTGTTTTTGAGTTTCGTCCGGATCAGCTGGATGTTTTTATGGATGTTTTTATGCAAAAAAGTATTTAAACCAGATAAATTCACATCTAAAAAACCATCAAAAAAATATTGCCTACTCTTTCTTTAAAAAAACATCATTCCTTTATAAAAGGTAACTTACTGTCAGCCTTGTGAAGATATCTGCTTTATGGTGTGTCACTCACTTTGTGAAGATATCTGCTTTATGGTGTGTCACTCACTTTGTGAAGATATCTGCTTTATGGTGTGTCACTCACTTTGTGAAGATATCTGCTTTATGGTGTGTCACTCACCTTGTGAAGATATCTGCTTTATGGTGTGTCACTCACTTTGTGAAGATATCTGCTTTATGGTGTGTCACTCACTTTGTGAAGATATCTGCTTTATGGTGTGTCACTCACTTTGTGAAGATATCTGCTTTATGGTGTGTCACTCACTTTGTGAAGATATCTGCTTTATGGTGTGTCACTCACCTTGTGAAGATATCTGCTTTATGGTGTGTCACTCACTTTGTGAAGATATCTGCTTTATGGTGTGTCACTCACTTTGTGAAGATATCTGCTTTATGGTGTGTCACTCACTTTGTGAAGATATCTGCTTTATGGTGTGTCACTCACTTTGTGAAGATATCTGCTTTATGGTGTGTCACTCACCTTGTGAAGATATCTGCTTTATGGTGTGTCACTCACTTTGTGAAGATATCTGCTTTATGGTGTGTCACTCACCTTGTGAAGATATCTGCTTTATGGTGTGTCACTCACTTTGTGAAGATATCTGCTTTATGGTGTGTCACTCACTTTGTGAAGATATCTGCTTTATGGTGTGTCACTCACTTTGTGAAGATATCTGCTTTATGGTGTGTCACTCACTTTGTGAAGATATCTGCTTTATGGTGTGTCACTCACTTTGTGAAGATATCTGCTTTATGGTGTGTCACTCACTTTGTGAAGATATCTGCTTTATGGTGTGTCACTCACCTTGTGAAGATATCTGCTTTATGGTGTGTCACTCACTTTGTAGAGATTCCACTGTATCTGTTTAGCACTAAACACAACTATCACAATGTTACGCAATGTTATAAATCAATTCCTCTTAGATGGTCGGGTTTAATCGTCCTTTCTAGGAACGGTCGACTTATGGTTTTTGACCTGTTTGACACCGAAAAAAAACCCATTTCAATCGGCAGAGGACGAGGATGGTGTCGCCACTTTGTTTCTGTATAATCATGATTTTTTTTCCTTGCTGGTAATCATGGTACATCATGGCATTTTTTGTATGAATCCCCCAAAAATTATATCCAAATTTTCAATTATGTCACTCAAGGTTATCGATAAATGTGTAATACATCCCTGGTGTTCATATAGTTACAGCTTTCAGGTCCAAGTTAGTAAATCATTGCTTGACTTCTTTAAAAGATGACGAATTAGGGATTACATGATGGGAATGCATACAGTTCATTTATGGTTAGTGAGGATTAGGTTCAGGCTATGTCTTTTTAGACTATTTTAAGAAAAACCATGAAGTTTGATACTTTCAATTTGTTAGGTGAACACACTCCATATTAGTCGTATTTTTGAGTCAAGTATGTATTTAACATCCATTAAGATTTTAAGTTAAGGGATTGCTGTAATTGTCCTCAGTCCTAGTCTTCATTTCTAGTCAGTCAAATTATGGATTTTAGATGATAATTGAGATAAAAATAAGATAAATGCCCTTAGTCCTAGTTTTGATCGGTAGTTAATTTGTTGGAGTGTTTCATTTAGAAAGGAAATGAATAAGGGAAAAGTAAGCAAACCAAACCCACATAATGAATGGGGGGATCAAAGCCTTTACTACATAGTCATAGCTAACTATATGGATTAGTTAAATGACTGCGAATTTCCTTTTTTCATCCAGGTTGAAATAGAAAGTTAAGTCACCCCACCAGTCCGAGTAAATCACAATCGGCTGATGTGAATGCGTTACTCGAATATATAAACACTATCGTGTTATGATGAATGAATAAAGCAGAATTTTCAACATACTCTTGCAGTGATAAAGGCCAGTCTGGTCTGATTTTCTGATGAAACTTATTTTTAATTTTCTTCCCTAAAACAGTTCAATGATTCTTCTCGAGAGTAAAACTAAGTTATGCTGTTGCTCATTCATCTCAGCTGACTGCTGGCTAAAATATGCTAATATTAACCTATAACTAGTACTTTCGTTTAAATCTTAAGGAATCGTCATCTAGGTGAAATAGGTAATGGATTGTATTTTTTTCATGAACCATGTTCACAAGTTCAGGCATAAGCTGTGAACCTACAAGTAATCAGTTTGAACCTGAAAGCTAAGACTTCATGAAGTTGTTGTTTAGAGGAAGCTTTGGAACTAGGCTGTTAGGAGCTTAAATGAGAATATGTGAAACTTCTATGGCTTTCAGGATCTATCTGATAGATCAAATTTGGCCAAAGTCCTTGTTTTAGGATAAGTTTTGACCTTTTATACGTCTGTCAGTTCGAATTTTTTTCAATAAATAGCATGGTATTTCTTCACTGATGTTCTGGTATTATCATGGTATATCATGTATTTTATTTCTGCAATGTGCTGAGAACCATGATAATGCATTAAGGAGATAATTGATAATTGAATACGGGAAGCTGGCGATTGCGGAGATATTGAAACTGACTACCACGCATTAAATGTAAACCCTGACTAATGGCTTGGGTATGGAGTAACAGAGTTCGTTGAGACATTCTGTCAACAAACAGCTTTTCATTCGTCCAGTCGTAAAATCAAATGGTGTCACCACGTAGATTCATGTCGGTGTCGGTTTTTGTTTTGCAAAACTTTCTGCAGTCCAGTGACACCATATCGTCAATAGACAGAATTTCTGTCGATCTCAGCAAGGTCATAAAGATATCCCTTCTGAGGTGATTACACATGTGGTTCGATTGAGTCGAGAAACAGTAAATAACATGAAAGATTTATGTCGGGAGGTTTTGACATGTGAAATGGTATGGCTATTTAAATTAATTTTCGTTGCTGGATTCCGTTGCCTTGACAACATCTTTCATTTGATTTTGATGAATTTTTGATAAAGATTCTTACCAAGAAACTTGATTGTTGATTGGATGTCAGTGGATGCACTCCTACACACTTGTTTTTCTTCCTATTAAGCAGTACAGACAGTCTGTGTAAAGCATATAAACTTAAACAAAAAATTGTCTGTACTAATTTTTGGTTTAAGTTTGTGTTAGGTTAGCTTTGATGTTCCACTTACACTTATGTCCCATTTGTGGAGATGACCCACTTTGTTGCGCAGCAACCACTCATCGAATGATTATGAGACATCTTTTAAATATTAAAACGAGACCTGCCAAGATAGTGAATAAAATAAACGTGAAATCAATGTAGATCTGCATTGAGCGGGTGTCCTGAGCACCTCCTTTTTCAGGTGAATCGATTTTTGGGCTACTTGATGTTATCATAGAAATTTCGTATCCGCTGAGTTGTGAGTTGTGTGTATTTCCATTTTGCCGGCCACCGGGATAATCAAGAAAACAGTTTTCGAATATTTCCTCTCTAATACTAATACCTGTTTGCTTGTTTGTTTTTATATATATACATTTCCTTTTTTTTTATATTTTGCCATTGATGTTGGAATTTATTAGTCTTTTTGTACTATTTTTACACTCCAACCATAAATAAAGAATAAATAAATAAATAAATAAATAAATTCTTCTTTTCATCATTCTTCTCGATACACACAACTTAATACTTTACTTCTTGATAAAAATATTTTCTAAAGTAATGATTATAATAAACCCTGTTTCAGTTTTGCTCGTGTTCATAAAATATCTCTGTCCAGCTGTGCCCACCGTGGTATTACTTATCAAGTATTATCTTATCGAGTTCTGTTCCTTCTTAGCCAACAATTTTGTTTGTCAAGAAGGCGGGGAGGATCTCAGCAAACTAGTAACTATTTTTGCAATATTCTGCAAACAAGTAGAAATGGTCCTGTGATATTTATTACTGTCACTTCGCTTTTTTGTTTTCATCTGTTAAGTCAAAATGAAAAAAAAAAAACATTGCCAGTTGAGACAAATTTACTTTTTTGAGAAAAAAAAGAAAATGTCATTCGAGTTTTGAAATTAATTTAACCTGCTGAGTTTTCGAGTAGAATGAAAAGATGTTTATAGAACGCATTGCAATGGCAGCTATTCAACATGGCGGTTGGCAGTTATGTTTTATTCATGCCTATTTAATTCTCTATCATCAAATTCTCCATAACTGAGATTGATATATCACATCACTGTGAAAGTATCAAGAAACAACGAGACACAAGGTTAATTATATCTGCAATTTTGACGACTCGATATTATATTTTGATGTGTGTAACCGTTTATTTGGTCATGGCAGAATTTCTTGAATTCGACGTCAACCCAAAAGATATCTATTACAAAGAAGTCATTCTGAAAAAAGAAGGGAAGGTATGGATTGAGTATTACGCCATCTTGATTTTAAATTCGATGATATTCAACAGGAAGGACGAGAAGACAGGTCGGATTATACCCAACAATATCACCATGGTTAACATTAATCGGAAAACGGTTTGCGCATACGGTAATAAAACTTGTTACCGATTTCCGTTTTGGATTCAAAATGGGAAAGTCAAGTACCAGTTTAAGTGTGAAACGAACTTCCATCGTTACAAATGGATGTACGCAATACGTTCATGTGCTTCTGGCGAACCTCCAGGGAATATTCCAAACCTGATTCCAACGCAGAATACCTCGGGACGCCCGCGCAGTAGAACTTCATCAGGTAGTGGGAGAAAGTTGTCATCACCCATGAACGGTGGTAGTTCACGTAATGTGACCACTGTAATCAGTGTGGATAAAACAGCACCACCCCGGATAAAATCGAATTTATTACCTCAATCAGATGCAGTGAACAATGGAGCAAAAACTAAAATTCGTTCTAACACAACAGAGAAATCGAACCAAAATGGTTCAATCTCTAAGGAAAAGAGCGACGGTTCTTCTTCACTTTCTCACAAAGACGACCGAAGGGAAACATTTGACCTAGCAGATTCTTCATTTATTCCCAAAGTAATACATGAAAAAGAGGCTATTGTGACGAGTTCGTCAAAGCGAGAAATAGTGAAAAAACATGAGGAGTCTGAGCATAACAAAACTGTCAAATGGGACTTGCGCAGTGTGATTAGCTATATGAATAAAACATTTGACCAAGCATCACTTGGGAAAAAAAGCGAATCAAAACGGAAGAAGGATTTGCAAGAAAATGACCTCAATGAAAATGTTTTGGAAAATGTATTCGCTAAAAAAGACGAAGGAAAGAAAGGTACTGAGTACGAAGGTGGTGAATTACTTTTCGTTGAACTGAGTGAGTGTACATCTAATTCAAATTCAAACGAACTTGGAGAAAGGACTACTGAAAAACTCACAAAGAAATCTGGTGAGATTGACCAGTGGGTAGTTGAAGATTATGACCAACAGATTGTGGACTACGCTTATGTTGAAATAGAGAATTTATCAAAAGTTCCAATGGAGCATGACGAGTTAGAAAGTAATCCTATTGCACAAACAAAATCGTCCATCATACGATACAGGACTGACGGCGATATTGAGGAATTTGCTAGGGTACGATCTGCCAACTCGGTTAAAGCAGGAACGATTACAACAGATCGATTTGGCAATTTTCAGGCTTCGCCACCTGCTGTTCCGACAAGAACAGTTTCCAAGAAACTTATGATATTGGCTCAAGAAGCTTCACGTAACAGAACGCAAAGTTTAACCTCTCTTAATCGAACGACTAACATCAAGCCAAAACTGACAAGAAGGGAAAATTCAGCTCCACCGTTGAGGTTTTCCAGATATGAAAATCAAGACGTTGGAGATCTGTTTCCGTTTAATGAAGTATAGAATATCCAAGATTTGACAGTATAGTGACGTAATAATAGATGACGTCACCTATATATCCTTTCTATAGGCAAGTCTAAGTGAGTGTCACAAAATTGTTTTAAGAAGTCTCTATAAATGACGGTGATTTTACCCTTGCCGTGAAGTTCAAGGAAATGACGGGGAAACAACACGTCAATATGAAACGATGATTGACGGCAGTCGAACAACGAATTCCAAATAGACATTCGATGCAAAAAATTCTCGTTCAAACATCCTTGACATTAGTTCAAACCCAGAATGTAATATGTTTTACCATTGCTTAAAAGAAGTCACATACCCATTCATTTGAAAGTGGTTTGTTCAATGCTATGAAACTTTTGCGTTTTCAATTTTTCTAAAGAACTGATGAATTTATTCATCCTTGTATAGTTAACATCAATGATGTTAACCCAATCCTTTGAAAAAAATTAAAATGTCAACTTGAAGGACTTTTTACTTCCAACTTTCAAACTACACAGTGTAAGCACGAACCAATCAAAAGCAAAGGCGAGAGACTTTGCGCTAAAAGCTAAAGAAAGGTTTTTGTTTCTACAATATTATTATTTTGTAACTATTTTGAGATCTTTTTAAAATAGAGTGATTGTCGTAAACATATATTCACCACCTTGGCTCGGCATATAATATGGATTCGTGTTAGAAAATCACAATTCATGAACGTGATTTAAGATAAATAGCATATTCAAAAGGGTTCATAGAGATATTTTGTAAATCAAAAAACTCCCATTTTTTAAGAAATATGAATTATTAAGGCTTTGAGCATTGAACAATGAAAAAACATGAAACAACATTTTATTCAAGCTAAACCATTCCTCATACATCATCATAGTAAACATTACTAGCTAAGTAATAATTTTTTTCCTGAATACAAAAGTTTATGTACCAAAAACAAAATTACAAAAAGCAATAAATCTACGAGATATGACTTTATCTCTTTTACCGAGAGTTTTTATCATTCTTTCCAAGAACGACAACCATCCAGCATTGTGTTCGTGTCGTCAGCTGTTCAGCAACAGCATATGGGACTTTTAACGCTTGTAACCATTTTACATATCCCTGGTTCGAGCTACAATCTGTGCAATATACTCTGCTGAACACGACTAAAGATCTGAAGCTTCCAGGTACGATATCTTTAAGAGAAAACAAATTGGTAATCCGAAACGTTGTTCTGAAAATCAATCAAACACTACTTTATTTCCAAAACTCTGGATTTTGTATAAAAGACCCTGTGATAGCTGCCGAAAATCTCTCAAAAAGGCTTATTATTCCAAACATTTAAACTTCACAGACAATTTGTTCAAAAACAAATAAATTTCTCGCAAATCTTGTTGTGAACTTGTTTATTGGTTTAAATTCGTACAAATCATGAAATATGGATGATGCAGTCTTAGTTTCGAGAAGGCGAATGTTGTGATAATGTTGCCACGGAGACATTTCATTCTCTCGAAATACCCAAAAGACAGTCTTTCATCTAGGTAGGCGGTTTGGTTTGGTAATCGCCTCAGTGCATTTAGATAGTAACTCTAATTTGCGCTCAGCAATGCTTTTTTTCTTGTGGGTTGACACCTTGGTGTCTTCATCTTCGTCAATTTCGAGGTTTTCCACCTCAATTTTACGTTTGTGAGTGTCTCTTACTTTTTAATCTTCTATGAGTACTAATCCGATCTGCGCTGCTATACCTGCCAAAATGATAATGTTTTAAATGAAACGCATCAAAATAAAAACATTCCATTTATAAATTCGAACGTTCGAATGTTTTCGAAAAAGGTTTCAACGTTTGAAATTCGCGGGATTTTTATATATTGGATGAAAAGTACCACCAAACCAATCCAACATGAAAATCCACGCAACTCAGATAGAGAATGTTTTTGATTTTGCCGAAAATGTTGGATGAAATGTTTGAAAATCGAAAAGCTTCTGCTTAAATATATTTGTCTAATATTCTTACAATATAAATGTTTGATGGCGATCAACATTTATCTAACACCGTCGAACACGATTTTTTTCTTTTTTTTCAAACCAGTCCAACATTTCATCACACAACCTTCGCAAAAAATCGCATGTTGGATGAAATGTCGGACTGGCTTAAGTAGTGGAAAGTTCTGACTAACCTCAGATAGTACACAACATCATTTTTAGGGTTCCGGGTTCCGTGTGATTATCAAGTGAGTCATACTAGGTTGATGAAAAATAACATGCACCAAAATGACAGAATCAAAACTCAAAATCCGAAATATGACGTAATTATTAATCGGGTTTGAGTTAAGACGCTCTGTGTCCGTGGATTATGTGTGAAAGCTCCGCTCGAAGACGATGTCAGGAATGCGCTGACACTTTCTGTGGAACCATTCAAGACATTTATCGAACTCGGCCATTTGAAAATCACGATCTGATTATCTGATTATCCGGCAACTGCAAAACAAATCGACCTCCATAACCTTCTCTCTATTTTTGACTGCGCCAATGGAAACTGCGTTGTTTCATCTTTGTAATAACAACCGATCAAATGTTTCCTGAGCAAGGAGCTATCAAAATTCAATTTGGATGGATCATGGCCATTGATGATATTCCAAATAAAAGCCAATGCAAACACACCACAATCAATCCCGTTTGATTGCTGCCGCACTGGCTTTACTACAATTTTGAGCGATTTCCCGCCGTGCTTTAAAAGATTGCAAATCTGTTTTTTTACAAATTCGGTGATCTTGTCGCGAAAAAGACTATCAAGGTAGTAAACTTCACCGGATACACACCCATACGTGCTGATGGCAACCCAATGTTGTTTTCTATCATGTAGCACCTGTACTATATTCGTATTTTGTTATTGCTGTGAAGGCAAGTTTCTGTCCCCGTACGGGATTTTGTAACCCTTCACATAGTGGATATCGTATTTTAATCAGTTGCTGAAAAAAAATCAATGATCAAGTCATTTAAGATGAAATGACCCTCCAAAAATCTTATTTCACCAGGTGAAAGCTTTCCTTGGATCCTAACAGGTTCTTCGGCATTTACTTCCTCCACGCATTCTTCATCCTCAGTAATATCAACAACAATTGTCATGCTTGAAAAATCTTTTTAATTGTGTCAAAGAAAGACAGGTAAAGAACTGAAAATTTAATATTAAAGAAAAAATAAACATTTTTATCAATACTTTAAAATACTTACTTGAAAATTTTGTTTCCCAGATTTCTCTTTAAAAGTTTCCATTATACAACTGAGGAACTATTCTGTGTAAATATTTGTAAATAATAACAACAACAATAATAACAATAATAATAATAATGATGTTTCCCGCGTAAATCTACTTCCTATTAACTTAAAGAACGCACATATGAACTTGACATATGATTTTAATTATCGGAAAATTAGAATCTGTGCTGTCATTTTGGTGCATACTACAATGAATGTGGTGTGGAGCTGAAATTTATTGATTGGTGTTTTTTGGCATTATCATGAAAACTTTTAACAAAGTTGTAACATTTGATGACTTTCCTAAAGACGGTGTAGATTGAAAATATGACAACTGGAACCAAGGGCTTCTTGCATAAAAGCCAAAAAGTCCTAGGAACGAAGTTGTTGTACAAACCATTCAGGTTCCCATATTTGGAAAATGGGAGAAATGACGTCATGTAACTCGAAGATGGAAGATAGCTCGCCTCGATATGAACATGTAACTGAACTAATATCTGGCAACTATGTAAACAAACTCCAAGTGTGCGCTTAAAATGTAATTAAAAAAAATAATGATAAAAAATTACTTCCGTGTTCCCATCTTGAAATTAAGTAACAATAAAAATGAAAAGTTCTTATACTTCCACTTCTCTTGGAAAACCAAACTAAAACGCTGGAAATGTACGAAGAGTAGGAAAAGCCAACAACATTCAACCTCATTTGAATAAAAAGTTTCCGCGAAAACATTTTTTTGTTTTTTGAGCACTTAAAATAGTGCGAGACCGCACGCTTGTTTTTAAAATGAAATCCACACTGTGAACAAAATTACTAAGAGTTGAATTCGACATTTTCAAACTTTTTTTCAACACACGTTTCCTTTATTGCAATAATTAAGTTTCGTTTGAAACATCAACACAGGAACATCGTTTCACGTGCTCCACACCACACCGCTCTACGTTTATGTGACTTTCTGCACGTTTCAGTTGAAATTCTTTTGCGTCGTGTTGGCGCAACTTTTTGTTGTCATGAGAAAGTTTTTATTGCTTAAGTTGAAAACGGGAATATTATTATTAAGGGACAATGACGTAAATATCTTTCAATATCACAAGTAATAAAATACTTACACTTTTAGATAAGATTTTTACAACTGAAATAAAAACTCATCTAGACAATAGACAAAACAACCAATACTATTACATTATGTAACTTGAAGTATGCTCCTTAAAGCACAAAAATTGATCATATAGACAGGGAGATTAAAGAGATGCATTAAAATATCTTACATTACCAAAAAATTACATAATAAATGTCAAATCATTTTATTTATTTGCTAAGATCATCTTTTTCACCTCTCCAATAGCTAGACCAGGATTTAGACCTTTTGGGCATGTTTTCGTACAATTCATGATAGTGTGACATTTATAAATAGAGTATGTGTTGTCCAACTTATCCAATCTTTCTTTTGTGTACTCATCCCGACTATCAATCATCCATCTGTATGCTTGCATAAGGACAGCTGGTCCAAGGTACTTGTCTCCGTGCCACCAGTAGCTTGGACATGAAGTACTGCAACAAGCGCATAAAATGCACTCATACAAGCCATCCAATTTGGCACGGTCTTTAATAGATTGAATATGTTCTTTTCCATCAACAGCAGGGGTATCTCGTTTCAAATATGGCTCGATATATTTATATTGTGCATAGAAATTGGACATGTCAGGAACAAGATCTTTCACAACATACATATGTGGCAAAGGATAAATTTTTGTTTTCTTGTTGATTTTGCCATCTATTTTACAGATACAAGCCAAAGTGTTTGTCCCATTGATATTCATGGCACATGAACCACAAATTCCTTCCCGGCAAGATCTTCGTAAAGCCAGTGTTGGATCTTGCTCATTTTTTATGCTGAGCAACGCATCCAAAACCATTGGACCACATTTGTCTAAATCGACTTGGTAATCTTGCAATCTTGGTTTATCTCCCGGTTTTTCTGGATTCCATCGATAAACAGAGAAAGTTTTCATTCGAGAATCAACTGCAGTGGAAGTGTTGATATTTCTGCGCAAAGATTGCGATAGATGTTGAGAATTTTTCACGGTGTTAATAACATTACCAATACTCCTCATACTCGCCATTTTGTGTCGTTGTGTAAATTATGCAATATACAAACTAATTTATACTATGATTAATAGAGCGCCATGACTGAAACAAAAAAATGAATACCGCGCACCATACATATATCATGTTATGTGCACATTTTGAACTTTGTACACAAACACAACTGTTATGTTGAAATTTATAGTTTTTATATTTATAATAAATTTTTAATATTTAATTATATTTAAATTTACTTTTGTCTGCTTGCACCTTTGAGGAAAATGGTAGTGGTGTTTTTAACAATCATAGGGATGGATAGAAGTTGGATGGAAAAATAAAGAAGCTAAAAGGATGTATATGATACGATCGATCATAAAAAAGGGAAAAAATGTCTTTTAAATGTTCCCTTTGAAAGGATTGTGAATTGAAAGGAATAAAGAATGTGACGTCACTAGATTTTTGAAACTTAAAAATTATGTTCAAAGAAAGATAAGTAAACATTATTTAACTTTCTTGGGCAGTTTTTTTCTTGTCACATTTCAAGGAGGATCGATCACATGCCACACTTTCATCATACTTGTTGATTCCTTTGTTGCAAACTAAGCTGATTTCCATTTCATTTTGAGTATATCTTGCTTAGTTTTCTATTCTCCAGTTTTTGCGATGAGTGTGTGATGTGTTTTTAGCACAGGTGTATATATAAGAAAGGATCTTTAATAAAATTCGCAAGGTGATAATTTCACAATTACACGAAGAAGAAGAACAATAGAACAACAGAAAAAGAATAATGGAAAATAAAAAGACAATAAACAATACCTGTTATAATGAAACAAGATTAGTCTGAGTCAACTATGAAGGACTGTTAATTGAAAATATTTTAAAATTAGTGTTGAAATATTTTGATTATATATATTTTTTAGTGTTTTTAATCTCTCTGCATATCTGAGTTGCATTTGAAAACAGTGATAGTATTTTAAAATGAAATTTAATTTTAAAATGAAAAATCATTCTTTCCCAGGCACAACATGAAATCGTAATAATGGACATTACCAGGCATCTAATTTCATTTTTTGTCTGCCACAACATGAAACCGGAGTTATGATGGATACTTGCCAGGCATTTAGTAGACACGTCGAATTCTTACACCATACCACCCAATCTATTGCTATTTGTTCCTGTTTGTGGAAAATAAAGTAATAATAGTTTGCCACCCATATTTGTATGTATTGTAAGTTTGTATATATTGCACCACACAAGTTTTTGCTACATTATTGAGAAAATTGAAATTGAAAATGTATTTTGCAACAGTGGTGGGAAGGGATCTGCTTGGAAAGACTACTTTTCGTTTGCTGGCGTATTAATGATTTTAATTTTCATTTTTAGAGGCATTACAATGGATTCAAATAAAAATATATCTGATATAAGAAAGCTGCGCTTTCATATTGAAAGTCCTGGTTACTCTATTGCTACAGACAAACTATTCTCATCTCTTGAAAAAGATCCATTATATAATACTGGTCTAAATTACAATGAATATGCAAGTATGCCTTTGGATGAATACAGACTGCTTCAAATTAAAAGAGCAAGTTCATTAGCTGAGTACCAATTTCTTGAGAATGATGAAATGTTCAGTGATTCAGATATTTTTGCTGGATATAGTGATGCTATGTCATTCATTGAATGGGGCAGTGGAATGTCATATTTTCTAAACCGGAGTGTGAGTATTAATTCAAAATTTAATATTTACTTACTTTTGCTAATTTCTGATATTTCCAGAATGACAACAAAGTTCCCATTAAGTTCCTATTATTGTTTAAAGAAATGATTGACTCAAAAAATTAATAATAATCTGGGCAGAGGTAATCTAAGTAGGCATTGTATCAATTATCAGAGTGCGAAATAACGGCCGGACACCGGACAAAGTCCGGTAAAAAATAGACTTGACCGGCAATTTTATCACAAAATGCTCTACTGAACAGGTCATTGTCCTGCCAATACATTTTCCCCAAAAATGTAGCTAACTAGTTGATTTTTTTAATCTTGTGATATTTTTTCTTAACTACATTATTATTATTTTTTTTTCTTGTTGCGCAGTAAAAAGTTGGTTTTCTTCTTCGTTTCACTTTCGACTTTCCACCTCTAGTTCACGTGATATGAAAGCAAACTTTCTGCCCTTCAACTGAGACTTTGTTATTAAAACTTTTAATTACAGCGTATATATCGTTGATAAGTAACAGCGGAGGAGAGCGCATGTAAAATGTGCGAAATGTTTTATCATTCATTTCGGCAGACAACAGGTGAAGTAAGAAGAAAGTGCCTGCAAACAGGTTGACGCGTGGTAATTTTGTCCAGAAAGTTTATTTAGTGGTAGTCTTTTATTCTACACAATCAATGTTGATGATTGCAAATAAAGAAAAAGGTTAAACACAGACAACGAAATAAACGTTTATTTTCATAAAGAAGCAAATTGAAATGTCGAAGAGAAACTTGATAATAATTATTCTTTAGATATTCCTGCAAATAATTGCGTTATAGACGGTACCGCCGAATAATCATTTTTAGACAATCCGATTTGCTCAAGTTTATCTGTGAATTATTTCACCACAAGCATTATGATATTCATAAGAGACATAAAGGTCTACCGCTCATCAATAGTTCAGTGGTACAGAGATAAGGCTTTTGTATTGTTAGTTTCAGTGATTGGGGTTCACTGATAACTAGCTGGCTTGGGACGCCAAGTTGCTAGAATCGTCCCCCTCACCAGCAATATGAAAGACTTAACGTTAAACTTGTATCATTTCTTCATACAAGATTTAATCAGTGACCTGTCAACATCTTCAATGGCCGTTCAATTCACACTAAATTCGTAGAATCAGCCGGACATTGACCTGCTCAGATAATTTTCTTATTTCGCACCCTGATTATGCTTTATGGAAGAATCCATTGTTTTCACTTTTTGTTGGTTTTGATAAGCAGGCTCCAGTGAAAAATTGATGTTTGCAACTCTTGTTCTCTTTGCTTCAAGGTTGCTACATTTTGTTAAAATCTAGAAATAGCTTGTTTCTCTTTACTTTTCTCGATGTTTCATCCTAATGCAATGTTTTTGCTTTATACAAATGTGATATGTGCACTGATGACAGCAGAAAATTTCAAAACCTATTCAGAAAAACTTACAATAAAAGGCATTTAAAAAGACAAAATTATGAAAAGGAAAAAAAAGAGAATATCTCTTTTTCCATTTTGAGTGAACCACTCCTTTAAATAGTAAAAGTAAGATCTAAACTTTCAAAATGACTATCGATGCAATGAGACAGACATACTCTGACCTGATGACATTATGCTTAAACTCCTTCTACATAAATGAAATTTGAAGTTATTGCATAATGATATGATTGATAATGACCCAGCTATTGGTCAGCATTGAGATTATTAAAATTAGTGTTGTCAAAAGTTTAGATTGAAACATCACTCAGCAGTAAAAGGTAAAAGAGCTTAATATTTTAAGATACGTCTTTATAAAATGTTTTTTGTCATATAACATGTTTATAATCATTTTTATCATAATCAGCATTGGTTTCAAATTTTTCTTGTAATGATGTGATTTCTTAACGAATACTTGACACTTTACTTTATTACTTTCTTCTATCTTGAATTTTCTGTCATTTTTTCTTCAAAATTTTTTCCTTGGGTATGATATTTGGATAGAAATATTATAGTCTGTCTGTTGGGTATGTGTTGTATATCAAGAAAAATTTCATTTATAATTATCTATTATGCTAGTATATATAGAAAAAAGTAACCAAGAAAACATAACCAAAAACAACATGTATTCACAAGCACGAGTGATAGATTCCACGATGCTTCGATTTCATGTTCAAAGTCACGACTACACAAAGTCAATGGACAAATTGTTTTCAACTCTAGAAAAGGATCCATTATTTAATATGGGAGTAAATTGTAACAATTACCGAAAAATGAAGTTTGAAGACTTTAGGCTACTGCAAATAAGAAGATCACGTCGTTTGAATGAGTACCAATTCATTGAAAATGACAACCCCCTTGCTAACACTGGGCTAAGTGGATACCTTGACGGACTGAATTTCATTGAATGGTCTTGTGGAATGCATTTTGTTTTGAATCGAAATGTAAGTTTTTATATACATATCTTTTATTAGTTTTTTATAATGATGTGGGGAATAAGTTCTTTATCTAGCAGTGGGGCAGTTTATTGTACATTTCATGTTGTCCCATTTTGCATTTTATGTTCGTAACTTGGCTGAGTGTGCGTGAATTATGACATTACAATATAAAATATGAGGAATGGAGACATAACATAATCTGTTGAACAAGGAATAAAATTGTTAGAAAGCAAGCATATGCTTAGCAATGGTCTATTGACATTGCATAATTAAGCTAGAATTATTGTCATGAATTTTAATTAAGTTATTATCAAAATCAAATTATAGTTGTTATGGAAATTTTTTGGAAACTCGTGAACTAATCATCTGTAGAAATTTGTTTACGGTGATGATTATAAAAGTTAAAGCATGTTGGATTGGATAGAACTCGTAGTTATTTTGATCACTTGACAAAAGTGTTTGCATCTTATGTCTCTTTGGCAGTCCTGTTAGAATGAAAAGGTAAATTAGGAAATCTTCTAAGAAAAAGACAGGAATTAAATAACATTACTTATTTCAGTCATTTTTATATGCTCCCTTGATAAGTAAATAAAGAAAAACATTCTGTAAAAAATTGCTTGACCTGACATTATGAATTAAATTATTACTTTATGACATCAGGTCCTTTTTTGATTTATACACAAGAGGAAGGTGATGACTAGGAAATCTGAAATTTTCATATGATTCTTTACGATGTTAGAAGTAACATGATGCATAGACTGATTAAAATATAATAGTAAAACATTATTCGAAAACATTGTAATGAACAAAGTAGATTCATAAGCATAGTATTTGCTTAAACTTCCTTAGATGATTGGTTGTGTTCAGGTGTCAGGTGTCATCATACAAAGTTTAATTACCTTTAGAAAAGCTTATCCTCTGGATTGGAAAAGATTGAATCTGAGGTTTTATGTCCAACTGATAAAAGGTTACAGCAGTGACTGTGAAAAAAACTTTACAAATTAGTTCTATGGCTTTGGAGTAGGGTTAGTACATCTGCTGATTGTGTGGTTCTGATACTGATAGTTATGTACATTATGTGTCTTTATATTTTCAACTCTACTTTTTAGTATTGAGGACTGTTTGCACTTGGATTCATTAAAAATCAGATAACTTAGAAATAAACAGGTCTGGCTGTAAGTTGTGAGAATTGCTTGTGCTCATGTCACATCTTAATATCATAATTATTGCAGACACTTTGATCTATAATAAGCTTTTGTCAAAAAAATGGCTATACCTGTCACCTATCTGAAAGTGGTAGCGTGATGTCAGTTTTGAGAACGAAAAATTCCTTACCGATGACCTTTTTATAACTTTTTGTACCCTATAGCATAAAATAGTGACATGCACAATGATAATTTTGCTTGCGAAAGTCTTCCATTGTGAGTAATTTGTCACTCATCTTCATTTTGTCATTTTTCAAACCTTCCATTTTTTCTTATTATAATGAATGCACAGAACTTATGGAAAGTAGTTTAAGCTTTGAGTAAAATAAATTTACATCATTTGAAATTTCTTTCTGATTTTCTATCATATAGAACTGAAAAATTTCAAAATGAATGAGAATAACAGAATAGAACTTCTTAAACTTCGTTTTCATGTGGAGAGTCCAGAATACACAAAGTCATTGGATCTACTTTATTCCACACTTGAAAAGGATCCTCTGCTTAACTGTGGTCTAAATTGTAATACATACCGAAATATGACACTTGAAGAGTTTAGACTGCTTCAAATGAGAAGAGCTCATGAAATTAATGCATATAGACGTGAAAGCTACTCTGGTGATAACCGACGTGCATTTAGTGATGGACTGAATTGTATTGAATTTGCTGTTGGAATGTATCTTGGATTAAATCATGGTGTAAGTTAAAAACATGTGTATCAGTTTTTATTAGTTTATCAGTAAAGTTCTCAATGAATAGTGATTTTTATAACCTAAAGTAATTACCTGTCAACCATGGTTTATTTTTGGTTTGGACTTTCCATATCATCACTGAAGACAACCTTTTGAAAGATTGTTCAAACTAATTTGTAAAGAGTTTATATATATACCTTGGATATAATTGTCTGTTATTTTGATCACTTAATTAATTTAAATGACCAAATTATATATAATATTTGTTACAATCTATAGATTTGAACTTTGGTTTTGTCGTTTTTGTTTTTTGTTTTGTTTTGTTTTACCACAATGAATCTGATAATCTGATACACTGGTATGGTGAATTAGAGAACTCTGCAGATACGAAGTTCTCATTGATTCTCATCTTGTTTCTTATTTGTTCTTTAATGTCTGTTTTATTTTTTGTTGAAATTATCTACCATTTGTCGAAGTATAAAGGTATAATGAAATGATGCTAAATATGATGGAGGGACCACAGAAGGATTTACTGAAACTTCGTTTTCATGTGGAGAGTCCAGAATACACAAAGTCATTGGATCAACTTTATTCCACACTTGAAAAGGATCCTCTGTTTAACTGTGGCCTAAATTGTAATACATATCGAAATATGACAATTGAGGAGTTAAGACTGCTTCAAATGAGAAGATCTCATAAAATTAATGCATATAGACATGAAAGCTACTCTGCTGATAACGATGCATTTGGTGATGGACTAAATTGTATTGAAGCAGCTGTTGGATTATATCATGGAATAAATTATGGTGTAAGTTAAAACATGTGTATCTGTTTTTAAATGCATTTTGTTGTAACAAATAACAGAGTTCAGAATTGGCACAACATTTTCATTATTGTATCATCAACATCACATTGGGGCCAAAGTTGAGCAATCAACAGCAATAAGATGCTTACTAAAACAAAGCATGTATAAGTTCTCTCACTACAATATGTTTTGAGTAGTAACCTGGGTAAAAAATTTTAACACATCTAACTTTGAAAATGATGTACTTTGTCGAAAAAAAATATAAAAATACAAATATACAAACCCTGTGACAAAAATTTGAATCACCTGCAAAGGTGATTGCAATGCAAAGGTTCCCTCGTGACGATAAAGAAATGTGACTTGAAAGTGTACTCATGTTGTACAGCTTGAAAATCTGATCGAAAAAGTGTATGGGATCATTCCGATACGATCAACCGTTAGAGAGATATCGTCCATCAAAGATCTTGATGATGTCATAGTTGCAGTACCAAATAAAATTAAGGCCCAAATGTTGGGTCACCCCATCACCCGTATCGGGGACCCTTGAAAACGTCAGTTATCCTTATTGGTTCTTGAGATGCAATGCAATGGTTCCCCGTAATCATATAAAAAACTGATGTCAAATGCCACGTGCCATTATACTAATCGTGAATGTGTCTTGCGTGGTTTAACTGCCGCTATATGACCACAATTAAGAAGATTTTGACCGTAATTTTTAAAAAAACCATCACTCTCTAAGTTAAATATGTTGCACACGATTGCGGATTAGTATAATAAGATAATGGATGATAGAGATAATGAGGTGATTGTTTTTACATTGACTTTTATTTTGGTTTTTATGTATACATGAATTTAACAATATCAAATGCAGCATGTGTGAAATGTAGTTTTTTCGGTAAAGTTCTCAATGAATAGTGATTTTTATGCACCTAAGGTAACTGTCAACCATGGTTTATTTTTGTATCCATTATATGCCAAAATTAATTCCTCTTAATTAATCTTTAATTTTTCAATTTTACCTGATGATGGATTTTTTACAAAAAGCTTAGTGAAATAAAGGTATTATTGTATATTAAATAAATATTTTTAAGTAGGTTTATTTTTAGTTTAGCCTTTCATGTTCTATTATCGTCACTGAAGATGACTTTTCAACTAATTCATTAAAAATTCATATATCATAATTATCTGAATGAGTGTCGGGCTCTTCATCAATACTTGGGACATGGAATTATATCACGCTCATTCAAGGCCAGCAGCTGATCTTCGAGCACAGCAGACATTACAACTCATTAAAGCCAGGGAGTCATTTAATTTTTCAGCTGTCAACAAGGGGTGCTCATTTGAGGGAAGCCCTCATTTAAGCTTGGGTGCTCATTCAGATAATTATGGTATATACTTTGGATATAATTATTTGTTAATTTGGTTACTTAAAAAATTTAAACCAACAACTTAATATAGTTTTTCTTACAGTCTGGATTTTAACTTTTTTTTGTCATTTGTGTTATGTGTTTTACTCTATGCTGTCTCTTGTACATTGCAGATACATTTGTTTTGGTCAATGCTGTAACAGTTTCCAGATTTTTATCAAATAGGACTAAACCTTAAGGCAAATTTGTTTTGTTTTGGGAGCATTGATAACGTGTAGTCGAGCTCAGATTATTTAGTTGCTTTTGTTTGTTTTTCTGAGATCGTTACATGTCTGACATGCCAAAAGGGTGTATATACCAGGCTTAGAATTCACACAAGTTGCTAGAGCTTTAATTCATTTGCATTAGAGAAAATAATATTTTGTTGTAAAACACACCATTCTCCTACAAAACTTTTACCAACATTTTGCAGAAAAGTGTCATGTCAATCACTTTTTGCTGAATGAAAAAATTTTGCGACTTGTTTTAGCTGCATTTGTGTGACCGTATTAAAGTCATTGAATCATTGGTGACAAACAAAAAGAAATGAAGAGAGATATGGGAAAACATTTATTTTCAATTCTACTTGTTCTTTTTGTTCTGCAATTTTCATCAAATTATTTTCTTGAGATACCTGTGGTTCTTTTTGAACATCTTCCATGAGACTACAGTTTCAATTAATGAAATTTCAAAGATTAAAATGAAGAAAGAAATTCATTTTAAATAGGATGAGAATATACAATTTGGTGATAATAGACCAGCCCTCTGAATTTAATTTAAGATAAGTCACCAAAATATAGCAATTTCAGGTCGGCTTTAGTAATTCTGCATCAGTTTTAGGTCAGCTTTTGCCGAGTGCCGACCTAAATTCAGAGGACTGACGGACAATGCTGTTTTGCAAGAGCAAAAATGTCAGATTTTGAGGACTGATTACGGTTTCAAACCTTCCATTTTTTCTGTATTTTATTACATATTATAATGAATGCACAGAACTTATGGAAAGTAGTTTAAGCTTTGGGTAAAATAAATTTACATCATTTGAAATTTCTTTCTGATTTTCTATCATATAGAACTGAAAAATTTGAAAATGAATGAAAATAACAGAATAGAACTTCTTAAACTTCGTTTTCATGTGGAGAGTCCAGAATACACAAGGTCATTGGATCAACTTTATTCCACACTTGAAAAGGATCCTCTGTTTAACTGTGGTCTAAATTGTAATACATACCGAAATATGACGCTTGAAGAGTTTAGACTGCTTCAAATGAGAAGAGCTCGTAGAGTTGGTGAATACAAATTTCAGAAAAAGGTCTCTGTTATTGATGTGTATGATGTAGGGATGAATTGCATTGAGACAGCTTTTGCAATGGCTTATGGAACAAGCTTTAGCGTAAGTTTAAAATCAGCAACAATGATTTTGAAGTTTAATGACCATTTTGTTTCTATTTTCTCCTCAGCTTATCTGCTACAGTTTTTCTTTGTTTTATTTAACATTTGAGTCAAAAGATCTAAAGAAACTTTACTATAAATTTGTAAAGAAGATATAGTGTTAATATTTTCAGGGTGGGAGTTATTTGAAAGTTTGAATCGGAATCTTAAACTAAGCATGTCAATAAGAAAGAATAAAACATTTTTTTAGGATTTTCACTAAAGCTTGTTTTCCACCAGTGAGATATCTCTTATCGCGTAATTTTTTACAAGATGGCTCAGTGGGTTCTAGGACAATTCCCCCCTGGAAAATTGCCCCCCGGAGGATTGCCCCCCCGGATAATAACCCCCCGGAAAATCGCCCCCAACATAAGTAGCCCTAGCCCTAACCCTAACCCTTACCCTAACCCTAAATTGGATGGGGGGCAATTTTCCAGGGGCAATCTTCCGGGGGGGAATTTTCCAGGGGGGGGATCATCCGGGGGGTAATTTTCCAGGGGGAATTGTCCTGACACCGGCTCAGTGAGATGGAATTTAATTCATCCAAGTGAGTTTTTGTGAGATAGTATGCCAATACAAATTTCAGTAGTTGTCGCGTAAATATGGAAAAGAGTCAGAGTTCTTATATACAGTATTTTGAAAATGATTACCCAATTTTTATGAGATTGATTCTTTTCATACTGGATAAAAAGAACTTTCAAAAAAGCTTTCAAAAATATTCACCTTCTTCATATCCAAGTTCTGCTTTCAACCGTTTGCCACACGATCTTTTTCTCGGTATGTTTGATCTCATTTGTCGTGAAGAAAACTGAATTTTTTCATAACTTCACTGAGACTTTTGTCTTTCGTGTGGTCGGAATTATTTGTTCGACCCATGTTTTATATCTACTTCTTCTTTACCAACTGCTCTTACATGCATTCAGATTTTCACAACAGAATGAAACACGTGTAAAAATTCTGCTCACATTTAAAGACAGGGAACAAACAATAGGTTCTATTCAATTCGTTTAAAGGGACCTTTGGCATTTCTTTGAAATATCAATTTTGTGAGATAGGAGCTGCGATAAAATATCAAAACTTTTTGATTTTTTTCGCAGCTCCTATCTCACAAAAATTGTGAGATGAAAAGCAAATCGTTATTGCATAATTAATTTCCACCAACTCACTCACTGAACTCACTGAACTATCGCATAAAAAAATTACGTGATAAGCACATATCTCACTGGTGGAAAAAACCTACTCTGCGACAAGTTTCTTTTGTTTTCTCAGTTGTGACAACTTATTATGTTTTTATCGATTTATTGCTAGAACACTTTAACATAAAAATTAGTAACAAAAGAAAAGTAGAATAGGCTGAATCGAGATGGTTGTCATCAAGAAAACATTTATTGACCAAGGAATTAAATTTTTCTAATGATTTTTTGCTTAGCTTTTCTCGTTGACCATTTACACTTCCTCGACGCATAAGGAGGCATTAGAGATTGCTGAGAAAGCTGACAAGATGGAGGTAATTCGATTCATTTCTTCTGCGATTTCATTGTTAAAGTTATCTGAAGTTGGCTCTAGGAAAAAAGAATATTTTTGGATTTTGTATAAGTAAGAAAGTCGTTACAATCATCATTCTTTGTGTATTTTTTTTTTGTGTAAATTTGGCATGAGAATCACTCTCCGTTCTCAGTGCTAGGATATTTGGCATGATCATTCTCCGTCCTCACTGCTAGGATTTGGCATGATCACTCTCCGTCCTCTGTGCTAGGATGTTTGGCATGATCACTCTTCGTCCTCAGTGCTAGAATATATTTGATATGGCACAAGAAAAGATTTTTTTTTATTCAAGCTCACCCTTCCCAAGCCTGACTTTCTTTTATGACTAACCCATAGGCACTTTGAGATGAGGGGTTACTTTCACACTCCAGTTGATAGTCATCAATGTTGGTACTGATTACTGACTGACTCCTCGCCAGCCCTATTAACCAACCAGAGGAGGACTCGAACCTGGAATCTCTGGTGTGCCAACTGAAGACTTTACTGTTATGACAATGCTGCTTAATAATAATTTTTAAATTGTTTTAGATTATCGGTTCGTTTGCATTAACAGAATTGGCTCATGGAAGCAACACAAAAGGGATGAGGACTACTGCTACGTACGACCCAAAGACACAAGTAAGTGCATTTTAAAAACCTTTTTAATTTTGTGTTTGAAACAGGAAAAGTTTTTCTATTAACTGTTCTTTCATGTAGGAGTTTATAATGAACACACCAGATTTTGAAGCCATGAAGTGCTGGTCTGGCAACCTGGGACAGTCAGCAACACATTCTGTTGTATATGCTCAGCTTTACACACCAGATGGTGTTTGCCATGGTCTTCATGGTTTCATTGTTCAAGTTCGAACCCTGGACAGACTGCCCATGCCGGGAGTAACTGTTGGAGACATGGGATACAAGTTAGGTTTGAATGGTATATCAAATGGGTAGGTTTTCGCCATGTTGATCAACTATTTCGATTCAATTTTGAAAAGGTATTGCAGAATTCATTGAAAGTGAGGTCTTTTGTTTAGCTATCTAATTCTGAACAATGTGCGCATTCCAAGGACGTCTTTGTTAAACAAACAAGGTGATGTCACTCCGGAAGGATTATATGTGACACCTTTCAAAAACAAAAACAAACGGTTTGGTGCTGTGCTGGGTACGCTTTCTGGTGGTCGTGTGGGAATCACCAGTTTAGCCACTTGTAATCTGATTATGGCTATCACCATAGCTATCAGGTGCTTAACCAAATATCTTTGTTACGTTACATTTCTTTACCTTTTTCATTCGAATTTCTGTGCTGTGTAAGTTTAAAGGCTTTCTAGCTATCTCTATATATGACAATATATATTTCATTGTCCTCTACAACTCCTAATAATCTCGCAGGTATTCGTACAAGCGCAAACAATTTGGTCCAGTTGATGGTGGTGACGAGCTTCCGATTATCGAATACCAGATGCAGCAGTGGCGGTTGTTTCCATACTTGGCTGCCACATATATATGGCATTCACTTGCTGTGTGGTTTAATGGCTATTTCTATGGTATATCCATCCAAAAATTTTCTGGAGCTAAAATGGATCCTGATTTTGAGGTATGTAGTTTATTTAATATTATACTGAATCCATAGGTCTCTGCTTCCCATGCTGAATGTTGTTTGTGTGTGTTTGAAGGCTGCTCAAGGTCGAGAGATTCACGCATTATCATGCTCAAGCAAGCCAGTGGCATCTTGGATTGCACAACATGGTATCCAAGAAGCGAGAGAAGCATGTGGCGGTCATGGCTATCTTGTTGGTCAGTATAAGTCTCAGAATATTGATTACTTGAACGTTAGAAACTAAAAATCAATTTTTTTTCTTCAAAATTATGTGGCAAATTATTTTTCTGGCAGTAATCTGATTGACGTTCACTTTCTTTTCTTTTCAACCAAGGTAGTGACATGAAAAAACAAATGGCTTCATGATTGTCTCATTTTTTAGTAAATCGCCTTGGAAATCTTCGTGATCAAAATGATCCGAACTGCACATATGAGGGAGATAACAATTGTATTTTAATGCAAACCAGTAATTACCTGTTATCAGCTTACAGGGAAAGACAGAAAGGTGAGTAACGGATTGTCAATCTCCATCATAAGCTCCTACCGTTTCATGAGTAATAGTAGCGGTCGTCGATTGTGTTAATGAACGTTTAAAAACCTCGATCCTATATGTTTGTTTTTTGTAAAAATATCGAAGCTGAAAACTCAAAGTTAAGAACATGCTATAGGTATTTCCTTCCAATTTTGTAATCTATCTTTGCTTCATTGATTTTACTGACCTTATGCTCTTGATGGCGATAAGTAATCTTTCTTAACATTACTTACTCCGTACTAATTCAATACCTGAAAAATTCACTCACTCAAAGATATCGAGACTCAACTTAAAGGAACAAATTTTTATAAAAAACAAAATAGTGTATTACAGAGCAAGCAAATTATTGCCGAGTATAGACTGAACAGTTAATTCACACGAGTGCAACGTTAGATTTATTCCATGTCAAACAGCTTAAATGCCAAATAAACTTCAGGAGCGATAAAAGCATTTTGACAGAAATATATAATGGTGTTTTTAGGTATTCGCGTGAAATCACCTTGCGATAGTATCTCGTTCATGAATGATCTGGAAGCTACATTGAAGAAGAAATGTACCGTCAAATCTGCAAATGACATCACACCAGCCTGTAAGTGAATACCGTATTTCCTCTTATAAACGCCGTCCTCTGATAAACGTCGCACTCATAGCCGATCGTTTGTAACAAACACCGCCCTCTAATAAACGCCGCATCTTTAAAACCGGCGTTTATTAGAAAGAATTAGTTTAAATAGTTTAATAGCTTTACTTGTTTTCTATCAACAAATTCTTCCACGTTTGTATGATTATTTGATGTGTAATTGATTGCTATAAAATAGAAGGTATTCTCTCTTCTCATAGAAGAGAACGGCGACAGTGATATTGCTCTTCTTTGACATTTTTGTGAACACCTCTTTTGTGTTTTTCACATTTTAAGGATAAGAAAACATTGTTGTTTTGTCGGTTTTTATTTGCTACTTTTGTATCTGTTTTTGGGCCTAACTTTATTATGACCAACATTAAATAAATCAATAATTAAAATGAAAAATAAATTTAAGGTTGCTTTTATTTAATTTTTTATTTTGTAATAAAAGCCACCCTCTAATGAACGCCTCCCTCTATAAACGCCGCATCCAAATTTCGGAATTTGTAATAAACGCTTATTAGAGGAAATACGGTATGTAGATACTTTTAGTTAAAAGAAAAATTGTCTATAGATATTGACTGGCGAGAAAGTTAAGCCCGGTCCACACCACATAAGGTTGTTAAACTGGTTACTCGAGTCCATAGCTGGCCTATACAGCCTGATTAGCATTTCTGTTTGAATTCTGTTCAGTGATTGAAGAAACCTTCAACTGGTTGCTGTGCTATCTTTTGAAGATAAGCGAAAACAGAGTGGAAGAACAAGTAGCCATGGATAAGGTGTGTTAATTCAGAAGTTGACAGAATTTCCAACCCAATACACCAACAAAATTATTCGGAAGCAATTGCTCACCAAGCCACCTTAATCTTTCACGGATATATTGAATGTGTTGATTTCATGATTTTATTTCAGGATGAGTTTACCGCCAAAAACGATTCTCAGGTTTACTACTGTCGGTCGCTAGCTATCGCATACATCGAGGTGAGTTACCGTCGGTCGCTAGCTATTGCATACATCGAGGTGAGTTACCGGCGAGTGAAATGTAACAAACGTTTGCCACCATTCACTGGTGGTTAGTTATACTCAACATTTTAATTATGCATTTGTTTGCATCAATGACCCTAAGAATCGATGCAAGCTAGTTTTCATACACTGCACTTGATTGTCACTGTTATCATTATATACTTTCATTTTGCAGAATTTTGCAGTTGGACGTTTCGCCAGGGAGAAGGTTTTCACAGACAAATGTCCCGAGGAATTCAAAGCTGCTTTGACAAATATTTATATGTTGTATGGTTTGTGGGTTATTGAAAAAAATTTAGGAACACTTTTCCAAGGTGAGTTGAACTATATTTGAAGCGTGAGACTTTTTTATAGTTGGATTAATTGGCTTTTCTGAGTGAATGGCTTTTCTGACTGAGTGAATGTCAAATTCAAATCTTCTCGTCCGTTAGCAATCAATAAAAATTATATTTTGGTCAATATGTGTTGGTGTCATTTTTATCCAAGAAACTTTATGCTTTCAATAGCGATGGATCTCTATTGTTTTGTGGAACGTCCGATATGTACGTAAAAACGTTTTGTTTAATTTTTAGGTGGTTATTTCACGGACAGCAGGCAAGCAGAGTTGATTAAACAGTCTGTGTTGACCTACTGCTACTCCGTAAGTGATAATACATCCATATGCAATAAAGCCCTTGCTTGCAATTTCTCGTTGCTCATCCAAACAACTTTGCCTTTTCTCTACCCAGTAACCTTTTTGCTCAATAATTCGATGTTTTTATGTTTTAGCTGAAAAAAGACGCTTTGATACTTGTAGACGCACTAGCTCCTCCTGATTGGGTGTTGAATTCACCAATAGGAAGTTCTAATGGAACGGTAACCGACCAATCATCTCTTTTTGTTTTTCTTTCTTCTAATGAAATATGAGTTTATTAATCAATTTGTCTTCAACTTTTCATCCAGCCGTTGAAGAATCTGTATGATGCTATGGTAACACCCGAGTCACAACAGCGACCATATTGGTGGAAAGAGCTTCTGAAACCAGTCGATGTTGGGTCGAAAAGTCACTTGATCACAAGTAAACTGTAAACTAGAGCAACGGTGATTGGTCTAGGTTCATAGCAATGATGATTTCCAATCAATCGCTAATTTTCTGGAAAGATCTTAAATGACAATTGAAGGCGTTTAGATAAGCAGTATATACAAAGTATATACAAAGACTGTGTGTCAGAAGTTCATCTTGCATTCTTTACCGAATTGGGAGTAGTTATACTCTGGAAAACCACATCTTCTAGTTGCAAGTTTTTAACATGTTGCAATGGTTTAGGCATCTTGTCTTTTCTTCCTTAATTCTAAATGCCTTAAACTTACGATGACGATCATGGTGAGATTCTAATCAGAACATATTTAACTATTATCAGCCGGTCCATGAGTGATGTGTGCTTTGATGTAAGTGAAAACTAGCCGTCAATCCTAGGATTACGACGTTACTTAATCTGAAAGCTATTAGATATGATAGCTTTTTCAATTCGATCATTTTATGTAGTTCTTAAACAGGATGCTATTATCATTTTTATATTCTTGTTATTTGTGTGGAAAAATTTTCTATTACGATATAGATGTATTCAATATTCATCCGGAATTTATGAGTTTTTTGGGGTTTTTTTTCATCGATACATTCTTGTCTCCAAAATTATTATTGGTTCTTCTTACAAGAAGTTATAAAATAGTGTATGTGCTGTGTACAATATAAACCATATTCTAAATAACTAGATAGTAGGTAATAATAATAAAAAAAGATAAAATCTTCTTTCCCATAACTATGTTTCAGGATAGGTTAAGCGCTCTAGTAGTAGCTTTATCAAAATAATAATTTCGGCATTTAACGCCAAAACTTTTTATCGAGTTGATTTTCTTTATATTAGTGGGTAATTCGTTAAAACACCTCGCACCCTCATGTGTAAAGGTACCATTCACCGACTATTGTTATCAATATCGTACGTGTTGGTAGCTGTAGATCGCAATTCCCTGTTTCGCGGAGGTGCTTTGGATAGTCGAAGGTAAGCGGGCCAATCTGCATTGTAAACGGCATTATGTGCAGCTTCTGCGAGGGCCATCGGTAACCACTTTAAGTTGATGACGTCGTTGATGTTGGCGCGGCGCTTCAATACAAAGCTGACAGCAGCGTTTTGAACCCTTTGCAGTCGTTGGAGTTGGTGTTTGGTAGCATCAGACAGAAGTACGTCTCCGTAATGTAACTTGGTCAGAATAAAAGATTCAGCCAGCATTTTACGTTGATGCCAGTTTGCAGAGGTTTTAAACTGTTTTAAGTTTCTCAGTGTGGCAAAGCAGTTCTTGCTGTTGAGTTGACGTGTTCTGTCCAGTCTAGATTTTCGTTGAAACGAATTCCAAGTATTTTGAAAGTTTTCAATCTTTCGATTACCTGGTCGCCACTTTTTATTGTGGTGGCAAGTTGATGTAGATTGTGTCTGCGTGATAACTGACTTGTCGAGAATACTGTCAATTAGGCCTTTTTAGCGTTTAGAGAAAGTTTGTTTTGCTGCTACCATTGGTTAATGCTATCAATCTCCGCTTGCATAGATTTGATCGTAGCTGATAAGTCCTTGACTTTTGTATGTCGCATTAGCGTTGTATCATCAGCATAGAGCAAGTAGCTGCTTGAACCATTCGTGTTTATTGTTGTCACGTACAAGTCTAGTCTCAACGTCTAGTCTCTTACAGTTTCTATCATCAATCTGAACATATCGCTTTCCATTGGTTAAGTAATCTCTAATGAGAAGCAAAGACTGACGAGAAAATCCCAGGTCACTAAGGTGTCGTAAGAGAGTACGATAGTTGACAGTATCGAATGCTTTAGAAAAATCTGCAAAAACAGCTAGCGTTACTTTGCCTCTGTTCATCGCAGCTTTAATGTCATCTTTCAGTTTTAATAAGATGGTAGTTGTCGAATGCGATTTTCTAAAGCCTGATTGTCGTTCCAAGTATATAGCTTTTGCTTCAATATGGTCGGTGAACTGTTGCAAGATGCGATATTTCCGCCGTTTCACAGATAAGGCGGAAATACAGTTTCTTTCACAGTTCTGGACGATATCTAGTTTGCTATATATGTTAGCGCATGCGCTTAGCATGCGTATAAAAGGGGAGGAACGATGTAGTATCATTCCCGTTTTTGTCATATCGTATGCGGCAAGTGTTCTGTAAATTTAGCTCATTATTTTATTACAGTAGCAGCGAAGCGAATACCGTATTAAAACACCCTTGGACTACTCCTCCTCCTCCTCCTCCTCCTACTACTACTACCGACCGAAATGGCAGTTTAGCCTGTGCAGCCTACCAATGTCGCTTCCGAAACTGCGTAAATTGCAACTAAAGAACGGAGGCTAATAATTTTTATAACTATCAAAACATTCTTTATACGTTCTTTTAGTATTTTACCATAGATTCGCCATTAAATAAACATTTTCCTATTAAAAACACGGTGGGGACCTTTAGTTGCACCTAATTTGAAACACGGTTAAAATAAACTTAAGCTTTGTTTTTGGAACGTCTTGTGCTTCGAAGTTCGAAGCTCTCTTCTTCTTGCAGTTACAAAGATTCATCGAAATTCATCGAACTTAAACCTTTTAAAAGCATGTTACATTTTTTTTATATTTTGTACGTGTGTATTTTGTTTGCTTGTGTCTACAAAAATGTCTTGGATTAAAGTTTGAAACGGTTTTACTTTGTTTCTTATATTTTTAGAAGACGTTTGTTTTTTTTTTCTTTTCGGTCTTACATAGCTTTCTTTTTATAAAAAAAAATCTGATATAAAAAACATAGTTTCGTGTATTGTGCATATTTCTTTTGTTTGTATCAAATAGTTTTCTGGTGGTTTTAGTTAAGCCCTGTTTACACTTTTTCAAATGAAAATTGCCTTAATTTAAGCCTAAGAGATAAACAAAGGTCGACAAAGCTTCATGGGGCTTTCAGACTAATTAATTGAGAATCTATTTCGTTTTGTACATTGCGAGTTGAAATGCTGCTACCGTTTTGTGCCATATGGCTCTTGTTCTTTTTATTTTATGTCACATCGAATTGGTCTATCGGACATCAATCGGAGAGGAAGAAAATCGATGTTAGGGTGGAGTAAGTTTAAGTCAATCAAAGTTATCTATAGGATCACGGTTTTTCCCTGCGACTCTTCTTTGGCAATATCAGGGTCCAGGGTTTTTTAGCCCAGATTCTATCAGTTACCTTTGTTCGGTGTAGTCTCGACACGGAAGGTTATTGCTTTGTACACACTAATGTGGACTTCCATGTACGGCTCTGCCGCGCGATATGCTGTTACCAGAATATATCAAAATGCTCCGAAATTTGTTGTTATTCTTGTGTAGTGTATGTTAGGGTTTGGGTTAATGAGGTAAGAATTGGAAAGAACACTCTTTCGAATACTTTTGATAAGATTGATGCAACTGTTGATGACGTGTGTCAACGGTTAGACGAGGAATTTTGATACAGGTTTGATGAATTTTGTTGGTATATTGTCGTAGCCGGTCGAGCAGTCAGATCTTAGTTTTCCGATCGCACGGAAGACTTCCTCGTACGTTACGGGTCGGAACTGGAAGTTGTCGGGATGGTCAGGTAGCTCACGAATATACGATTTTGTAAGCTTCTCAGTATTTCTTCCTGTAGTTCGCATAGCCGTGGTATTGAAGAATTGGTTGATATCGTCAGGATCAACGTCCATGTGCTTCAGTCTGGGGTGGAGAATTTCGTTGATTATTTTCCAAGTTTCTGTAGATGTTTTGTTTGAGAGAAGGCTCTTCAAGAAAGTTCTCCTAGCTTCCCGTATAGTAGGTTTAAGCTTTTTTCGAACTTGTCGTAGTTGTGCCAGTTGTTGCTCGTTCCGATTATTCTTCAAGTTCTGCCGCAGGAGATTCTTTTGACGTTGCAATGTCGAGATCTTTCATCCAGGGTGAAGGTGGTCGAGATCTTTCATCCAGGGTGAAGGGCGTTAATTTGACTTAACGTATTGGTGCATTTCGGTCTATACAATCTGTGATTAGTTTGTTGAGCGCGTCAACCTTATCAGAAATATCATCAAATGCATAGACGATATTCAGTGGTAGTTGGCGAAAGTCATTGATGTAGTCGTCAAGTGAGTTTAATGACGATACATGACGTTACAATCCTTCATTTCCACTCATTATGAACACAACAATCTTCAGTTAGATTCCTATCCAATCAAATGATGGACTTCAAATGAAATCAGTTAGAGTGTTAAGCCTTCCATCCAATTCAGTTCGAAGTTGCACCTCTGACACCAACGTTGTGTCCATCTTTTCATGACATAGCATTCTGTAGATATGACGGTTTACGATTACAAAACTGATAAATTTGTCTATGAGGCTACTCAAATTACGAAGAATTAATGTTTTTTTAAGATTATATTACAAGTTGCCACTATACCATTTAATAGAACTTACACTAAACATGTCGGTTACATGTTTTGAATGACAGAACGTTTTCAGTTCTTGAATACTGGATGGTTTTTTTAATGGGATGACTTTCGAGTATTACCAGGGAATAGAAGTCATCGCTGCCATTACATGTGTTGAAAGCGCAACATGGCTGTCTAATATTTTGAAGAAATATTTCGATTTTTTCATCGTCGAAAGTTTTTGTCCATAATCGCTTGTAACGTATCTAAGTTCGTATCCAGCGCTGTTTGTATCTATTTGGTGCAAGGACAGCACAGGACGGAAAAGCCCTAGCATTGGAGGTCGAAAATGGCCGTCGCTCGAATGTAGTTTTAAAATTTCACATTGAACACGACTGTTAAGAGAGTTAATCATTACCACGACCATTTTCACGCTTTCATAAAAAATTTTGAGCGCACTTGTTGAGAGTTCTTGTTGGCTTATATTGCTTGTAAAGTTCTCGGCAAAGAGACAAATGTCATTGGAAAATTATCATATAATTTCTTACGCTAAGTTTTATTTATTTTTCTATCTTTCGAAAGTTTTAACGGTAATCAAGTATGCTATTATGTTCTTTAATTTTATTTAGTATGATATAAGTCTGAAATGAAGTTTTATGAATTGGTCAAGCCAGGATGTTTTCTAATGAAAGCTGCTTTGCCTGAGAAAATGTTCTTTCTCACAGGAGATAGTAAATAGTCTGTTTATAGTCAGAATTAATGGCTTTCTCGAAGAGCTACTGAGACAAATGTCTGAGTATGTATAGCGGAGAAACGAATATGCGTTTTTCTTCATAATGGAAAAACCAGAGATATGGAAAAACGAAACAAATTCGGTTCCGATTTTCGAGGAAAAAAAAAAGCCTTTCGAAACAAGCCCTTATAAGGTTAGCCGGTTCCTTCATACTTGTTTCTTGTTCCACCCTTTACAGGATAGTTAAAAAATCATAATTATTGCATTAAGGAGAATGAGGCGAGCCAACATGCATGGATCCTCATTGCTTGAAAATTGAATAGAAATTTGAATAGCATTGAAGTTTGATGTTATTCATCTCTTTTCGTATTTCAATGATGGAATATGCATGTTGTGATATGGTGGAAACTTATCTCCAGCAATAGCTAACTATAATGTCAAGTGGAGTTTCGTTCTCGAGTTCAATGTTTTTGTTATTTTCCACTATTATGATATCTTGTGCAAGAATGGTGGCGGTTTCTATATCTGATTCGTAATTTTCATCCCAAGTATTATGAAAGATAATGAAATACACGTTTTTTTATAAGGAACATGTTTATAAGCAACACTAGTAAATTTTCTCAAAAAGTGAAGCAACAGTACTACATGGATCTTACATAAATTAGCAACAAGAAATTTTGAAATGATGCAGCACAGATCCATGATATACACCGTTACATGGGTCTGTAAATCTTACAAAACACGCATTTGTTTCAGAAGAAAAGTATAAAACTTTACAGGAGATTTTTACAGGATGAAAGTGGCGGTTGTTGGTGCTGGGATCATTGGTCTCACCACCGCCTTTCGCCTAAAAGAACGACACCCTGGCGTAGACGTCGTAGTTATTTCGAAAGACTTTACGCCAAATGTTACAAGTGATGTTGCTGCTGGTTTTTGGGAACCAATCGCGTTCGGTCAAACGCCATTAGATCTCATGAGGTACGCTGTCAGTTTGTCGATCTTTTATTTTCTTTCCGTTCTCATTATATCTCGCCGTCTGCAGGTACGATAAGGAGCAGATAGATAAAATCATGTTTCAGGGAAATGTTTAATCATTCTGTACTTCTTGATGTATATTTTATAGACGGTGGTCAAAGGAGACATATGATTATGCGGTGGAAAAACTGAAAACTGATGAAGATGCTGCAAAATATGGAGTTTCAGAAGTGGACGGCTACAATATAAGCGACCAAGAGCAAATTGAGGTATAGGTCTACCCATGATAGTCGTACAAGTTGTAGTGTGTATGAAATTCGTCGAGATCATGGTATTTATACATTTGACCAATTAGATTGATTCCAAATTTTATACGAATAAAAAGTAAAAAGTAGTATTTTCCTGAGTATCTGATCGATTGCGCAATTTGACGTTTTACATATAAATAAAGTGTGTTTTTGCCACTTGAAACTTATTATTATGTAAAAGAGTGACAGGAGGCGGTACTGGGCAAACATCAACGGCTACATTTTATGCGGAGCACTCACCCATTTTTAGAAAATATGTACTGTCTCGATCTTTTATCACTTTCGCGCTCCATTACTTGTTCCTTTAACTCTCTTAAAGATTCCTTTCTGGTATGACGTCATTCATGGATTCAGGGTGCTACCAAAAGAAGAAATTTCAAAACACTTCCCTGCAAATATTAAGTAAGTTCGTTCATTTTCCAGCAAATTATAGTTATTCAGAATTGTCTTGATTTTAAAACGTTTCTCGATTTTTCGTATGTTTTAAGGTCATGTTTTGCATTCACCACTATCTTTATCGAGCCAAGTAAATACATTCCCTGGTTAAGTGAAAGGTATGTATAAATTTTTCAATTCTTATTTAGAAATTGAGCTATAGATCTCCAAATCTACATAGCTAATATTGGTATTTTATGTGCAGGTTTATTAAACTCGGTGGAAAGTTTATACAGAAGGAAGTGAAAGCATTGGATGATGTAAGAGCTGTTTATCTTACTGATTATTTATTTAGATACAAAATAAAGAAATCAATAAAAACAACAGAATAGTAAGTAAGTAAGTAAGTAACTGGGAGTTTTTAGTCCTTGGGCTTCCATCCGTAATGGTTGGCTATTCTGCCCGCCGACATGCAACTAACAGTTGACTTACCGCCAGAGATACGTATAGCATTGCTGTAACTTGCGCGAAGGCCAGTGTGCAGTCAGTCGATGGCTCCTAATGGGCTGATACACTGCTTTTAAAGTGCATTGGAGTGGAGTATCGGGATATGACACGACTGGGACTCGAACACGGGTCGCAGCGGTCGCACTCAAAGGTACTAAACATTAAACCATCGCTACACGGAGTATGCTGCACGGAGTAAGAGCCTGAAGTATCGAGAAAATAAAAGAATAAAGGAATAGGAACATTTTTTTCTGTTTTTAATTAACACCAAACGCATCTCATATCGAGAAAAGTGATGAACCAAGGATGCTGATTCGGAAAGATGTAAATCGCAACGACGCATGCAGTAGTGTGTCTTCGTAATGATGATAATGTAAAAACCAGGTGTAAACGTGACAAAGTGATCATAATAACCATTTTCTTTCCAGATAGCTAACTGTTTTGATGTCATTGTTAATTGCACTGGTCTAGGCTCCAGGACTTTATTAAATGATATGAACGTGTATCCAGTGAGAGGTCAAGTGCTTAGAGTGAGTGCAATTATTTATGGACATATTATGAGAAGTGGTCAGCCATCTCAAAGCATTTTTTCATTTATTATTTTAATGTTAGGTGAAAGCACCCTGGATTAAAAAATTTCTTATCCTTGATACAGAAGAACAAATTTCGTACATCTTACCGAAGTGAGTGACGATTAGCATCACCACGTGTTTTCTTTTCTGATTCAGTTTAAATGAATTTGTGTTAAATAAAGTTTTTGAGTACATCAATCAATCAATCAATCAGGTCTTACTTCTGTCGTGTTTAGTCAAGATTTGTGTATAGTTGGTGGGACTGCATATGAGAACGATTTCAGAACTGAGGAAGATCCTGCCGATACGAAAAAAATTTGGGATAATGCCAAAAAGTTGATGCCGTCGTTGCAGGTATTCTTGAAATTATTGCATGTTTGTGAAACATCCAAATAGGTCATCTTTTTCTTTCTTTTGTCAAGAAACGAAACCTGTTCTTTCTGTTAGTATGTTTCAAGAAATGTTACTCTGTTTACAACCTCGATGTTGAATGGAGCAATTTTACAAGATGCAAGTTTCTGCCATATTTTCATTTTGTATAATCTATTACGAGAATGTTATTTTAGCATGCAGAAATTCTGAAAGTATGTGTCGGGTTGCGCCCTGTGAGAAGAAACGGAATCCGAGTGGAAAAAGTTGATTTAGAAGTCCAATCATCAAGAACAGATGAACGTAAAATCGTGAAGGTAAATTGATTGATTGTGATTTGAGAGATGCTATGTGTAATCTGAATTTCTTTCTCTTCTACTGCAACGAATTTGAATGCTGTAGTTCAAAGAATGCTGTGGTTCACAGAATGTCCTCAACGTGGTTTGTTGTTTTAGGTTGTACATAATTACGGACATGGTGGTTCTGGTGTCACAGTATGTTGGGGTTGTGCCGGAGAAGCTGTAACTTTGATAGAACAATGTATGAATGAATTACGAGTGAAAAAATCGAAACTATGAGCTATGTGTCATTCCTATCCACAGAGAAAATAAGCAAATTGGTCTTGCTTAAGCAACATTTTTTTCATCAAAATATTTCAATGAACGTTTCGTTAGTTTGGGTGTCAAGATCACATGTCATCAACAGTACAACAACATACCCCACAATATAATATTTCTTTCCTTGAAACAAATTTAACAACACCAACGCAATGTGTGTTCCATTAAATATATAATTATAATAATTCATTAACATGAAGTGAAGACTAAGTATGGTTTTCAAATGCAATACTACACACGAAGCGTTTTCGAAAATTATGTGTAATGGAATGCAGTAACCTTAACCTACACCGCTATTGTTATAATATTGCACTAATCAACTTTTCTCCTTTAAAAAAATATAAATCAAACATGTACATAGAAACACAGGTAAACTAAAAATATTGCAATATTACAAGCAAAATACTATTTGAATAAATTAAACGTTATCCTTTAGGCATCATCAAATATGTTTCGTGGTACTTTTGATCTTGATGCTCCACTGATATTTTCGTAACCTCTTAAAGATCTCATTCCATCTTTTGGAGCATAATCAACGCTGGATACTGATTGAAGTTTGTCATCTGAGTCATTCTCAAATTTAGAATATTTCATTTTGGAATTGACTGATAGCTTTGTTTTTGTGTTCACACTTCCAGCAGGATTGATCATGTCATCGTCTGAGTCGTCATCAATTCGTTTATTATCCTGCTTACGCCTCTTACCAATATTGGCATATTTGTTGAGAATACTTTGAGATCGCTCACTCCATGTCTTACCACCAATCTCACGTTCAAGCTTACGTTTTTCACGTTTTGCTATCTCTTTTCCTTCTCTTACATAATCTGCTGAAAAATCATCATCGGACAGAAATTGTTGAATTCCAATAAAATGCAAACAACGCTTTCCAAGACTAAAGAAGGTGCAGAAGCAGACTAACAAGACAATCATTGGATAATAAACATTAAAACCTTTCGCAATAAAAGAAAGCACATCCATATGCCCCATAAACTTGGTGAAATTAGTTTCAATGATGTTATTTGCATTATCATGACGGCCTGTTACATGTCCGTCTAAATGAATCATTGCCAGGAAATTTAAACACAAAGCATAAGTTAATCGGCATAGCAACAACCCACTAAATAGTAAACTGTTTGCATCGGTTTGATGATGGGCAGCAAAATAGTAGAAGTTGAAAATTTTAATCTTGAACACTGTATAATAAGTACAAGCACACATGTATGCAATTGTTGCACATGAAACACATTCGATATAAAAGTACAAGTAATCTCTCTTGGTGGCATCAAGAAGGAGAGCAAAGATGGACAGAACAGGGTTGGTGCTGAAAAACGTCATCTCTGACCAAACAAGACAAGCACTGAATATCAACAATATTATTGATAGTATTTTGAAAAACCATGGTTTCAAAACTATTTCCCACAGCCATTTCAATTTCAATCTTGTATGACTAGTTGTTGTATGATCTGAGAATGATGATTTAAAGATCTTCTCTCCATGATGTTTATTTTTATCAACATCTTCCAGGTAAAAGGCAAGTTTAAGAGCTGCATTCCATTGCACATGTGTTCTGTGTGCACGGTGGGACATGACAATGACCTTCTTATGAAGTTTCACTAAATTCTTTTCAGTTAGCACATTGTTTGTTGCTTTGTAATCAACATAATCATCAGTGCCTTTGCTGAACAAATCGCTACTCCCTTCAGGACATTTGTCAATAATAGTATCAATGTACTTCCTTATGTTACTATTATACCGTATTTCTTCAGAGCAACGTTTCACTTCCGCTAAAACGTCAGCAAGTTCTTCATCAGCATCTTCTTTCTCTGTACTAAGTTTTGCAATTTTGAAGTAAGTTTGCTCCAGTCTTAGTTGAGGTAATGACATGTGCCATGCATTTCTTGGAAGTTCAACTAATCCATAACCAAGCAATAAGACAAGCAATAAAAGGCCCCATGTATTAGATGCAGTCATTCCAATCAGTTTCAAACTTTCTGCATCAATTGAAAGTTCTGGTTTTAAAGCTACATAGACAAGCAGACCACCAAAGATAACAAGATAACTGCCATACCACAAAGCATTCTCAAATAAGGATGTTTTAATCTTTCCCCAAACTGTGAAATCACCTGCATACACATATGACTGCATCATAGGTAACAGTAACCAGGAAAGAATCTGGGAAGACCAATAAACAACCCTCCACATATCAGGTAGGACATTTTTCGGCATCAAACTGTATGGCTTTTCGCACACTTCAGAGTTGCTAGCGGATGAATTTTGATGACTGGAATTTTGAACTGTTGAATGTTTGTACAAACATTCATAGTAGAATGTGTTTGAAACATCCAATGGCAATATAAATACTATTAAAAAGGAAAAAAACCAAGCCACAAACACAGCCAAGGTTACCAAAATATGTTGCTTCCGTAAGTTCCCATACTGGTGAAGAATTAATAGAGTGGCAACAAAAACAATTATGAACTCTACTGCAAATGGTCCAGCTGACATTGTCTTGGAAGAAAACTCCTGAAATTTCAATATTCTCGAATTCAGTAGATTACATACTTTTCTACTGCCATGTTGTTATTAGAAAAACACGGGCCGTTCTATTTAGTCGGTCTAACATGGCTTCACGAACCCTAGCATTGAATAAACATTTTCATGAAATTTTATTAGGTATGTCAGGCCATGAAAAACATTACGCCAGAAAAAAAGTTTATGCATTTGTCTTTCATCTCTCCTCGGAAACATCCTAGGAAGCGTTTATTTCGTTGCTGTTGATTTGGCATTTAGGTATTGTTGGGTTTAACATTATACCCAACAATTTTAAAATTTAACTGAAACATTATTATACAAATTATTAATTGCATACAAATTGACTGGATACTTAATTACAAACAATATTATTTTGTTTTAAAACATGGAGTGTTAAAAATGAGCAAAATATTTGAAGAGTATGAAATTTTTTGCTTTCACTTGTCGCCTTTCTTGGCTAAAAGCTCGAGTTTAAACAGCAAAGACTGTAGAAGTTCTCATTTTTGCCTATTTTGGCTGGAGAATTTGTCGTTATATGACAGAAGACACGCAAACAGGGAAGATGTCTGCACAACTAGTGAATATTGCCGACAAATGTTATCGAAAGGGTGGAATGAACTTGCAACATGATTTTGATAAAAGTTTCAAGTATGGTAATTTAGGTAAAAAAGAATTTATATATATTTTCACTATATAAAGAAAGGACCATTTTTTGCACAAGACAATTTGTATATTCCCATTTTCTTTGTCTGAATGCTGCAGCAATTGTAATATAATACGCAACAAACTTTTGGCTTCAGTGTTAATTATTGTGGGTGCAGTAAAATTGATGAACAACTATTTCATTTTACAGACCATTCCCAAAATCCGTGTTGGGAATTTCAGGTGTTGAATTTATTCCCTAAAGACCTTAATTATATTTATCTCTTTATCATTGAACAAAATGTTCAGGAAAGGGGGACTACAAGGATCATGGGCATTAATTAGGTGAAATAAAATTAATGATAATGTTTTTTCTTTTAAGTTCAACCTAGAGGAGGAGGTAAAAGGAATGGAAAGCACTTTAGACAAAACCAGTTCTCTAAGGAGACATCTTCCTCAAGTATCAAAAAGAAATCTTTCAATAAATTCAAGTATTCCAGTAAAGATCAAAGTGATGAAAGTGATCCTCACAACATACAGAGCTTAGTCAATTTTCAATACACTCCTGCAAGATCAATGTTCAATAGTTCTCAAGGTATTGGATCTAGACGAAAAAGAACAACAACATTTAATAAAGAAGCCTTTTTGCAAGCCAAGTAAGATTCTTTCACAAATTGCCACTTGTGTTGTCCAGGTTTTATGTTCCACACTTGCAGTCCTGTAAAATCAGTCTTTATTCAGCTTCACATTGTTTCACATTGTCTTACATGCAATCCAATTTGATTTATCTTTAGTTCCTAGGTATTTAGAATTTCAAAAGTGCTCGAAAATGTTTAATTTATGATTATGACTGTAATTTTATTAAGGATAGTTCCTTGCTTGCTATATGGACAAAGTGTTGCTGAGTGCTAACTGGAAACTTTGCCCTGTTGAAAATAAATCTTTTAAATAGAAATTGGAAAGTAGCACCATCCTTGTAGAGGTTGGAAAACTGATACAAAAAATTGCAAGACCGTTTACAAACTTTTTGAAAATGACATTATTTTGCATTCTGAAAAACGGACGAGTAATAGAGTTTTACTTTTTAAAATATACACCAGCAGATCAGTGTCAATTGAAAACTACGTCACTTCAAGATTTCAAGATGCTTTTCTTTCTCTTTTTGTTTTTTTCTTTAGGGAATTCACTAGCTTCTACATGTTTGTTTGAAAAATATCTTTTAATTGGAGTGCATCCATGCTCCTTTCAAAACTAACCTTCATCTTATTTTTCATATTATGTGTCTAGTTGCCATTTTGTTGTTGATGTATTTAGGAATGAGATTGGCTAACGTGTGTATGTTAGTACGGCTAAGGCCACTGGTTAATATATTTTAGTATCTAACCTTTAAGAATAAAAACAACAAGAGTAATACTATGTACAGAATAAAGATAACTCAACATCTCCCCTTCGTTAGGGTTCGTTTCATATAATAAGGGCATCGTAGGCCCAAAGTCTTTTACATGTCCAAGTTCATTTCCTACTATACTCCCCTATCGGCGGGGTTGCGGTTGCTGCTGCTCAAGGAGTCCTGGAGCATTGTGGGCAGCAAGGCGTTGTAAAATCCTGTTTGACGGAGGCTTGGTAGACGGAAGGCGGTTGGACATTTGAGAGGGCTGGCAAACATCAGCTGGCAGCGATTCAGATGATGGTGTTGGGCTGCTGCTGGTGGGTCGATTCCCAGATGGGTTGGTGTGGTGGGCGTTGATTGGGGGGTCTGACGGTGGTAGTGAGGCTGATGGGATGATGGATGGCGGGTGGACATTTGTAGCAGCACGAATGAAGCGCCTGTTTTGCATGGTTATTCTCCCAGATCCATTTGTTTTGATACGGTACTGTCGGTGGGGAAGTACTTCAACAATGCGCCCAGTTCGGTGCCATTGCCGTGGGTTTCTCTTGCCTCGATTCTGAATAAGAACAGTTGTACCTACGGGTAGAGGTGGTAAAGTCTTAGCCCCTTTATTGTAATTCTCTGCAATTGAGTGATTTCTTTTAGCATAGGCGTCTTCGCGTTCCTTTGCGGTGATGACCCATTCCTGGTGAAGACGATAATGCGATGGGTGAGCTGGAACATGATCACGTAGTTGCCGATGAAACAAAATCTGCGCTGGGCTCAGCATAACGTCAGGCAGTGGGGTATTTCGGTACTGTAGTATTGCACGTGCAACTTTGTCGTTGTCGATCGATCCGTTCGGGGATATGTTGTCATACAAGATTCGTTTGGCAGCTTTGACTCCCAACTCGGCCCTTCCGTTTGATTGGGGGTATTCTGCAGATGAGAGGCGATGACGAACTCCCCAGTCCGAGAGGAAGTCTTGGAACTTCGAAGCGGTTAACTGTGGGCCACCGTCTGAACTGAACTCCTCAGGGGCACCATAGTTTATGAACAGGGAGCGACAAATGGTGATCAGGGTGGCACTAGTGGCTTCATTTCGACCAAAATGATAAAGACAGTTCCATCCACTATATCGGTCAACAACTACTAAATAGTGGTGTCCAGCAATAATGAAGTAATCACCAGTGATCATCTCAAAAGGGTACTGTGGTGGAGGGCTTTGGATTATCGGTTCCTTAGGTTGACTGCGGGTATGGCTGATGCAGATCTTACAGTTGTCACGAATATGGTGAATGTCCCGATTGAGACCTGGCCAATAAACACAGTCACTTGCACGAGCTTGCATTCCGGTACATCCTTGGTGAGCAGAATGTAATGCTTGTAATACAGTGTGGCGGAGTTTTGACGGTATTATGAGTCGATTGTCCATCATTCCGATTCCGTCCCAAACTGTTAGTCGATTTCGGACTTCCCAAAATTGTCTCAAATCAGCTGGTAGGTCAGTTCTAGTTACTGGAAACCCGCTCTTGATGGTTTGAAGCAGGGAGGAACAGGTAGCATCAGACGTTGAGCATTGGCGGATCTGGTCAAGGGTAACAAGTTGGATGTGATTGCCTTGGTCGTGAAACGAATTGATTGCGGTGACGGCATTGACCTCCAAGTCAGGGTGCGATTCCTCTTCCGGTGTTGGAGATTGTCTGATTGACTGTAGAGTCAGTCGGGTGGAGTCAAGGGATGCGATAGAGGTGGGATTTCTGGACATTGCATCAGGTCCGCGAAGCCATTTTCCTGGGCAGTATTGGATCGAAAACCGAAAGCGAAGGGTGCGGCTCTTCAACTTCTGAAGGCGTGGGTTAGAAATGGTCCCAAGGTCACGGTCGTTGTATATTCCTAGTAGTGGTCGGTGGTCTGTCGTAATGATCAGGTTGTCACAGCCAAGAACGAACATTTTGGCATGTTCCAATGACCATGCAACTGCCAAGGCTTCCCCTTCAGTGGGTGAATATCGGTTTTCAGTTTCGGTCGTGAATCGTGATCCTGCATGTATTAGTTTCCAGCCGTCTGCACAACATATCGGTGCTTTATCAGTGTCACAACTACAGTGTTGCTGTAGGAGAAGGTATCCAATTCCCTCTTTGCTCCAGTCTGTCTGTAGGCATGTTGGACGTTGGTATTCAAATGATTGTACTCCTTCTTCAACAGCAGATAAAAGGAGGTTTTTCGACTCCTGGAACAAGCGATCAAGGGTGTCATCCCAATAAAATCGTGAGTTGTGTTTGACCAACTCCCTGAAGGGTTGCATGATAGGACTGACAGAGTAGGCCCATGCCACCTGATTGACTAGGCCGAACCAGGAACGAGCATCGGTTATGTTCTTTGGAACGGGAAAGTCCCTGATAGATGATAATATTGCTTCAGATGGCGCGATCCCGGTAGAGGTAATCCTTAGGCCGGCAAAGGAAACAGTGTCAGCACAAAACTGGAACTTTTCGGGGCTGAGCACAATACCTTTATTCCAGCACAATTCGAGATAGTCCCATGTGTGATAAAAAGAGTCCTCTATGCTGCTGTCCCATAAGCATGCGTCATCAACAATTTTCGCTTTCCGGGGTACATCCTTTATAATTTCGTCATATCGACTGGTGTAAGCGTCACCTGCAGCGACGAATCCTTGTGGCAAACGGAGGCATCTGTAGCGTCCCCACTCGGTTATAAATGTGGTCAAGTGTTGGCTCTCCGCGTCAAGTGGTACTGCATGATAGCCGTCAACTGCGTCTAGAACAGTCTTTTTTGTGTATGGCGGTATCTGACATGCTAGCTGGTATGGGGACGGACAATGATGTGTTTCGCGTTTGGACTGGGCATTGAGGTGTTGAAGGTCAATAGTTTTGCGTATGCTCCCATTTTTCTTTTGGGATATTACCATTGTTGTGCACCAGTCAACTGGGGTGCCAATAGGGACAGGTTCAATTATTCCTCGTTCAACGTCAGCATCCAAACTCGCCTTGACTGCGTCCTTGAGATGGAAGGGGACAGGTATAGGACTGTGACGGGCATAAGGCTTGGCATCAGGCTGGAGGTGGATGTGTGCCGGTTTAGTAACCATTGTGGGAAATTGACCGTCCCTGTTGAATGTAGTCATGGAGAATTTGTCGAGCAGATATTGTTTGAGTTTTGGGACATTCTCTTCAGTTGGTGAGTATGGTATTGTTTTTGGTCTATCTGGAAGTTGTGGTTCAGGTTCTGGTTTGACAGCAGAAACGGAGTCAGTTCGGTCCATTGGAAAAGGGAAGGTGGTTGGCAAGATTTTGAGATCTGTGCAGGCTTTACGACTCAGGTATATACGATCAACTCGGTCACAGATGTAGAGAGGCTGGTTAGTAGAATGTTTATCGATGGTGAATGATACCGGCAGCCATCCCGAGCAGATCAACTTTGAGCCGCCGACTGCTCGAACTTCTTTTCGACAAGCGACTAACTGTTCCATTGGTATATTCATTGCCCGTACGTGTTGGGGTCCTGCCAAACAGATGCTAGCACCGCTGTCTGGAAATACCTTGAGTGTTGTTGGTCGTACCGGAGGTTCCTGTTCAGTGGGCGTAAGGGTTGCCTTGATTTCAGTAATGTCTGAGTTGCTTGTGTATATGCCCTTTTTCTGGTCATACGAAAGGCGAGCAATAAGGGCTTCAGCAGTGTCCTGATTTTTTCGTCGACAAACTTTTGAGAAATGGTTCATAGTATGACAGTTTTGGCATTGTTTGCCCCACGCGGGGCATTTGGTTGCGCGATCTCGAGAAGTATGTGAAGTACTGCCACACCCGGTGCATGGGTTGGTTCTGGTGGCTGTAGACTGTTTTGACTGTCTTTTGTACTGGGATAGTCTTGCAGCCATCACTTCCGAAGAGTCCTGAAGGTGGGCGTGATCGCGTAGGGCTGATTCGAAGGCTTCAGCGTGGGAGACGACATCCTCCATTGTTTTCAATTTGGCGGCCTTAGCGAGGATGTCAACTTGTAGTGTCTCATTGTGGAGACCTCGAATGAGTTGGTCTCTGATGTACGATGGTGACAAGTCATGTTGGCATTGTGGACATGCAAATTCACAGTCCTGTGCTGATGATTTCAACCGTACGAGAAAGTCTCTGACCTGTTCCTGTTCTTGTTGCGTGATTGACGTGAACTGCATGCGATGAACTGTTGGATTCGATTTCTTTGTCACAATCTCCTTGATTGAGTCTAAGAATTGGTCCTCTGTTTTGGTCAGGAAATCTGGAATTGTGTTGATGATACTGTTTTGGGTGTCATCGTCACATGTATTGTACAATAGGGATTGGACCTGATGGGGCGGTACACCTGCAATCTGCTTGTAAACAGCCCAGTCGATCTGGAATTTCCTGAACTGAGGGTGGGTCATGCTTGAAGTGACGGAAGGAATTTTTGCCGATTTGTGGGCAGATGTCGGGGAAGCAGCTGGTTGTATCGGTGTAGCAGTTGGCTGTGTCGATGCCGTAGTGTCAGGTGAAGCTGGCGGAGCACTGCCGCTGTTGACATACTGCAGGATCTTCATAATGTCTCCGATAACAGTTATGCCAAGGTCTCTCAGGAACTGACGGTCCATTGAGGGTAACAGTTCCCTGGTGATTCGGTTCTCCACGAAGCTTTTGGCATATTTCTTAGCGTCCTCTGGTGGTATGTTTGCCAAGAGAAGGTATGCTTCCCAGTCCGTTTCGGTTCGCAGCGCCATATTTAGGAATGAGATTGGCTAACGTGTGTATGTTAGTACGGCTAAGGCCACTGGTTAATATATTTTAGTATCTAACCTTTAAGAATAAAAACAACAAGAGTAATACTATGTACAGAATAAAGATAACTCAACAGATGCAGCAAAGAAATATGGTGTAAATGCCATTGATCCAGATGTCTTAGTGGAATGGGAAGATATTCAGCTAGTGGTAAGGTTCTTTTTCAAAAGCTACTATTGTATTTGCATATATTGATAGTTTTAATATTGATGTTATATTTGTATTAGTATTTGCCAACTCATGATTCGCCAACCTGTCCAATCTGTTTGTTCCCACCATGTGCTGCAAAAATCACCAAGTGTGGCCATGTTTATTGTTGGAGTTGCATGTTGCATTATTTGAAGTTGGTAAGATCTTTTGTAGAATGCTTGATTTGAATTTGACTTCAATTCAGTGACAAAGAATGAACATGTTATTATTTAGAGTGAAAAAAACTATCAAAAATGCCCAATTTGTCATGAACCAGTGCATGAAAAAGATCTGAAAAGGTACAAATTTACATGATATTTTTTAGGTTTCCGTTGCTTTCCTTTATTCACAATTTTAGCATAATTTTTGTTTTGGTTGTTTCCGTAGAGTTGTTTGTTGTACACGAAAAAAGTTTTCAAGATTGGACACAATCACTATGAAGTTGATGAGGCGTTCAAAGGTAGATAACATTTTCGTTGATAAACTACATGGATGAAAGTTTGCATCAATCTTTGCAGTTATTTCCATTTTTACATGTTGCAGGGGATAACTTTCTTGTGTTATTAATGATAACCCAACACCATTGATCATAAAAAGGTGATAAAAAAGCAAGATTAAGTATAGAAATTTGATGTCAAGAAAATAAGAATTGAATTTTGTGTAATTTTTATTTTATGAGATATCATGAGCTTTTGTTCACATCAGGTAATTATCACTCGTAGTTAAACATATGCTGATTGTTTTACACAGGACTCATTATTTGCATTACCAGTTACTGAATGGAAAGAAGATATAAATGCAAACTTTCCCGTTTGGGAGGGTATGTTTTGTTTGCTATTCATGGTTCAGAGCAGTTCCTTTCTCATGAAAATTTTGTGTGCTTTCAAAAGTGTGTTTAATATTTTTTTAATATTCTTGATTAACTTTTTACTAGATATCAAATCATGTCATTATGGATATAAGCTGGCGTTGACATCACAACAATCTGTACTGGAAAACATTCTGTTGAGGGAGAAATCTGAACTTGAAGCCCAATTAAATGAAGCTCTCATTGAACAGGTTTGACAACTATTTTGCTCTTAGATTTTTTTTGTATTTTAATCTGAATTTGTTTTTGTTGAATTTGATAATGTTCTTTATATCGTTTTGAAGTTTGCTTAACTAAGAGATTTCGTAGCAGAATGTTTTTGGTTTTTGGATTGGATCATTTATAGTCAGTTTATCATTATCCCTGTTGTTATACCTTATAATTTTACCTTATAAGTTTGTTTCACACATGCAGACTGGTGAAGAGTGCTTCATACAAGCTGCTATCAGCCATGCACAGGTAAGTTACTTAAATCTGTTTATCTGCTCTTTTTGTTTTCATGGATACTTATATGGCTTTCTTTTCCTTTTTGAAAAACTATAAAATTGAATTGGTGGTTTGTTTAGGAGAAGATTGAGAAGATCAAGAAATCACTTTCAGAATATTCTGCTGTCGAACAACATGTTGTAGAAAAGTATGATGATGATGGTGGTGTGAGTGCATTAGCCGCGATGTTGAATGAAGTAAGTTGGTTTATTTTGTAAACATTTCACTTTCATTACTTCATCAAATTCACACTTTTTTATGAAGAAGATTTCCCACATTTTGCAGTCTACCTTTCAACGCCTGTGTAAATGGGCCTATGTTTTCGTTGATCCAGGCAATTTCAAGTTACGAAGAAAAAGCATTCTCTGATGATGAAAATGAAGACGAACATATCAAGGAGATGGGTGCAACTGCTTACACCAGTGCTAATACCGACAGTATAGAATGTTCACCTGCTGATGGACAGGTGGAATGTGATAGTGGCAATCAGCACACCGAACAGTCAGTTCGGAAGCTTTCACATCGACACTCTGAATCATCTACTGGTTCTTGGGAAGGGGAAGAAACAAGCAATAGAAGGGATTTGAAACCCTACTACTTTTTTCAAGGTAATTCTTGTTTACATGATGTTGTATGCAATGGTGAGAATTGAATATTCACTTACAAGGCGTTCTTGTACCTGTAGCTGATGATGGACAGAACATTTTTGTGCATTCTGTTAATGCTCGTTGTTTGATTGAGGAGTATGGGAGTCTGGCTGAAAGTCCTGACTCAATAACAGGGCAAATTATCGATTTTGAAAGTTTCACAATGACAAAGGTAAACTAAGCTTCTTTTTTTTGGATTCACCCATCCATCCTTCTATTTCATAGTTTCTGCATTCATTTTTATGTAATATCGAACGATAGACTATTTATAAAATGTAATGTTTTTAGGAGTTGCGGAAGCGGTTCCGCTACTTGACCCATCTTCCTCTGTCTTGTGAGTTTGTCATTGTTGAATTGATTTTACGGCCACCGTTCTTGTCCAAGCATACCATTCATAATTTCATGCACGAGTTTAAAAAACGGAAAGAAATCCGATTAAAGAAACTTGAGGAGCAGAAGAAGTTTGACAGGAGAGCACGTGCTGTGCAAAACAAACAAGAAGGTATTGGAAATTTGAGAATATCAGAACGAATATAAATAGCATATGTTTCTTTCTCTTGTTCCGTTTGCCTTTCCCTTTGGAATACATTCAAGGTCCGTTAGTATGGCCGCGGACGGTATTACACTCTCATACATGGCTCTAGATCGCTGGAGGGTTGGGAACTTAAGTTCAAGTTGTGTTTATTGTAACTGTCGTTAATTCATATTTATTATTCTAGGATTTCGATATGAAGATGTTTATGAGGAGTCTATCCATCTTGATCTTACTGACGTGGTGGATTTTCCACAAAATCTCTCCCCTGAGCTGGTAGATTTGAAATCAGCGGAGGTCGAAAAAACATCCGATGGGCCTTCTTTTGCACAGATACTGAGAACGGAAAATACGCCCAAGTTATCTGTTTGGGGAGTTCCATCAACGACAGGTACAGTTGTGCCAATGTTGTCATAGCTACTACCCTGATTAGTTCGGTTTGGTCTGTTGAAGGATCGGTCCAAGTAACAAAATAATAAGTTGTTTAGAAGAAGTAACGGATGATTGTGTGGTGATTATTTTGGCGATGTTTGTCTTGTTTGTCAAGGTCTATGCTCTGTGTATGTCTGTTATGCTCGAATGCTTGTAATGATTACCATCAGACCATTTGGAGCCATTGATTGGTATAGGTGTTAGGAACAACATGAAGTCAACTAGTGCATGTTTTATCTCAAGTTCTTTTGGACTTGACCGTTAACTTAATTTTCATTTCTTGCAGATGTTAACCGTACGTACCAAGTGACGTCGACTGTTACTGATGGAAACGACAGTGGAGGAGAGGAATTAGTTGCACCTTCGTTCAAAGAAATGTTCTCGGCCGCCATGTTTAATGGTTCTGGTCAGGTGATCGGAAATCGAAGAGAAGGGCAAAAAAATAAGTCGGGCGTCGGAAAAAAGAAGGGCGGCAAGGGACTGTTATTATTCGCCACTGACACACAAAGAAAATATTAGTGGTTATTTCACAGAAACATGTTGTGAACCTTAGTGGCAATTTCTTTAACAGATGTTTATGACTGTGTTACGATATGAGGACCGTTTAATATAAGGTGATTTTTTTCGAGTCTTAGTTTATAATCGATATTATGTAAAATAGCATTTTTGTAGATTCTACGTTCGTGTTGGTTATTGTTGCTGTTATCATCTTTGTGCGGAAGCTATGGGCAGAAGCTCCAGGATTTCAGTTGGAACTTTTTTCGGATATTCGGATGTTTTTTCAACTTGTCATTTCGTTTATAATCTTACTTCGAAAGTTGTTTTTGAAAGAGATGATTCGTTGCGAAGAGTACTTGTGATGGATGAAAAGTGGCATGTGTCAACGTGTGTAATTGTTTGATAAACCATCTTGAGCACCTATCGTCACAATATTGATGTTATCATAATATTCTCATTAACTTTCATTTTAAAAATTCTTTAATATAGCCATGTGTTCTTTTATTGCCTAGCCCATATAAGAAAATGTGTAAAGTTTTCCCTGATATTTTTTTACGGGTTGTTAAAATTCCATATCAATAAGATAAGAAGGATTGCCAATCGACAAACATCGTAATGAATGTTTTTTATTATTTTTTATTTATTCAAAATCGTAATAAAATTTGAACTTCAGAATTGTCTCAAAGAATCTCAAAGAAAGCCATGTAATGTGGAAATGCCAAATATATTTCATTAAAAAAAAAAGAAAAAGAAAAAAAAATGATATTGTCCTGCAAATGAGCAATAACATTTTGATCGCGATTATCTCTGTTACTTTAGCGCATGCGTCATAAAAACACTTTCAAAACAAAAATGGCCTACATCGAATTCGCCACGCATCGTGTAGCTAAGTTCGAGAGGAAGTGTTATTAAAAGCAATCACATTTACTTTACGTGCTTATGTTTAGTCATCCCTGTTATGGGTTTTCTTTTCCACAAAGATTGATACGAAATGATTACTAAGCAAAGATGAAGATTGTGAAGAACTTCGTTCTTTGTTACGTTTTGTGCTCGTTGTTAGTTATTGTACTAACATCTGATGATATCAATACTTCAGTAAAGTTGGACAAAAATCATTACCCTAAATATGAAGAGCTTTCTCGAATACTAAAGTATTATGCTTCGAAATATCCTGATATAACAAGGCTCACTTCCGTAGGAAAGTCAGTTCAAGGAAGAGAACTATGGGTTATGCAGATCACTGACAAACCAGATATCCTAGAAGAAGGAGAACCAATGTTCAAATATGTTGGAAACATGCATGGGAATGAAGCTGTTGGACGACAAATTTTAATTTATTTAATACAATACTTATGTGAAAACTATGATAGTAAACCCAGGATAAAGAGATTAGTCGATAACACTAATATTTACATTTTACCATCTATGAATCCAGATGGATTTGAAATAGCACCTGAAGGAACTTGTGCTGGACAAATGAATGTTGGACGTGCTAATGCAAATTACAAAGATTTAAATAGAAATTTTCCGGACCAATATTTGAATTGGAACACTTACGAATTAAAAAGTGCAGAACCTGAGACTAGAGCTATTATGCGATGGATTTATAAAATGCCCTTTGTTTTGTCAGCCAATTTACACGGTGGTTCTGTTGTTGCAAGTTATCCTTTTGATAGTAATGCTCAAATGCAAGATACTGGTGTTTACAGCAAAGCTCCAGACGATGCAATGTTTCGCCATCTTGCTTTGACATATTCAAAGAATCACCCCATCATGAGAACTGGTCAGCCAAAATGTCCAGAGGATCCATCGGAGAAATTTCCTAATGGTATTACTAATGGTGCGGCATGGTACAATGTACCAGGTGGAATGGAGGACTTTAACTACTTAATTAGTAATTGTTTTGAAATCACAGTAGAATTATCTTGCTGCAAATATCCCTATGCAAGTGAACTTCCTGTAGAATGGGAAAATAATCGAGAATCTTTATTAAAGTATATTGAACAAGTTCATAGGGGAATTAAAGGTAGAATTTCTGATGTGAATGGAGCGGGAATTAGAAAGGCTGTTATTAATGTAGCAGGGATTAATCATGAAATAAAATCTATTGAGAATGGCGATTACTGGAGATTGTTATTACCTGGCATTTATAATGTGACTGTATCTGCTGACGGTTTTGAAACTTTCAAGAAGTTTGGGGTTGTTGTAAATGAAAATCAGCCAACCATTGTTAACTTTGTTTTGCAGAAGCCAGGAATTACTGTTGCAACAAGCCGTCCAATTAGGGAAACAACCACCTCCATGACTCATCAAGTTATTAATGCCATCACCACCCAACCAATTGCAGTCTCAAATTCCAAACTAACCTCAAGTCATTGGGGTCCACCAAAAAGTATTGATGTCACTACTGTGTCAAATTCCGCAGGTAATGTTATTTCAGAGAAAGATAAAACAATAATTCCTTTAACAACCCCTAAAATAAAAGAAATGTTTTCCACTTTACCACAACCTAAATTTCTAAAACACCATAACTATGAAACATTAACTTCATTTCTTGTTAATCTAAAAAAACAGTTTTCCAGTATAACAAACTTGTACAGTATTGGAAAAACCATTGAGAGAAGAGAATTGTGGGTAATGGAATTATCCAAAACGCCTGGTATACATCAGCCAGGCAAACCTGAATTCAAGTTTGTTGCAAATATTCATGGAAATGAAGTTGTTGGGAGAGAGTGCTTGTTGTTACTTTTGCAGTTTTTGTGCCAAAATTATGAACAATCTCCAGAAGTGAGAAGCATCATTGACAATTCAAGGCTACATTTTATTCCATCAATGAATCCTGATGGATATGAAATGGCTCATGAAGGAGACAGACAAGGCCTTGATGGGAGAAACAATGCTGCCAATGTGGACTTGAACAGAAATTATCCTGATCAATTTGATGAAGCAGGAAAGATAAGAAATCTACAGCCTGAAACAAAAGCCATGATTGAATGGATAAAAAAAGGTTCTTTCGTTCTTTCGGTTAATCTGCATGGTGGCGCACTTGTAGCCAACTATCCATATGATGATTCACCAACTGGGGAAGACAGATACTCAAAATCACCTGATGATGCATTGTTCCGTTATCTAGCCTCTATTTATGCTGATGCTCATCCCATGATGCACTATGGAAATGGTTGCCCTGAATATCCCAGTGAAACATTCAACCGTGGAATTACGAATGGTGCTCAGTGGTATAGTGTGAAAGGTGGCATGCAGGATTACAATTACCTGCATTCAAATGATCTGGAAATAACAGTTGAGATGGGGTGTTTCAAGTTTCCTCCACTTGATCGAATGCAGTCCTACTGGGATGGTCACAAAGTTCCACTGTTACGTATGGCTGTCGAGATATTTAAAGGTCTAAAAGGCTTTGTTAAAATGTCTAATGGTCATCCATTGTTCAATGCCACGATTTCTGTGACAGGCATACCTCATGATATACATACATTTAAGGATGGTGACTATTTCCGCCTGTTGTTGCCTGGTGTTTACAAAGTAACTGCCTCTATGAGTGGCTACATGAACGACAGTAAACAAGTAAAAGTAAATGAGGGGTTGTCGTCTGAAGTCAATTTTACATTAAAAACTGTAAATGATGTTATTAATTATAAAAGTAATGAAGGTTTAGTAACAAACTTCGAAAGTAAGCCAGTAACCATCAATGAAGAGGCAGTCTCAAAATTAATATCACCCTTACACTCTCCGCTCAATAATCACATAGATAAAGAAATGAATAACAATATAAAAGCAGATATTAATTCACTAAAACAAACAGGTATTTCTGTTTTTTATTCTTTTTGTGTGTATATAATGTTTTGAATTCAACCCTAATCTGTTAAATTTGATTTAAACATTAAAGATTTCAAAAAGTGTGAATAAACGATAATAATTTATGATGTTTTTTAATGTTCTCAATGATATTGTTACATTCTCAGTGAAATCACTACTATTGGATGTTTTCACGAAGCGTTTTATTTCTTAGCTTTGAGTTCGACCACATCCACAACTCCTGTTCCTTCCAAGTCTGGTTTCACTTACCATACATACGACACTATGTTCAAATACCTTCGTGACCACCAAGACAAGTTTCCAGATCTTGTTAAGTTACATGCTGTTAGTGTCACATCTAACAGCCGCCATATTTGGTCAGTTGAAGTTTCAGCTGACGTAGGCAAAGAAAGCCCTGATAAAGTTAATGTGGGCTTAATTGCCGGCTTGCAAGGATTCGATACAATTGGTCGTGAAGTTCTTTTGATGTTTCTTCATTCAGTTGTCAAACAGTATAACGAGAACAATAAACGAGTTCGGACCTTGTTGTCTTCTGTTCGTTTACATATTGTTCCCATGGTGATGGTAGAGCACATGGAGGAGGCTGTTGTAGGGGATTGTGATGGTACAAAGTATACTCATTCCAAATCTGATGTTTATAACAAATTCAAATTGAAAGAGGTATTATTTGAATAGTTCATGTATTTTGATAGAACAAGTGCGGGGTGTTTTTTCTTTGTCTAAAGACTGAAATACTTTATCATTTTAATAGATCAGTTTAAATTGTTTTAAATTGTTCTATTTATGATGGTTTTGCCCACGGGGACTATATTTCTATTTAATTCGCTGATTTAATTTTATTTAAAACTGATCCATTAAATGTATAATGTATTTCAGCCTTAATACTTTTAATCTATGTGTTTTCTGCTAGTGTATGTATTGAATCACATCTTAAACGTCACCTTTAAAGTAAAAGGAAAGATATGATAGTATGGATTTAATGTTTAGGATGAAATGATCAATAACAGACATTGTGTGTTCCACCTACACTAGGTGGGTGTAGATTTAGAAAAATTTGAAGAATTTGAAATTTTTGTAATAGATTTTAATATTTTGAATGTTTTCAAGACATCTACACTAATAAGCTGCCATTATTAGCTAATTATAAGGTAATTACCAGTAAAGGGACTGCTTAAATATTTTATATCAAGGAATTAGAAAATATTTATGAAAAAAACATAAAGTTTGTTGCCACATTCAATTTAAATCAGTTATTGATACAACGGAAGGAAAGTAGTATAGATATTAGCTTCCAGGTGTTATACAGAAGTTTTATCAATCTATAAAGTATGTATAAAACTTTCTATAAAAAACATTATTTTTGAACATATTGTCAATCATTAATAGATCTTGCCAACGCAAACAACGATCTATTGCTACTGCATTTAGAACCAGTTGCTAGAATCTTCACCACAATGTCAGTTCACTATGGTTACCGATAGATAGGTGATAATCCTACGTCACTGTGACACATCAGATGAGCATGGATACTATCTTTTTGAAACGCGAATGGCGTTCCATTTATATTTAAAAACTGAAAGATGTGTCGCTTTTATGAAATACTTAACATCACTTTTCCAATTTTCTGCAGGCTGACGGTGATGAACAATTGGTAAAAGATTTGAAAAAATGGATGAAAGAAAAAAATTTCCTTATCTCCGCTCTGGTTGAAGGTGGCGAACTATTTGTAAGGTAATAGAAAATTTGAAAAAAACTTAGAAGTGAGAATAATGCAAAACTTTGGATGCAATGCAAAGCAGTATTGTTCAAACCTTTCTGCATAACTTTCAACAGATCATACTTATAAAATGAGCAGATTTTTATCATTTGACATGAATGTTTAGCTATCCACCCGATTCAGTTGATAATGATGATCCACGGATTCATGATAGCACAACTGTGGATGATAAATTCTTCAAAAACCTGGCCCTTCAGTATGCAGCTGTTAATAAAAAACTTTCTGCTGGTACAGATTGTAATGGAAAGTCCACACACAAAGGAACGGTAGTAGGTAGGGGAAGTTTTTTGTCGTTTTCTCTAACTGCGACTAAAAGCTTGTGAATAACTGTTTGCCTCTTCCTAAGCTTTATTTAACATACGACAAAGGCTGGAGAATAGATGTCTTAAGTTCACGATGAATCTCTTCACTTGTTTTGACTAGCGAAATTTACCAATGTTTCATTGTTCACCATTTGTAGGAGTTGATTGGAAAGCTCGCGGAAATACTCTCGCAACATATTTGTACCTGTCTTCCAACAGTCTACAGCTGAATGTTCATTTGTCATGTTGTCGAGCGCCACAAGCACGTCAAGTGGCAGCTATATGGAACGAAAACAAAGAAGCTTTGCTCGTGTTTGCTGAGCAGGCCTACTCGCGTGTTTATGGTCACGTGACTGATGTGAACAAGAAGCATCTGAACGAGTCTTGGCTGACTTTCTCGAATACGAAAGCATACGCGAATGTCTCTGACACCGGCTTCTATCAGAAATATCTGACAGCCGGTAAATACAGTGTAACTGTCGACCATAACAGCCTGGAGTCCACGAAGAAGGATGTGCTTGTAACCAAGACTGTACCTGTCCGCGAAGATTTTGTTTTGCATGAACAGGCTGAATATAACACCCACAAGTACGCCCGCATGAGTAGCACCCTTGCTGGCCTTGCTCAGAACTATTCGCACATCACCCGTCTATATAGCATCGGGAAATCTGTGGAAGGTCGGAAACTTCAAGTGTTGGAAATATCGGATAATCCCGGTGAACACGAACCCGGGGAACCAGAAATAAAACTCATCGCAGGTCAGTCTGTTTAAATGTTTCAATGAATTGTATGTAGACCTCTTCGTAGCAACCAACATCGAGAGCTTCTGTTTCGAAATAAGAATACAGTATATCCTGTATATCATATGAAAATGATATTTTGACCAAACACCAGCCCCAACATTGCTGACATCAGCAAAACAATATAAGCATTACCAATGGGGAAACCAGTCGATATGTTCCAAATATAAACATTCGATGCGGTGTAGTTAGCGTTGTGTTTTAGTCAGTTGAGTTACAGATGGCGTTTCTCTATTCAGGTGTCCATGGAAACGAAATTGCTGGGCGCGAATTGTTACTGGTACTAGCGCGGCATCTTTTGATGGGTTATGGAAGTGACCACGCCATTACGTCTTTGATCAATCGTACCAGAATTCACATATTACCTGTGGCCAATCCTGATGGCGCAGAGAGAGTAAAAGAAGGCAGTTGTGATTCAGATCAAGGAGAAAATAACGCCAATGGCGTCAATCTTGCCGAAGATTTTCCAGGTAAACGCCTCAAAATGTTTTTTTGTTCTATGTTTTTCGCAAGATCAGTGAATATATCGATCGTTTTCTGTTATTATTGACATTTCAGTGGATGAAGATGATACGAATAAACCAACACAGCCGGAAAACAAAGCAATTCTTGAGTGGATCAACCAATCACCATTCGTGTTGTCTGCTTCTTTGCACAGCGGTTCTCTGGTTGTCAGTTATCCATACTCACGTGGTTTGAACGAAGAAACCGATCCCAATCCAACACAAGACGATGATGTATTTAGGACTATTGCTAAAGGCTATAGCTCAGATCATCCGTCTATGTCTAACGGAAAACCATTCTGTCCCGGCCCTGACGTCAAACAGGAATTTCCTGACGGCGTTATAAATATGGCGGAATGGCAAGGACATACTTTGAATATGCTGGACTATAATTACGTGCGTGGTAGGGCGATGGAGTTTGCTGTTTATACTGGCTGCTGTAAAGCACCAAAGGAGTCAGACTTAAACTTGATTTGGAAGGAGAATAAGAAATCGCTGTTCAAGTTGTTGACCATGGTGAGTGCTTTAACTTCACCTCACGTTAAAAGGAGGCTTTCTCTTGTCACTTCTGTATCACGTAGTCTCCGCTTCAGAATGGAGGTTTAGAAGGTAAATCTTTGATTGTCCTCTACAAGTTTTGTGAGTTGTTCAGGTGCCGTCAACATAGCCGTTGACTTTTCAATTCATTTTCAGTTGTCACTTAAATAAGGTAGCGAATTATCAAAAATTCGAAGTATGATAACCAAGGGTGTAACGAAAGGTGTGCTCTCCTTCATGCTCTTCTTGTTTGTTTTGTTGACAGGCTCACATCGGTGTGAAAGGCTTCGTGCGAGATTCATCAACCAACAAAGGTTTGCCTGGCGCGAAAATTCACGTCAACGGCCGAGAATATGATACCGAGTCAGCCGAGTTTGGAGACTATTGGCGACTTCTTGTGCCTGGTTCGTATCGTTTAACAGCCTCTGTGCCAGGTTACGATACGAAAGAAGTGGTTGTACATGTGAACAGTAACAAACGTGCGACCACAGTTAATTTCTCATTAGAAAAGTCTGGCCAAGGAATGCACGTGACATCAGTGATATTTGTGGCTTTGGCGTGTTCTTGCGTGCTCGTATTTTTCTTGCTAGTTTTCGTCATTGTAAGAATTTGTCGGCATAAAAGACGTTACGGTCGACGTGGTTTTAAACAACTGCGTCACCAGGAAGCCGAATATCTGAAAGATGCCAATAGAAACGGCGTCATATTAGAAGAGTCGGAAATTTCGGATTTAGAGGATGACGAAGAAGAAGTTGTGTTCAGTGATGAGAATAACGATCACGTGACTAGATCTTGATCTTTTCTGACACATTTGAGAAAGAGTTTTATTTTTGACGAATAATTAATATATTTAACTTCGTTACAATGTTTTTGTATTTCACAATCAATGCAACCATTTATTTTCTTGGCATTTAGCGTAGTCATGCACAGTTTGGGATTGTTCACAAATGACGTCAACCATTTTTTCAAGATTTTTGACCCCCCTCCCCCCTCTGTCAACCTGCGTCAACTTTGCGTTGCCCCCTCCCCCTCAGTTGACGTCATCGTTTGAGAAGACCCCCCCCCCCCCCCCCCCCCCCCCCCCCCTCCTCCAAAACAAAACACAACCTCCATCCACCCCACTTCTCCTTTTGTATGTTAGTTTCTTACGCATTTTTAATAAGACGTGAAAATATTTGAAATGATCTTCGTGTAATTTTTCTCTGATCAAACTCCATCTGTGCTTATTGTTTTACGTTCGTGCATCACGGACTACATCAAGATCACATTCAGTGTTAACATTTTCATAAGAAACTTTTACTTAATTAGAAAAATCAAGGTTCTGCAAAATTGTGTGGGTTGACGTCAACTAGTATCACATCCCCTCCCCCCCTCCCCCGTCAACCAGCGTCAACTTTAGTATAACCCCCCTCCCCCCCTAACAGTTGACGTCATTTGTGAACAGTCCCTTTTCATTTGCGGCTGTTTTCACGACAAGGCATTTGTACGATCAATCCGACGTACGACACACGTATCCGATCTTTTATCTACTCTTTTTACTTAGATCTAATAATCTCACCAGCCTCGTTTCCGTTGTATAAAAACACACGTATTCAAATATGAAGCAATATTTATAATTTTCCCCATATGATGATGTCACAGATGTGTGGTTAATGAATTAACGTCACTCAAATTTTGCAGCATCAATCGATTTTGTCTATTTTACGGCTTTTATTCAAATGATCATTTTCGCTGCGCCATCCATCTCCTCACATGCAGACACAAGTATTGTTTTTGCAAGCAAGATTTTTTATCGGATTTTGTTGTACACCAGAAAGACATTCTTCTCTCCTTCTTCTTAATCTTTTTCTTTTCAAATGGTACATTATTTTTTTTGGAAGATAATTGTTATTATTTATTCTGCTAATTTGTAAAAAATAATAAAATTCTCTAAATCATCACCAGGCCTCCCCGAATTCCTAAGTGATTATTTTTATAAAACATATTGGAAATTTCCCTTAGCAACCGTTTATCTTATCAGCTCTACACTTACATATTATCTCCGCTATGATGCGGTCCGTGGCTGGCCTGGGGTTATTTGAAGAATGACATCATTATATTTCTTTATTATAGATTATATGAACAAGTATGGTAACCAGTTGTTATTTAAGGCTTATATATTTTTGTGATGGGCGGAGGGTATTGATGAATTTGGTCCTAATGAAATTTGAAAAAAAAAAAGAAATTTTGAAATATCTGTTATTATCAACCTCCCAAAAGATAAAAGTATAAGCATAGAAAATTTCGTGATCTTCTAGCACAGTGCCAGAAGGTCTTCTTCATGATGCGGAATGTCAATATGACGTCAAATAACATTGCTCATAGGAAGCATACATCAACATGGCGACACCTGGGAGGTTATTTTAGCGATGTACAAAGGATTGTTGCTTTTTGTTCTTGCTTGTGAGTTCATATGTTTCGAGTCTTTTCGCCTGGTCTTCAATTTAAGTTTTAGAGACGTCGAGTATGTTTTGTAAGCTCCTTCTCGTACAGGTAGAGTGTGTTTTGCTTCCAACTCGAAAGTTTGGTTTGACAATGACGTCATCAACGTCATCAAAAACTCGGTCCAACATACTGTGATAGCATGCCACACCGAGGGATGTGAGTTGAACGAGAAATGTGAATACTTGTGGAATAAAGACGGTATGGTGCTGATAAAAGACACCAGAACTCATGATTATCTTGATGGCAAAAAGGTGTTAGTGATAAAACCGCCCATGACTAGGCATCGGTTGGGCAAGTACACATGCGTGGCGCAGAAAGAGGGTGAAACTATTGGCGAAAATGACATCGAAGTAAGGTTTACGCCTCCTCTAAAGAAAGGTATGTACATTTTGTGTTTTTTCGTGTCTCTTTATCAACAATCCTACACAAAAATTAAGAGAGATACTCTCCATTCCCAGATGTTAAGTTTGTACTCAATGCATTCATGCAGTTAGTCATGCATAAGTGTTTTTCATTCAAGTTTTCATTCATGTTTTTCTAATGGTCTTGCAAATATTAAAAGGAAAGAGAGAAATGTTACCTAACATCTTTTTACCGAATTTATCCTGTCTATTTGTTGGTTGAAAAAATAAACAGGTTCATGGCGAGGCTTTGCTCTTTTTTTGAACACGAAACCTTTCGATGGTTCACTGGTGTGGAGGAAAAGTTGAACATGATTTCTGTAACTTGATTTTAACGTGATGTAGTTTTTACATCTCCATGACAACGTGGCTGTTAACAGGTTTGTCCTTTAACATCCAATTGTTTCGCCCAAAATGGCAGAAAGCATTAACAAATTTTGATGTTCAACTTGTTGTGAGTTTTTTCCTCAGGAACGTTCACAATCAAGAACTTAACAGATGGACAGTCCATCAGGTTGTATTGCATTCTGGGAATGTTCTTTACTGTCATGACAATTACATGGCCGGCAGTTTTATACTTGATGTTGTACCGTGGGAGATTCCGGTTAGTATCATGATGAAATCTGACCACATGAAATTCAGAAAATTCACCTTCCTTTCCATATTACTTACGCACTAGTATCCTAAATACAAGTTATAATTATACTGTACTTTCTCTTATATGTTATGATGCCTATTACAGAGCAGCATCACGTGATAATGATCCTGACAGTATTGAAAGCCAAATGAAACGGTAAGTTTCATCCTATCCAACCAATTTGAACTTGTTAAACATCGTATAGGACGTCCAACCAATTTGAACTTGCTAAACATCGTATAGGACGTCCAACCAATTTGAGCTTGTTAAACATCGTATAGGACGTCCAACCAATTTGAACTTGTTAAACATCGTATAGGACGTCTAGCATTGATTTTTACTATATGCTGCTGAAACATTTAAAACTTTTGCATAGGCACAGTTTAACGCTGCCAGTGTTTATTGTCGCCTGCTGTAGGTACGACATGTATCTTTCCCGCGAAAACTTTGACGACATACATAATCTTTGACGCGAGTGTGTTAACTGTACCATTGGCATTGAAACCAAAATTATGACGTTATGACGGGCGCTATCATTTAATTTTTAGGGTGACAGATGATATGCCACCTATTAAACGAAATAAATTTCAAACATCGGAAACAACCGACGAATCTGAATCGGAGTATGATGACGAATCGGAAATAGAATCGGAATGTAACTCGGAAGAATCGGATTGGACTTGTCAAGAGGAGGAAAATGATGCGCAACTAATACCCAGTTCTCCTCCACAACAAAAGAACGGTTCTAAAACACCACAAGTTAGCAAGAACATGACAAACTCAAAAACAAAAACAAATTCTGAAGAAAGTAAAAATGTACATAGAAAATACCAAAGTGAACGTCCAGGTCAAGTTGGAAATAATCCTGAGCTTGATACTGGTCATGAGAAACAACCAAGATCCCTGAAACGCTCTACGAATGAGGGCGCCAATAAAAAGAGTCCACCACTTGCAGATAATTCTGCCCCAACAACGCCCCGTATACCACACCCTGCAAAGCGTCTTCGAACTGAGCAAGGAATGAAAAGATCTCGTACACATGAAAAAAGTTGAACATTTTAGAAAATGTGTGAAATGTTGTTTTTATCCTGAATGAACTCAATTAACTTGAGTAATCAATATCATGAAAATGTTTTGAAAATTTCCTTCTACTTTCTTGTCTTGAAAATATGAAGAAAATCCAGTCACAAGAGAAAGTTTACTACGTTCTTGCTTAGTTTTCTTCTGACTGCAGCTTCCACCTCTACGTTTGAGTGACAAACCGGGAGAATTTCGGGGAAATCTTTGAGATCCGATATATATTTCTGTGATGACAAAAAGTCATCACCTTTCAATGTTGCTAGGGTGTGGAAGATTAACAGCACGAATGTTTTCAAAATGCAATCTGGTTACTGCACTCAACTAAAATGTCGACAGTAGTTTTTGGAAAGGTCAGGAGACATTTTTATGCCGATTCTCTGTGAAATACACATTACCATGGTGACATTTCAGTTTTGCTAAAGTAAATTTAGTTTGGAAAAACAGTGAGCTCTGCCGTAACTCGTCCTCTTCATCTCCCATGTAATTTATTTATTAAGCATTCAGAGAAATTAAAAAGTTGCGTTTTAATACATAATAATATCTTTTACAATGAATTTCACGTCTAGTCATTGTCAACCTGTCCTTGATTGATTGTCGGTCTTGACTTTTGATGCTTCCTTCTTGCATACAAGCATATCAATAGAACGTTGAGCGTTGAAATACAGTGATAGAATCGCAAGAAAAACCACTTTCCAATCACTTAATGCTCTCCACAGTAATATATTGGCTGTAGTGACACTCACCAAGTAAATAGCATTTGTATAAACTAAAAAATATATGCTAAACGAGCCAAATAAAGCACAAAGCCTTCTATGGGTGTTATATCCAACGATCTCTCCAATAATTAAACACGAATCTATGCGCGCAGCAAATGCTTCAACACATATGAAAAACCAATTAGAGAGAGCCCAACACCAGGTTGATAAATCCGCGCCATGCCAAAACCCAACAAAACTGAAGCAAGCCAACGAAGCAAAGCATTGCCTGATGATTCCATGTCTGGAACCGCCCAATGGCAAGTAAATACATCTTTGTAAGAATCGGTACAATCCTTTATCAAAGTAACGCCACATATCAACAAACGTGTACAAGGTGGCGATACACTTGGGAGGTCCGGGCGGTACAAAGCCATCCAGCTTTGCAAATATTCCAGTAAATCTGTAGAAGATGAAATACTTGGTACAGAACACAAATATGTGGATCCAAGCTACGGATGCAGCTTCCACAGGCGTCAGTTCTTCTAAAATATGCACGTGGTTAGATATTGAGCCTGTGTAAACAATATGAAAAAACAAGTCCAACCCAAGCGCTTGAAGCAACACTCTCGCTAACTCTGAAACGACGTCCCTGTATTTGACGACAGCTGGTCGACGAAATTGCTCCTCAAACAGATCATAGGTTAAAAGTGGTCCATTAAACATGAGGGGTAAATATAGCAGGTAATGGATAAAGTCCCTCCATCGTATTTCTATCCTGTTGTCCTTTTCATTGCTTAATACTTCATTGGCGAAGCTCGCATAACGCAGAAGTGTCATTAGCAACGCTATCTGGGTCAGTTCCACGTAATTACTATCAATGGAGAAGAGATTCATTTGAAAGTTTCGTGCTGGTGTAACAATATCTCCAAGTATTGAACAACAAGTTGCCATCCATACTAACTTCTTTTGCTTAAAAGTTAAAACGAAGAACAGTGAAGTGACGTTGATGATCAGAAAGATAGTTCCCTTCATACTTAGAAAGTAGATGAGGCAAATAAGTGCTGATACAACATTGTAAGCGAGACGAAAGCTTGAGAAGAATTTCCCTACGATCGAATGTATCGCAAACGCGGTACCAATTTTCCATGAATAATCACGCCACAATATCCATTCGAGATCTGTCTCGTCTTTTTGGAAACCAAACCAGCCGACCGTAAAATCGTTATTATTCAAATGGCTTCCGTACTTGCGAGATAAAGTGTATCCAACATAAAACGGATACACCAAAGCGACTGTTGAAACGAACCAGTTGACCAGTGTTTCGTATCTTCCCAACGGCATATGCTTCATCGTCGTGTTTCAGCTAACCAAGTAAAAAGTTGTAGCAGTGGGTGTTATTCAAAGAATGTATATTTTGTCTCAATACGAAGAATAGCTAAACGAACTTTAAAATAGGATGTTCGTTCTCACTGTATGACCTCACACACTCAAAGTAATCAAAGTAATCCCTGAAAACTGACACGCTTTCCATACTCGTATGGTTCGGGAATGCTCTCTTTTAAAATCAACAGTGCTCTACACGTGCTTTAAAAAAACATGTGGTTTTGACAAAAACAAACTTCCCTTTCTTTGTAGAACGTTTAGTTTATTCGAGCAAGCATAACGCTGCGAAAACATTCTTCATTCTTTTCCTCCAGTATCCTGGCAACCGAGATTCCTAGATACTGTGAACTTCAAAATAAACTTTTCTTTTCTCTTAATGAGAAGAATAACCAGTTTCCATGAGTTCTTTATCATATTCAAATAAGATGTATATTATGTAAACCGTTCTTAATTTTACGATCAACATCGTAGTCTTTTAAAAGTCATACCTGATCGGGGATAATTTCGTCGGGGAAAAGTGACGAAATTTTATTCTTCGTGACGAAAATTTTCCCTGGCGAAAGTTTGAAAAAGTGAAATTCATAAGAAAGTAAAATTTTGAAAATGCCGAAATTTTTCCCCGACGAAAATTTTCTCCGAAGAAATTATAACCGATAGGTACTTTCAGATATCAGAAATACCGTCAAAGCAAGAGAAGGTTCAAAGTCGCTCTATATTCATCGACACAATATTTACTGACACAATTTATTGATGGTGAAAATCACGGAGCTTAAGAAATCCCCAACGGCAGCCAGGTGGTCGGTGTGACTTGAACGAGCAGTCTCGCGCGTTCTATGCACGACGTGAAAAGGAATGTTTTGAAGTTGTCATGACAACGGACAAGCTGTAGAGATAAACCCTGATCATGACGTTGTTGATAACGCTCTCCTAACAACACTTCCAGAAAGAGCACAATACTAGACCTTTTACGTCACTTTCGATCTTTAAAAGCGTTGGTTTTCAAAGTTTCAAAGTTTTCCATGTTTGCAAATGGGGCGATGTTGGGAAGTAGGTTTTTATATATAAGATCAAAAACGTGAGGAGAAGATTCTGCGACGTGAGGAACGGTATGAAATATCGGTTTATCGGTTTACATAAAGTGAGCACTAAGAAGATTTTCAGTTAAGTGTCATATGCCGCGTTAATTAAGTCGATATTACATTGCGCACCTGCGTACAATACACACAACAGAACTAAAGTCACTTTAAAATCACTCAGGACTTTTACTAACAGTGTATTTGCGACATCAATGTTTGTTAGAAATATGATATTGGTGTAAATCAAAGCAAATATGCTCAAACAGCCGCCTACAGCACAAAGCCTTCGGTATGTATGCTTCCCTAATCGTTTCTTAAGAGTAATCATTCTAGAATAATATACACAGGTTGATTCAATAACAATAAATGACCAATTGGAGAGAGCCCAACACCAGGTTGATAAATCCGCGCCATGCCAAAACCCAACAAAACTGAAGCAAGCCAACGAAGCAAAGCATTGCCTGATGATTCCATGTCTGGAACCGCCCAATGGCAAGTAAATACATCTTTGTAAGAATCGGTACAATCCTTTATCAAAGTAACGCCACATATCAACAAACGTGTACAAGGTGGCAATACACTTGGGAGGTCCGGGCGGTACGAAGCCATCCAGCTTTGCAAATATTCCAGTAAATCTGTAGAAGATGAAATACTTGGTACAGAACACAAATATGTGGATCCAAGCTATAGACGCAGCTTCTGTGGCGGTGATGTCGTCAAGGAGATGCATGTAGTTGGTTATTGCTGATGTACTGATGACGTGGAAAAAAAATTCCAAGGAAACTACATGGAATACCGTCCTGAAGACATCTTTGATCAGATCACGATAGATGAGAACTTGCTTGGTGTTAGCTTGCACCACAAAGAGATCATACGTTAGTACGGGACCATTTAGTGCCAACGGTAAATAGAAAACATATCGTAAGAAACTAGACAGGTTTGTCATGACGTCACTCATGTGGGTTTGTTCACATGCAAAACTTAAACATCGCAAATACATCATCTGCGCGCAGTATTGCAGTATGTCCCAATATCGCTCATCAACTCTAAAAAATTCAAATTGAATACTTCGGGCACTTGAATTGATTGTTCCATAAATGAAGAGTATTGAAAATGCCCAAGCACTGCAGTAGTTTTTTTGTTTATAAATATTGAAAAGTATAAAACAGTGACTCAACAGCAAAAACGTTCCATGAACGCTTGAAATATATGCGACGCAAAGCAGGGATGCCATAATGTCATAAGATTGGACAAAGTCAACAAAAAATCTTCTCAAAATGGCGTAGCTTAGAAATGCATATGGCAGCCAGGCATAGTTTAACCAAAACATCCATTCATTATCACTTATATCTTTGTAAAATCCAGCCCAACTTGGTACCAGGAAATCTCCCTGTAACATTTCTTTGTATTTCATTGATAGCCTGTAGCCAACATAAAAAGGATAAACTACAGACGGTAACCAGAGCAACCAGTGAAACGAAGTTTCAAGTTTTCCCAGCGACGGGTGACCAGACGAAGCTTCTTTGGAAGCTTGCGTTTTTTCCATGATCTTGTATGCTAAGGAAGAATTTGAACTTTGACAAAATTGCTTGTTATCGTTTCAGCGGAGCTTACTTCAACTTCTTTTATGTGTTGTGCACTGGTGTCGCGATGTGTACTGGTGTCGAAATATTTGAAACCTGTTTGCTCGAAAATATCATTTTCACTAAAAATATACCCCTCATCAATTAACCAAAGCCATAGAAGTCCTGAGTCAGTCAAATTTAATTTAGAAAGTTTAATCACATCTGAGACTTCTTGTAATCATTTCAACTCAGCAGTTACTACATAATATCTTTTATGAAAGAAACTATTATTACTTTGCACACTCATTTAATGAATAACTAATAAACCATCAAAAGATTTTGTTTGGTTTATTTCCAAAGAAACCAAAAGAATGAACATTTCAGAATAAAACTTGCGCATGCGTACTGATAAAAACATCTTTTGAGCGAATATATATTCTTGCCCATGCTTCACTTTAATGGATGAGTTTCTAAGTGATGTATTGTTTATAGAGGTCTATTCTATAACTACAGACGAGTTTGTAGACGAGTCACAGACGAGTGTAGACGACTACAGACGAGTCACAGACGAGTGTAGACGACTACAGACGAGTCACAGACGAGTGTAGACGAGCCACAGACGAGCCACAGACGAGTCACAGACGAGTGTAGACGAGTCACAGACGAGTCAAAAATGATTGTAGACGAGTAGCAAATAAGTTTAAACAAGTTAAGAATGACTTTGAGGTTTGATTTACCAAATAATTTTGTTGCAAATTATATAAAGCAGAGGAAATAATTTTTTGGGTTGTAAAGTACATAAAGGAAAGACAACTATTGACTTGGGTAATAATGAAAACGATTGCTTTGTACTATGTAACACAACTTCTATTATGAGAATAAACACAACTTTTCAAGAAAAAGAAAAATTAAAACTTCATTGCTCTTCAAACATTCAACATGTCTATGAACTTTTGCCTGATATAACGGCAACCATGGCCCACCGTAAGAACAATGTATTATGGGTACCTCTGGGTTCTCTCGTTTTGCCGTGTTTGTTTACATTTTTAACCCAGAGCTACCCATAATACATTGTGATTAATAATTGCAGCCGTATCGGACAAAAGGTCCATTAGATAAACGTCTCAGATGTTAAAAAGAGGATTTACAGTATGCATAAAAAATATTTGAAGATCTGCTTCTTAACTCTGAATGGTGTGAAATGGTTATAGTACTCATAACATACTATAATAACAATGTCTCCTCAAGCAACCTCGAACCCAGGACTTCTTCTCATTTCTGACAGGAAGACAGCTCATTCTCAACGCTCCCCGCTCATCTAGGCTGTCAGAAAACGAATAGAAGCGCTGAAATGAGAAGGGGGTGTAGTGGTAGGAATTATAGTTTTTTGTCTCGTCACCAGAAACATGATTCATTTACACGAATCTTTTCCCAAAATGCTCGAAGGCAAAATAAATTTTCCAACAGAAAAAAAATAACAACATATAAATAAATAAAAAATAAGCATACCCTGAAATTAAACTTTTGTGGCAACCCTTTTTTGGGGGCCTTCGTCCATCTTTTTCGGGGTTATATCCTGTCGTTTTTTCTCCATTATTTTATCGTTTATTTTGTTTGCAAGCTACACTTCTTTCACAAATCGTGTTACACCTTACAACATTTTGTTAACACATTCGAAGTGAAAGATCAGCTAGCTCTCCTTCGCTTTTGAAGAGACAGGGAGTATGGCGACATGAACCAAAAACGGTTTGTCGGTTAAAATCATTTCATTGGTAGGAAAATTTACGAGTAAATATAAAATAAAATAAGTACGTGTGCGTAACATCTTCTTCATGTTTCGGTTAGGAGGGAGCGGTAAAGAAGTTTATTTGAGAAAAAGGATCGTGAAATAAGTTGTGTGGAGGAGTGCAGTGTATGTCTATATATATATATAACAATGGAATATATGGAACAATGAAAACAGCATAAAAGAATAATGCGCAGGCTTTAAAAAGTTATGCTCACATTCGTGTTGAGAAAATCTATATCGTGGGGAATGATTGTTACCTCCAGCGGACCACACATGAAATGCTAGATGTAATGATGTAACAATCGTATTTCATACGACGTCATCCATTCCTTCATTTTTATACGTTTGTATCTGGCCTACATTAATCTCTGACTCGTCTACGATCATTTTTGACTGGCCTACAATCATTTTTGACTCGTCTACACTCGTCTGTGACTCGTCTACACTTGTCTGTGACTCGTCTACACTCGTCTGTGACTCGTCTGTGACTTGTCTGTGGCTCGTCTACACTCGTCTACACTCGTCTGTGACTCGTCTGTAGTCGTCTACACTCGTCTGTGACTCGTCTACACACTCGTCTGTAGTTATAGAATAGATCGTTTATAGATGCATGTATTCTTTTCTCGATAATTTCTTAAATTTCAACATGACACTAGCATTGATTACCCAGACAAACATTTTAAAGTCACCTCTGTAAAGTTGTAGACTACAAGTAAAACGAAATATTTTCGCTTTTGGGTTAAAAATAGTAAATGGAAATCACGCTGATGTAATTTCAAAAATACCTAAGTCACGTGATCAAGCACTGAGAATGTCATCCACCAACACAGTACTTCACTTGTTGCATGATGACGTCAGCACTTTCCATGGCAACAAATGTTTAATCACGATCGCGTGCAGCTAATGACGGCTCCAAAAAACTCAAAATTATATTTCGTCGCTGACTAGCTTAGTGACAAATAACTGTTTTGTGTCAACTACAACAGCAGACAAAACATTTGGAATTAATTTTGCAGAAAATCAACATTTCTCTCCCCCATAAACACTGTCGTAGAGTACGGTTTCAACGTGATTTCAGTCAGTTCTCAACACAATAAAGCCTCTAACAACTTTGTTGTCTGGGGAGGGAGTGGTGGGTAGTGCGTGTTGTCTGGGGAGGGCGTGGTGGGTAGTGCGTGTTGTTGTCTGGGGAGGGCGTGGTGGGTAGTGCGTGTTGTTACTACAAAAATTACATATTGTTTTGTCCAAAATTGTAGCGTTTATATCTGGAAGAAAATATGGAAGTACTAATCACATTCTGGCCAATCTGAACCATATTTATTAAGAATTTTCCATTCTGAACTAAACGACTCTTACATAAATTTCGAAAACGAATTTCCGCCAAGAACAAAAATGAAACCTTCACGTCTATGCGGGTTATATTAGCGCATCAACAGGAGTATGTTGACGTGATAGGATTCAAATGTTACATTAAGACGGTGAAAACACTTATAAAAGTATTTGAACAAATGAGGCAAAGCTCGAACCTTACCCTCACTAACCCAGACACATTCCACAAGGTTTACACCTTAAAGTTCTGTTTGAATCCTGTCCCATGAACTGGTTAGCCAGGTCGACTGTGACATGACGTTTATTTTGTTCTCAGTTTCAAAAAAAAACCGTCTACAGACCACGAGAAGATGACTAAAACAAACGAAACAGGCATTCAAGAACTGACCATGACCATGCATGTTTTCAACACAATCAACTGATTTCTCCAGGAAAAAATCAAGACGAAATCCAGTAGTGTTGTTATGCATCGATCAACTTAAACCAAAACACTGACAACTTCTAAGCAACCATTTCAAGAACTTCACGAAAAAGAACTTTCTTCTCTTGAATGAAGTTCAAACGTGTTTAACCAGCTGAGGAAATTCAAATCTTGTGTGATAAAATACAAACGTTTGATCGTGAATTTACAAACTTCAAAACAGGTGACCAAATAGAGTCTATCCCCTATACAAGCTTCCTATAGGTTACACTGAAGAAAAAACACACAAAGTTTTTTGTGAGATGACTTTTTATAATAAATAAATACAGTACAAAAAATAAATAAGTAAATAAATAAATAAGAACGCGAATGGTTATCCAGTTAAAAAAAGGAAAAAAAAAACACAGCGAAAAATGATAGCGACTTTTCGTGCATTTCAATTTGCCTAAAGCTTTTCGTGACAGTTTGTTTAAAAAATATTAAAGAATTGAGAACATGCTGAGCCGGAATTTTCTTGCAAGCCATACACCGGATAAGCATACAAAAGGTAGATAGGCATATAAATATTATTAACATAATGAATACGAAAATTTGAACGATAAAACAAAATTGCAAACTACAGTAAAAACACTCCAAAGTTCATTTTGTTAAAAAATAAAATAAAAAATAATGAGATTATGATACCCACCATATCTTAATAAATTGGGCGATCCCACAACTCACCTCTCTCCTGAATACAACTACCACAATGCAATGCTATAATTACCTGTTTTGGGAATATTGTAACGACAGTTCCAGATAGCTGTGAGAAGATCAAGTTTGTTCGCGAAACTATTATTCCAATGAGAGATTTTTAATGATTTTATCGGTTATGAGGACGGGAGATAACTGGGGACGGAGAATTAGTAACAATGTATTGACGTCATCATTATTTTTGGATCTCATATAGAGTTGTGCAAATAAGTGCATCACACCTTTATAGACTCATATTATTCAAGTTTCCTAGCCACATATAAACTACTGGTACAAAAATACTTGCTTTATGTCGGACGGACAAATCGATACTAGGGCTATATAAAAAACAGCACGTTTATGATACAATATCAAGCAAACGTTTTTCGAAAGTATACGAGAATAGACCTTACAAAATTCCAAAACATGATTTCCACAAGGATGATAGCCAAAAAATATTGAAACAAACAGTTATGTGTCGGATGGACAAAATGCTAATACTTTTGTAACAGACCCTGCCAATCTTATCAAGGTTATCAAGTCAACAAGTTACCTGGAAAACAGCAAAGAATTATATTGAATTAATTATATTAAAATAAACATCGCTTTCACTTTCGTCTGTGTACATTTACAAGAAGTAGGTTTATCAATTTCTTTCAGGTGCCTCTTTCAGAAAAGTAACTTCACATTATTTTGGGCATAAAGAAATCAAACAATTCATTTGAAAATTTACATTAATGAACATCAATGCAACATTGAATATGAAAATACAGAAACATACAGGCAATAAAAACCGGCTGAAATCCAGAAAATATTCTCAAAAACAAAGCATTAGTAGAAGGGATGCCAAAAAGGTAAATATTGTTGGTATATAGAAGCAATATGGCAGTGACAATATTGCATAATGCACAGACACGGCGATATGTAGTTGGGTTTAAGTACTCCTGTAACTTAAAGGTATGGGAAAGGATCAATGCACATGTCTCCATTATTATTCCAATCCAGTTGGTAAAAGCCCAGTACATCGTCTTCTTATTACAACCATGCCAGAAACCAATAAACACGAAACACATCAATGATGCAAACATTCTTTGTGAAAATCCACTTTTGGAGCCACCCAGTGGAAAGTAAATATATCGTTGTAAGAAATTGTGCAGTCCTTTATCGAAGTAACGCCACATATCAATGAAGGAGTATGCAGTGACAACACACTTTGGGGTACCTGGTGGGTTAATGCCATCTAACTTAGCAAAAATACCAGAAAACCGATAAAATATGTAGTACTTAACACAAAAGATTACAACTGCTAATGAGGCAACGGACATAGCTTCTCCAGAATAGAAGTGTGATATGAGATGAGGATATAAACCAAGTGCTGGAACGTAATAAAAATGAAAGAACAAGTTCAAAAGAACAGCATAACTGGAACAAGTGAGCACATCCTTGAAAATTTCTGATAGATTCAATGACACTGGATTCTGAAAGTCCTTCTCAAATAAATTGTAGGTAAGAACAGGGCCATTGAAGAAGAGAGGCAGATACATAACATAATGCAAATAAAGATGGAATACTGAAGTTTTAATATCTTGTTCAATAACCTCGCATGCAAAACTGATTAAGCGGAGATATAACATCAGTAACAAACAAAAGGTGATGCTCTGATATTCAATTTGAATTCCATACAATTTGACTTGCCAGTTCAATGCAGTATTAATAGCATAGATCATAATAATTGTGTGTATCCACATCAGCATTTTATTTTTCAGCAACAACACAAAATAAAACAAAACAATGTGAGTGAGTATCAAAAGCAATGCCTGTGTTCCAACCACTAACCAAACCAGAACAATTGATGTAACGGTTTGACCTGTTCTCCGTCTTTGTGGTATAAAATGAGAACAAAACCAACTGCAAGTGGTATATACAAGGAATAACATTAAAAACTGTATCGAATATTGCCACCAGAATGTCCATTCCACATCCATGAGATCTTTTTTTAATGAAAACCATCCGGTTCGAAATTCATGTTCATCCATGTAGTCGTAATAGTACACAGATAAATTGTAAGCAGCATAAAATGGGTATGGCAAAAACAACATCATAATCATCCAGTTTAAAACTGTTTCATGATAAGGCAATTTTGTATGACCCACTTGTGATGCCATTGTTTTCAACTAGAATAAAGAATTGTGCAATTTTTCATGGGTCAAAACAAGAACACCACAGAAAAATCTTATTTATTCTGTAATAACAGGCAAACACACTTTTTTATAAGAACAATTTTATAAGAACACGAGTCTCAGATTTAGCCAAAAAATAAGAACAACCTGAGGCTGAATTTTTTTCGCAAAAATAAGAACAATTCATGATGTGAATTGTCTCAAAAGCCACTGTTAACTAGTTTTGCAGTTAGGACCACTCGACCAAAACTTGAAAGAAATAATTATCAATCTGATTTAATTTAGGACTCTTTACTTTGTACACTCACGTTGATATAAATAAATTGTCCAAAACAAATTATTTGTGTTTTTTCTATGAAGCCCGAGAATATGTGAATAGAATTCATCGAGATACAGATGAAGTTCATCATTAGTATTAAAGGCACAAAAGATCGGGAACACAAAAATTCTCGCAACATTCGCGACATTTTGATTTTTTAGGATTCAAGACTTTATATATGCTGGCAACTTTTAAATATTTTCACAAAAAACATTTCACAGATTTGCAGCAATTTTTTTGAAGGGTGAAGGGTGCTCGTGACTTGTGTTATTTTCGTATTCAGATTGAATAACTTCGTTTCCAGATCCCCAAAATAAGATTGGCAGTGGCGTAACTCGGGGGTTGCTTTGGGTGCGATCGCACCACCCTCGGATTTAGTTGGCCTTCTTTTTTTACCAAGCAATTTTTCAAGCGATATACTACCAAACATTTCTAGAACACTAAGTTTAAGCTAAGGGGAGGACTGAGTGTATAATTACGAAATATATGTTCTGGTGAAGCATGTAATGACCATTTGTTCGTTTGAATTATTCATTCCAAATGCTTCCCGAAAATTAATTACTGCAGTAATATTTGGTACTGTTATGCTAATGATTTTAATAATCATTTTGTCGATGCACCACACAATAGCGCAATTTAATGTTATGACCATTATTGAAACTTATGCTAATGTATCGCTAGAAAAGCGGTACTCCTCCGAAGATGTAGAAATTGTTCATTTTCTTTTTTCTTCATTTTCTGAAGAACTAAGCCGAAAGGGAAAATTTGACACGGTAAAAAGTTTTGTTTTTGCATAAAGTTTCACCACCCCAAAAATAAAAAAAATTTACCGTGTCAAATTTTCCCTAGAGCTATGTTTCTATGCAGTTGCTATGCTAGATCGTCATCAATCAATCGGATGTATTCAAATAGGAGAGTAAAATAAAATTGAGGCAATTCTAAAATCACGATTATTCTGGTCGAGTGGTCCTAACTGTTTTGAAGTGTATTTTTTTCACCTTCAATAAATGTGCGAAATATATACATTAACGATGGTGTGACTTACAGCCTGCCGAAACAATTCCACATATTGGGTCATTATACCAAGTAACAACCATTCTTAATGTTCATTACTATGCTGTGCTACAAATTAATTTGAATTGTCAAGGTGGAAACTAAGAACAAAACGAGGAGGGTGAAATCTGAAACTGTGTTCTTAAAGCTACTTAGCTTTAAGTATTAAAGTTCTTAAAGAACAAAATAAGAACAATTTAAGCTGAAAAGGGCTCAAAAAATAACAACAGCCAGCCTCAGGTCAGATTTTACTGGTTCTAATAAAAAAAGTGTGTATTCGTCACTCTAAGGTTCTAACAAATCATTAAAACTGTCTGAATTATTCACAAATTTTGTGTTGTGATATCACGTTGCCATCATCAAGATCATGTTTTGGGAAAAACCTTAATGGCAATATCTCAGGAATGAAAAATGATTTTCTGAAAGATCAAAAACCAAAATTCATCATTTTTTAAATTCTTCCAACCATTAAAAAAGTTTACTTCCCTTTTAAGTTTACTTTCCCTTTAGTAAGTGGCTTGCCATTTATTATTGTATGAGATGTGATTTGCCACTGATTGAATTTAAAGAGGTTCCTGCGTGTCCTCTAAATTATATTTATTTATTTTAATTTCAATGCTTACCTTCTGTGATTTTTATTTCTTTACTCTTTTCGTTTGCAAGCTACAAGCACAACTAACATACTATAACTAACTAACAACTAGAGATTTGTGCGATTAAAATCACATAGATGGTATCTGTTCTAATTCTTAAATCACAGTACCAGTGCAATGACAATGCTCTTTACTTTAATTTATACTATGAAATAAAATAATCTATCTATAATTTATCTAAAAGATCTTAGATAAACATTGGGTAAACTAAAGAAACCTGTTAAAATTATAAAAAAAATCCGACCAATTTCCATCCATTTTTCGATAATCTTTCAGTCTGAAAATCACCATGTTTGTTCCATAGAGGTCATTCCCCGTCTTGTTTTGAATAGTATGGGAGAGGTATCATGCAGGCCTTTCGCGACAAGCGCCTTTGAGAAACGGCGGTAGTAGATAAGTGATCAGTTTGGGACAATGGTGAGTCGTTGTTGATTTTTGAATTACCTCTTCAAATGCTCATTGCTTTTTGAATTACCACTTGAATTACCTTTTGAAATGCTCATGTTGTTTTAGCTTAAAAAATGCGTGGAAAACTTTTATGTCCTTCCTCTTCCTTCAAAGTTCATTATTTTTTTAGTTAGCTACTTTGTAGTATTATATATACTTGATGTTTGGTTGTAAAAACTAACAATCTGAAATTATTTGAGAAATGGTAAACACACTTCATAGGAATTTAACTATTATAGCGTACTTCAAATACCAAAATGTGTGGCAATTTGTCAAATTTACTGGTCTTCCACAATGGACAATTTCTAACATTTTCTGGAAAAATTTTTCTGGAAAAAAGTCTTCCCTCAAAAGCAGAATCCAATGCATACCTAATAAACTAACTACAACATTGAAATTAGTTAATAATTACTGAAAGATTTGTTATTAAGAAAATTAACGAGTGAATAAAAGACCTGGGAATCACCAGGACCTGATGATGTTCCAGATTTAACCATTTGAAGTTCTTTTAAAGGGGAACAAAACTAATAAAATCACAATTTAGTTTTCTTGTACTATTTGAAACAGTCTTTAAAATGATGAAGTTAAAGTCTGTTTAAAAATAATGTGCACACTTTTAAGATTTGCTTGCCATTTGCTCAATACTGAACCAATTTTAACAAATTTGCTATCGTTGGATAGACATTAAAAAGCACAATATTCTACAGAAATAAAAAACCCCAAAAAAGAAAAAGAAAATGAAGAAAACAGAAGATGAAAAAAACAAACTTTTTATACAAAAGTCATATATATAATATTGATTAAATATTATATATTTTTAAAATCGCCAAAGAATAAGGTTTCCAATGATATAAAAATCAAATATATATGACTTTTGTATAAAAAGTTTGTGTTTTTCATCTTCTGTTTTCTTCATTTTCTTTTTCTTTTTGGTGTTTTTTATTTCTGTAGAATATTGTGATTTTTAATGTCTATCCAACGATAGCAAATTTGTTAAAATTGGTTCAGTATTGAGCAAATGGCAAGCAAATCTTAAAAGTGCGCACACTATTTTTAAACAGACTTTAGTTTTCCAAAACATGTTCATCCTTCACAACCTTTAAAAAATTGCTGACATACAACCATGTGAATAACTCAGACAGTTTTAATGATATTGTTTTAGAACATTGTATATAGTCTGGGAAAGAACTACAATGATGAAATTAACAAAGAAATTGATTGCCATTGTTACTAGCTCTATTATTTGTTGTTGGAAAAGCTGTTATATATATCAATATCCACTGTTGCTATGGTGAATTTCACTTTAAATAGCATTCAGTAAAAGCCATTCCATTTTAGTATACCACTAAAATGTCCAAGGTAATTTATGTGTTTGTATGTCGGCAATTTCTGGCACGCTGTCATTGAGATCAAGTTTTGAACAAAAACTTTAAATGACAATCAGGAATGATATTGAAAAATCGAAAGCAACTTTCATAAAACTTTCATAATTTTTGAAATTCTTCCAAATGGTGCAAAAATCGATTTGATTTTTTAAGCTTAGTTCCCCATCAATATTGTTTTGATTGCATCCTGTTGAAAAAACAATAAATAATAATCATTGGTATTTTCTTTTTCTTTAAAGGCTTCTCCATCACTCACACTTAATTCTGGTCATGCTATGCCCCTATTTGGATTTGGGTATGTGATTGATTATTTTCAATGTTTGGTTTACTTCAACCTTGAAAAAAAGGCACAGCCATAATGTTGTGTGTGAAGCACTATGAAAAATATCGATTGGTGAAAGCTGTAGACATCTGCAGTAGGGTTTCAATACCCATGCTAACATATTTACTTATGTACATAGATGCTTTTGAATACTTAACTGTATGTTAATTAACTGATGATGACTAACGGATGTTAGACGAAATGTCTTTTATCTTTTATATGAAATGAAAACATAGTATGAAACTTTAGTTTTTTCATACCCTTGAATATTATTTTTGAGAGGCATTACAATTCAGCATAGTTTGGCTTTCAACTTTGCAAGACAGTTTGTCTTTTGAATTTTTTAGGACCTGGTTGAGTCAACCTAATGAAGTTGGTAACGCTGTAAAGATTGCACTTGAGAGTGGTTACCGTCACATTGATTGTGCCCATGTTTATGGAAATGAATCTGAAATTGGAGAAGTCTTTAAGTCAGTATTCTCAGAAGGGACCATTAAACGAGAAGATGTCTTTATTACTTCAAAATTGTGGGTGAAGGACTTCTCACAAGTTAAGGAGGCATGCAAACTCACACTTAAAAATCTTCAGTTAGATTATTTGGACTTGTATCTGATACATGTTCCCTTTGAAGTGGAAAAAGACTTGCCGTCTCCTATTCCTGTTGAGAAAGGTGTCGGCTTAATTGGATATGATCCTGACCGTACAAGGGTATGGAGTTCCATTTGAAACAATTCGAAAATTTTAGCTAAGGCTTTTTAGTGCATTCTACCTAGATCATAATTTCTTCTCAACGGAAAAACTCAAAACATATGAACTCACAAGCAAGAACAAAAAGCAACAATCCTTTGTACATCGCTAAAATAACCTCCCTGGTGTCGCCATGTTGATGTATGCTTCCTGTGAGCAATGTTATTTGACGTCATATTGACATCCCGCATCGTGAAGAAGACCTTCTGGCACTGTGCTAGAAGATCATGAAATTTTCTATGCTTATATATTATCTTTTGCGAGGATTGATAATAACAGGCATCATTTCAAAATTTCATTTTTTTTCAAATTTCATCAGGACCAAATTCATCAATACCCTCCGTCCCATCACAAAAATATATAAGCCTTAAATGTTGTGATGATGAAATATCTTTCCGTTTACAGGAAGTCTGGAAGAATATGGAAGAGCTGGTTGACGAGGGTCTGATCAAATCAATTGGTCTGAGCAATTACACTATAAAAAAAACTAATGATCTTCTGCAGAGGAATCCTCGTATCAAACCAGCATGCAATCAAGTGGAACTGACACCTTATTTACCACAACAGAAACTGTATGATTATTCTAAAAAAGAAGGTTGGTTTACTATCTTAACTGTTTTATTGTACAAGTTTTGTTTCTAGTATTTATGATGCATTTATTCACCTTATTTATTCACTGAATTATAATCCTTATTTGTATTTGTTTATTTATTTATTTATTTGTTTGTTTGTTTATTTAATCTTTATTTAAAGTGGGTATTACGTAGCTTGTGTGGCAAACTAATTAATTTAATTAATTAAATCCAACTGCATCATAAGAACACCAAAATGTAAAAAAAATGAATGAAAAAAGAATGGTACCTGATTTGGGCTCGAGAAGTACTACGCACTAATTCATATGCAATCTAGATAGAGAAAATGCGACATAGACCTTTCCCGAAATTCAATTTAAACACTGCACTGTGACTGAGTTTCATATGTAACCTCGTTTTCATGCGATTCATTGTTCCACTGATTTCATTAATTTACAACTTAGTAAATAGTAGTAGTTTCTATTATTCTCAATTCCCATTCCAATAATTAGAAACAGTTTAAATATTCAAAGCGAGGTTAGACACGACAACACGGCCATAATGCATCGTTTAAACAGAAACTCGAGAAAGGTCTATTGGCGGTAGCATTTGCCGAGTGTTTTGATGTGAGCTGTAGCTACAATTAAGAGATACGGTTAGAAGCACATGCTATGTAGCAGCTATAGATTGTGGTAATAAATTTCTACTTCAGGTATTGCTCTTGTTGCTTATTCTCCTTTGGGAAACCCTGGTCGTCCCGCTAACTTCAAAAAGGACGACGAAAAACCGCTACTTTCAGATGATGTTGTTTCCACCGTTGCTAAGAAACACAATGCAACAGCTGCTCAAGTATGATATGATATATCTGTATATATTTATATCATTTATCCATCTGTATATCACCACTAAAATCATTTTTTTCCAGGTCCTTCTTGCTTGGAATATTAAACGCGATACTGGCGTTCTTGCCAAATCTGTCAAAGAAAGTCGTGTAAAAGAAAATTTTGGTTGTCTCAGTTTAAAACTTGATTCAGACGACATGAATGCTTTGAATGGAATCACTTTCCGTTATCGTTACTGCAAGCAGGATTGGGCACTGAAAGTTCACGAAGAAGTTGTCGATCTGTGGGATGGCGAATATCTCGGGTAGATATTGGAATGCCGTACTCGTTACTAATATCGGCTTGGCTGTATATTGGATTGGATAAGTTTTCTGATCAATTTTTTTAAAGAGCTTTTTTAGTAAACTTTTGCCGGCTGTTTGCTTGGACATCTAACACAGAATCTCATTTGGAGCTTCAAACAGAAACCTAGAAAACTCTTGTGTATGAATAGTGTTTAGTTGAAACCTTCTACCGCCTCCCATGCAAACAGAAACCTAGAAAACACTTGTGTATGAATAGTGTTTAGTTGAAACCGCCTTCCATGTGAACAGCCCTTATTTTTAAGATATTGAACAAATTTTTTAACCATACCTTTTTGTTTTTAACTTTTCAAAAACATACTTCTCTTTTTCAGAAACTAGATTATTCAATTTTCAAAAGTGAAATAATTCCATGTTAGTTTTGAATTATGCAATATACATTCACTCTGTGTTTACTTGTTTCCTGTTATTTTTGGTCACGATTTCATGATGTTCCACGGAAAATCTGGGGGTTTTATTGCAATGTGAGCGACGATAAAATCGGTTTATCGGTCGGCATGAATGTAGTACATCCAGTAATGTACCAGACATTGAATGGTAAAAAAATGAGACTGCTATGAACGCTACGATTTTAAAGTGTGTGACAATTTTCAGAAAAACTGATAGATGCGGCGTGTCAACCCGAGGGTTCCACTTGGCCTCTCTCTCGAAACAGTCTTTGATTTCCATGACTACAATGTTGATTCGGCCATAGAGTCTGCTAAATGACGTGCCTTACGTGCCCACGTTTCTTACGTGGCCTATTTGCCCTGCGTGCCCTAATGTCATTATTATGACGTCATAATGACATTGTTTTTTTAAATCAAGAAAGGCACTGCACAATGCTTTTAATATGCATCGTAAAAACTTTTAACTCGAATGTGTTTATTTTCACAATATATCATGTGTACACTTAAGCATAAAAATGTTATAAATTTAACAGTTTAAAGAACCCATTATTTGCGGACTAGTTCGTTTGTCATATAAACACCGCTTAATGTCTTTGAACAGAAGAAACTGAACTTGATAGTTCATACGTGCAAATAGCAACACAACATAAACAAAGGAGTTACCATCTAAATTAATAATGGGATGGTTTACTCAAAGAACTACGTATAAAAAAGAGCGGTAACAAAGTCGACCAACCTAAGAGTAACTATATAAAAGCTATTGTGATTGATACGTTAAATTGCATTCTTTTGCAATTCGTTCACAGTCCTCTACAGTAACATTTCCCAAAGGTACGAAAGTACTTGGAATTGCAATGTTTGACCAGGAAGGAACGTTTTTGAAGCAGAATTCTTTAACACAGAAATAGAATTTCTGTTCAACAGAGCGGTTGCTTGCATAAGGAACAGTTAAGGCACCATCCACTACGAAACATTCTGTACCTTTTGATATAATCTTTTTACAGCGTGGTGATGCGCATTTGGCACTCCTATTTGCTTTTAGATGATATGCAAAGGGGAAACCCCAAAAAGACTGGTACGAGTCTCAATGTCTAAGTTCTCTGAAAGTTTTCGATTGTACGTGTTTTTCTTATATAATTCCGCCAAATGAGCGTATATATATAAACAACCCCCTCGATTATTTTTCGCAAAGACGCCAATTTTGTGTTCGTTCTTTAACTTGCACCTGGTTAATTAATCAGACGGGGGTAACAACAGAGATAGAGTGTGTGTGTGAAGTCAGCGTTAACAGATCATCGTAGTATTCTTGGTAGTGCGGTATTCTTTTTAGTAAAGAAATCTCTCTTTCATTGATATTCTGAATACACTCCTGCTCTTTATTATACGATCAATAAAATCAAAATACAATGTACTCAAATGAGCAGCAAATAGTATTCCTTCATTAAGTATCTCTGAATATTCAAAATTAGGTGTATATAAGTTAAAATTAAGAATATTTTCCAAGTTGCAAAAAAGCATCCACTGGGCACGTAAGGTACGTAGGGCACGTGGGCACGTAGGGCACGTAGGGCACGTCATTTGGCAGACTCTCGGCCATAATACTTTAAGGGCAGAAAGTTTCGCGGGCAGAAACTTTCGCGATTTTTGCCTTTTTTTCGCGAAAGTTTCTGCCAGGTAAGAAAGTAAAATCGAAATTCCCGAAAGTTTTTTTCGCGAATAGTCAAGTTTTCCTAAAAATCGCGAAAATTTTTTCAACAACAAAAAATTCTCAAATAACAAGGAATCCAAGAACGATGTAGTTTTAGGGATTTTTTAGGGATGTCCTAAGATGTCCTAAGATACAAACAGAGAGAGAGAGAACAATTTCATTTTTGTTTTTTATCCATTTGATTCTTTAACAGTGAGTTAACTCATCAATAATTACATAATTCTCTGGTTGTGTCTTCTTACTCTTCTTGCTACCACCCAAAAACATTTCACGAATATCTCTACTTCCACTTGAAGCTGGGTCAAAAGTAGTTATTTTCTTTCTTTTGTTTTTTTCGTCGAAGTACGCTCATTAATGTGGGTAGCGTCATCACAAAGTTGAAAACAAGCTCTCCCATCAATTTTTCTTCCGAATGGTACTCGACACTGGCATATTTAGATAACGGAGTAAGCATCGATAACATTGAAATCGGTTTACAGTTGAGTAAAATGAAAACCCATACACGCTGGCTGGATCATCGACTTTTGCAATCACATGACGACTTCTAAAGGCAAGGAAATCGTTGATAGTGGTTGGAAAGCGGCCGAAATTGCTGATGCCGTGAATCTAGGTTCATCAAAGTTGCCGTCGATCGACCCTTTTCACGATTTCGACCCAATTCTTGAACAAGAAAATGACACTGGTAATCAACATCTATTGCCAATCACCGATATATCATCTGAAGAATTCGAGATTTTGTGTGGGAGAAGGTCTGATTCGATCGAGGATAGTAGTGATGAAGATTCGGAGTGGGAAGAAATGAATGATTCGCCCTAAAATAAACTAAGACAATCTTTACTGTATTTCCATTTACACTTCAATAGTTTTTTTGCAAGAAAGTTAAGAATTTTTAAAATAATTCAAAAAAAAATTTCTTCATTCATTGTCATTCATTTTCTCCCCGAAAGTAAAGTTTTTGGAGGATTCGCGGAAGTTTTATCAGTAAAATTTATTCTAAAACTGTTATTCCCAAAAGTTAAATTCGCGAAATTTCGCGATTTTCCATCCTCGCGAAACTTTCTGCCCGCGAAACTTTCTGCCCTTAAAGTATGTTAGGGAGCATACGCAGCTGCTACGGCTAGAAAAAGAAGAAGAAGAAGAAGAAAATGAGTGACTTCATAGCACCCGATGAAATCTTGAGCTTTTCACCCAAGTATATTTTCCATAACTTGGCTGCAGAGATCCGTATCTTAAAAAGGACGCTTTTATTATTCATCTAGTTGCACAGAGTTTATCTTAAGAGAGATGGAGATTCCAGCTGGTCATTCCATACCTGGTCATACTAACTTTTCCAAAGAACCAAAAATTGTTTCAGTCTTAGGAATAATTATTGACAAGAACACACATCTCTCATGTATATTGAGTTTGATAAGACCTCAATAAAAATTTCCTTTGCAACTCCCTCTCCACTCTGACTGTGCATATACTTCTCGTCTAGGGCATTCCGCCGATTGACGCAGGATTAGTGATGACTATCATAACTATAAAAAAATATATATGCAGCTTTGCTAGTGCTGCATCGTTTAAATTGTTGATTTACCTAGTATCCTGGTAGTTCTGGTAGTTGGGAGAATTTACTTGTGTTGCTCATAAACTTGTTCCTTATAAAAAAACGTGTCGTAAGATTTGCTCAGCTTTTTGCAGCTTTTGCAGGTGTGTGTAGAGAAAAAATCCCAATGTTTTCCGTATGAAAATCAAAGAAACTCCGTTGCTTTGAGAGGATTGAGCATTCCATGCCGCTACCGAGCTCAAAAAAGGAGTTTGATGAACTCCAAATTATTCGAAGAGTTGATCAGAAAACGGGACAGAAAGTTTGTGTTGGAAGGCGATTAGGTAGCATTGGTTATATTGATAACCACACAGCCATCCAAATATTGAGAATCAGATCAATCTTTATAACTGAAGGTATTGAAATGTGTGTTCATTCTTGGAGTGAAGTTACAGAAGCCACTGTTATTAACTGATCCCTTCTCTGCTGGATTGAAAAGCTCATAGACAGGACACATAGCGTAACAATCTGACATTCTGGGTAATGTTTATTCTCTCAATGGAATTTGGTAGAGGAGACTTCAGACTACCAAAATCTGCCAGGTGACTTTTTTGGAAATGCCTGTGTGTCACGTGATTGATTACGTCATAAATTACGGTCAGTAAAAATTTTATCTTCTCAAAAGCCATATTATTATACATCAATCGAAAGATCTTTTAAAATGGAACAAAAATTGTATAAAAACATATGCCTGAAAATTCAGTCGTGAGGTTTTTTAGGTCCTTAAAAATTTTGATGACGTCATAGAAAAGGACTAGAAAAAATCTTGCAAATAAATTCAATTCGCTAATTTTCGACTATTTGTGACATTTCACCCCCTCAATTTTGGCCAGAATTTGATTTCTGATCTTTTCCACATAAGTGAATTCACTGAGCAAAAAATGCCGACTCAGCAGTTTCATTTCTTTTCATAAAAAAGTGTTTTCACTTGACCATTTTGATAATATATGTGGAATGATTAAATGTGGAGATAAAATAAAGTTTGAATTACAAGTAGTTTAAGGAAGGAAGTCGCTATCCGAAGAATCACTTTGTTCGTCCTCTGAAGTTGTGAAGTCTTGTTCCCATTCTTAATCTGAACACTTCCACTGCATCTGCGTTTGATTGCTACTCTGAGTCTGCTGAATATCCAGCTTCTGTTGCAGGCTGTTCAAAGTGCTTTCCTGGCATGGATCTGAAGCGCTTTGCTGAAGGCGCGTTTGTTTCTTCATCACTTGTCTCAACTTCTGTGTCCGCTTCGTTTCCTGATGCTCGAGACAAAACTCTCTTATTGCTCTTATCAGATTTTTTCGGCTTCATCAGTGATGGAGGTAGTTGCTTGCCTGTGAACCATTTAGGAGTCAAATGCTTAATCTTCTCTTCGTAATTTCAGCCGCATTGCTTTGGATCTGGCCTTGAAACATTTCTTTCCAAACAGCGTAGCCATATAAAGCATGTCAAGTTTACACGTTTCAACTCTTCCTCTATGGATTGCGGGTCGGCTGGAATCGCTGCAGATGATTTTGTCTTCAAATTTTTGTAAATGCGAATTCTTGTCTCAACATAGTTTTCATTAGGTTTCCCACTATACATAACTGTTTGTACGAATACCTTTGCATATCACCCAAGACTCTCTCCGACATATGTTCATTTTTCTTGGATAAACGAACATTGTTCTTCATTCCTCATTATCTTTTTAAGCAATTTGACCTTCCAATGTTATATTTGTATGCAGTTGTATCGCAAGCTGTGGCAGCATGGATCTGCGGTAGATCACAGCAAACTTTGGAGCCAAACTTTTCAATGACTTTTCGAATTTTAATGAATTTTTCACTGTCGATACACATAAACCATTCTTTCCCTGGTTCGCACATCTGCATCGCATGAACTACTGGTGTATCTTCAGAGTTTGCATGCAATATCATTTTAGTGTCTGCCTCTTCGTGATTGCATCTTGGCAAGATTTCTACATTGCTTCTTGAAATTCTCCATGCTTCGTCTTTAGAAGTTGTTATAAGCGGAATTTTCAGAATTCTTCTCCTCCTGCACTTTGAAAGAATTCAGTGGCCATTCGAATTAGGTCCTCTTTGTTTGCATCATTATGGAAAAACTCTTGCCAGCTCTTACCTTGGGGCATTTTTTGCTCTACACTTTCTATATACACACGTCTTGACGATTCTCCTCTCTTCTCTCTTGTACTCGCTTTTGTGCTATTTTCTAAATACTGGTCGTTGACGATTTCTAGTTGTAGTGCCTTTGCGTCTTGAGGGGGGTTGGCATATTGAAGAACACTCTTGAACCAAGCTTTGTACGTTTCTTTAGGTTTGATGCAACAAAACAAGGCCATTCCATCAATGATCCATCTTGCGTTTTCTGGCGGTGCTTCAACAAGTGAATTTGACTCCTTGATCATGAAATTGCGAAGACAGCTTTATCTCCTTGTCGCAGTGTACCATTAGGAGTAGCAAGGCTAAGAGGTATGGTTGTGATTGGATACGCGAATGCTTTTTCAACAGATGCAGCTTTTCCAACTAGAAACCCAAAAGCTTGACGATCTTCTTTCAATATTGAGACCGCTTTTGGTGTTCTCTTGGGTTTCTCAATACCAGTCTGCAACTTAACTCTCTTTACCATCAACAAGACGATTCTTCGTGAATTCTTTGAACCGTTCTTTTCCAGTTTGAGGAACATTCAGAACATCATTAATCACCTTCACGTCCACCTCGGTACCAGTGCATATCAATTTGGCTAGTTCATCTGAAAATGGGTTAACCTTGTAGGCTCGGAGCTTTTCTTTCAAGTGCACATTCCCATCAATTGAACAGTTGCGGCGGCAGCGTGATGAGAATCTTGTACGGAATGATGTTATCTACGGAGACTTGTTAACGGCCGACGACGATGTCACAGTTATGTGAGAGGGTGATATAAAGAAATTGTTCAGGGAGGTACTCAAGAGGACGAAGGGTAAGAAGATGAAGAAGAAACAGTGCCGAAACAAACGACTAAAGAAATTCGTAAGGCCATTGATACCTTTGTTAATTTTTCAATTTTACCCAAAATGGTAAAATAGGAACAATAGCTTCGAAAGCTTCAAAGCTGCATGTAAAGGAGTTAATTTTTTTTACATGGCGTTTTTACATAGAATCATAATAATCATGCAAATGTTGGTGTTCACAATGCTTCAAGTGAAGATCATGTTTTATTTCTTCCGACTCTATAGGATTGACACTGAGATTTTATGGACCAGAGCTTGTGAAAAACGACACGTTCATGTATGGTTCGCTATGGGTTGAACATCGAAAAACAAACTTCTTCGTTCGCCGAAAACCGAGTTGCTTATTTCACATACTACTTATACTTTGCAGAGACATTGAGACGTGTCCTGGCCCATTGACGAGATACGTTCCTGAATTGGAATCCTTGCTGAATTAGAAGGGCGTAAAAATGTTTCATCTAAATACTCAAGGTTTGTTTACAAACTTCAATGTAATCACAGAGATGTTTTCAACTTTCCACAAAATAGACCTTCTCATACTAAGCGAAACGCATATTTCTCAAGACCAACCGGGGCATTTATTTTCGATAAACGGATTCAATTTCGTCAGTAAACCTGGTCAAAATGGATTGTGGAGTGGTGTTGCATTATATATCTCATCGATGTTAAAAAAATATCACCACAACTCAAAAAAGACATGGGAAGTCATGAAAGAAATTGTTGGCAAGAAAAAAATGAAAAATGATAGCTTTCCTAAATTTCTTAATACTGTGAATGGTCCAGAGTTTAATACTCATGTCATGGCAACAATATTTAATAACTATTATACAGAGATTGGTCCAAACCTTGCCGCCAAAATTCCGACTGTTAAAAAATCATTCAACGATTATCTAGATAAACATGAGCATCTTATTGAAGATAAAAGGCTTTCTTTTGAAGAATTTGAGACAGCATTTAAAGAAATTAAAAGGAACAAAGCCACAGGAGTAGATGGTATAAATTGTAATCTTCTCCTGGACCTTTACAATGAGCTGAAAACTCCTCTTTTCTATGTATTCAGTCAGTCAATTAAAAAAGGGGTTTTCCCGGATGACTTGAAAATTGCAAAAGTAATACCTGCCTTCAAAACAGGAAACATAACCGAAGTAGGAAATTATAGACCCATTTCCGTGTTATCAGTTATATCTAAAATCCTTGAACGCATAATGTATAATAGACTGTATAACTTTATAGATAAACATAAATTACTTCATAAAAGACAATTTGGATTTCAAAAAAATACTTCGACAGAACACGCAATTCTTCAATTAGTTACTGACATCACAAAAGGGTTCTCCGAAGGTAAATACACGCTTGGTGTATTTATTGATCTCTCAAAGGCTTTTGATACTGTCAATCACGAGATTTTGTTAAAAAAATTAGAACTTTATGGAGTCTCAGGAACGACATATAAATGGCTTAAAAGTTATCTAAAAAACAGAAAACAATATATTAGTTATGACAGAGGAAAGCTATCTCAAGCACTATTGATTAAATGCGGGGTACCTCAAGGATCAATTTTGGGGCCTTTGCTGTTCCTTCTATATGTTAATGATTTACACAAAGCTTCGTCCGAAATTTTCCATGTCATGTTTGCCGATGATACAAATCTCTTTAAATCTGGTAAAGACCTAAATACACTGTTCTCAGATATGAATAAAGAACTCAAACAAGTTTCAACATGGTTTAAAGCAAATAAACTATCACTTAACACTTCTAAAACAAAGTTTTCTATATTCCATACATTGAATCAAAAACGGAAATTTCCGATTATGATTCCAAAACTAGAAATCGATGGAGTCCATATTAAACGTGACACGGTAACAAAATTCCTTGGAATACAGATAGATGAAAACTTGACTTGGAAAAACCAAATAGAGTCCGTCATATCAAAAATTTCAAAGAATATTGGTATTCTCTATAAATCTAGAGCGATTTTAACGAAGAAGCAGATGGCTGAATTGTATTTTTCATTCATACATAGTCACTTGACATATGGTAATATAGTATGGGCTAGCACACACAGATCCAAATTACTAAAACTGTACAGGAAACAAAAGCATGCCATCCGAGTAATAAATAACAAGGATAAATTTACACATTCAAAACCACTGTTCAACGAAATGAATATCTTGAATGTTTTTGAGATAAATTTGTTTCAAGTACTATTATTTACATTCAAATGTGAGCTTGGTGTAGCACCTGTAATATTTCACGATATTTATACAATAAAACCTTCCGGAAAATATACAACAAGAACAAACATGTTATTAGAGCCAAAAGTTAAAAACAAATCTCAAGAATTCAGTATTCGCTATCGCTCACCACATATTTGGAATAAAATGTATACGCATTTAACACAACAGAATTACGAAAACATTACTATCCCTGTCTTTAAAACAAAACTTAAGACAATCCTTAAAAACCTCGAAAATGTTTCTGATTATTTCTAATAAAAAAAACAAAACAAAAAAAAACAAAAACAAAACAAAAAACTATCAAGCAAAATAAACTTGATATTCTGAAGTCTGTACTTTTGATAACATAGCAAATAATGAGCAGACGGTTCTCGATGATAAGACCAACAAAGGTCTTCTACGAGTTCTCCGAACTCTATAGTATTTACATATTATTCTCTTGCGACTATTTGTTACGGAAAATAATTGTATTATCTTAGAGTTGAAAATATATGTATCTTATCTTATCTTATATCAGGACCGCCAGATAACAATTTAGGGTGAGGGGGCCAAAATTGCGAAAAAAGGACCTTAATATATTTTGTTTAGCTAAGGCTTAGAACTCTTTCTCGGGGCATGTAGATTCCAGATTGGTTATAGCTGGCAATTTGCTATTTGTGAATGTACCCACAGTAACATGCTGAAATTAGTTTTTCTTAGTTGTGTTATTAACATCTTTGAAATGTATGTCATCAAAATAAAGACTTTCATGCAGGGACGGCGGCACAAATTTGAATCTGGTGGGGCTGAGAATCTGGTTTGTCGAGGGAGGATCCACCATGGGTTGGGTCCGACGCGCAAGAAAATTTTGAAATTACACCTTCCAGATTGGCTTAGAAAGCACTTTCAGGACTATAATTCGACTTCAAATATCAAAGTGTTTCAGTAAAATTTATAACATTGAGAGGCACATAAATAAGTTTTCCTTTAAACGTCATTATCTAACAATAAGGTAATATATATAAGTCATACAAATTGATACACAAAAAGTTGTCAAATATCATAACTAAGAATCAAGAGAATCGTACGTAATAACCTTGTGTGTATAAGCGAAGAATGGACCTGGAACATGATAAGCTAGAAAATTTATGGATCGAAATTGAAGTTAAAGGAAGCAAAAACGTCTTAGTCTGTTGCTTATACATAATCTCTCTACATTATTGTGTGGGGGACATGCACACAGCATACAGTTTATCTAACAATTTCAGACCACTAAAACTATTTGGTGTAAACCTTATAAGATTTGTTTGGATAGCCGAGTTTATGAACAACTCTTGCCTCGTTCTTTCAAACGCTTTTATGAGTGTTTTTACCGAAAAGTTTGGTGGTCTGAAATTGTTAGATAAACACACTCCGACAGAGAGAGATAAATACGCTACAGTTATGATTATTATGGCATCCCATTTCCAGCACAGGGCTTTCTATTAGTATAATGGCCGATTCATAGCTTTCGAAAAATGTTGGTGGACAGTATTAAATAAATACTTTGTTTACTTGCTAAATTTATGTGAATTGGACAATTATGTTCGTAAAGGAAAAATCTTTGATCAAATCTAAAAGTCACACTACAAGGGCAGAGCAGTTAAAGTCCGCACTTTCTTCTTTCTCCCACCTTTAGCCTGTGGATTTTCGCATCCCAGAAACGATATGATAATAGAGCGCCGAAGTCTTGCGTATACTTACTCTCGTATTTATTTTGTTTTCTGTCAAACATTTGGAATCCTGAAATTGATAATTAGAAAGAAAGAAAGTAGAAAGAGGTCATTCTTGAAGTTAAGTTTTTATAAAAGTAAATGGGTGTGATTGATAAAAATTTTATGTAGACTAGAAGTAGCTAATGGCTGTTTAGCGTACGAGTGTGGTTTTGTTTTGTGTGGTGGGGACGTTTACTTTTTCTTTAACATAATAGTCCTTATGTTTATCTTCTTTATTATGTTATCTTTGCTTTTATGGTTAACGTTTCCAATATGTATCAACTACTAATGACAATTTTTTGGAGTGAAGACAGGTGAGGTGGTTGGTTGTCGGTAGATCAGAAAATAAAGGTTTCAAAAGGGACTGAGGTCTAATCATGATTAACCTAATTATTTGCGTGGTAGATTTCTCCATGATTTTCTCAACTCTTTGGATGTGGTATTGGCATGTGCATTGTTATGTTTGGGCCAAAAAGCAGAGGAAATTGAAAAGTAATGTTGCTTTTTATGATAATCCAAGAATCATAATATTATAAGAAATCCTGTTAGTAAGGAGTTGTTTAGATCTGAAATTTTTTAATAGTTCCAAGAACAAAACTGTACTCCCTCGTCAAATTTTGGTCAATTGATAAGATGAAACTTTTCTTTGTAAATGAAGTTTCTTTAAAAAAAGTGCAGTTTCTTATAAAAATAGCTGAAGTTTGTTTTTTATGAATTTCAATTTCTCAACACCAGCCAATAGAACTCTGGTATGGTACGCTTACCTATATGTATATATATACATAATGTTTTTTCGAAAAGCAAATTTTCCAACCCTGGTCAAGTCAATTTTGTTTTTACTAGAAAATGACGACCGCAACCACGAAAGAGTCATAGACAACGATATTTTTATAACAAACTGGGTGACGTGATTAATTATTATTATCGATATTTGGTCCTTGGATGGATGGTCAGATTTCAATTTTGACCTGATACCTTTATAGGTCCTAGTTGTCACGTGACGTCACGTCATAGTTTTGGGCATGCTGAAAAATGAAAGAAGTCAAAGTGAAAAATTTTTTATACCACTCAAAAGATTATCAAAATGTATAGATCAAATCAAACAAAGCATTAGAACCCTTATCTGAAGTTGCTTATTCAGCAAAAATGGTTAGAAGTCATCCATGACTTCAGTTGAAATTAAAAAGTAGGGGATTTAAAAAAGAATTGTTTTTATGCCAGAGAGAATTTTCTGAAATAATGCAGGTGACAGAAAAATTTAATTTCGTTTGTTATGTCTAAATCCCACTTTCATGTCCATCATCTTGGAAGGATTTTTGCATAAAGTTTCTGAGTTGAAACTCTAATTTATAAGTCTAAAGTGCCCTAGGAGGTCTTCCTTTTTACTGTCATTCACACCATAATGTAACTTTGCAATAGGTCATGGGTTCGATTCCCCCTCGATCTGCTAACTTTGCATTGCAATTGGAAAAGTACATTATCATTTGAATGATAGTTAAAATACATAAACTGTAAGACATTGGTTTCAGATATTCTGCCCTTTTTTTCAATAACCGTTGGGAAAAATAAGTGATGAATTAGAAACCAATTTGTTCAATATCGTAATTGCATAAATTATAGAACGTATGAATAAATTAAACAAAAATCTCCGTTTTTGAAGATCTTTTTTTTTTTGGTATGGAAACTTTCAACAACCTTGGTTGTCAGGCTCAGGGCCTATTTCATTTCAGAGAATTATAGAGAGGCAGCATCCTGGAAGCACCCAACAGTTGGGGGTTTGGTGAGGGCACTGTAACACCACCAAATGGGGTTTCTATTAGACAAAGCCCCCTAAAGCTTTTTTGCTATTTTGACTATCTAGAATAGCTAAAACATGTCTATAAAGTGACCAATTATATTACGTTGCTGTATGGCATGTTTCTGTTAAAGCATGCCAAGTTTCTTTTTCTGATTAGTGTACGCAACCATTTAGTGTCATATGGTTCGTATACCTTCGTTTTTTCTCTTTTCAGTTTTTGCGTCATAGAAATTCATGTTCCTGAAATGTTTTATAAATCTTCTATTAAGTTAACAAATTTCAAGTACATATATTACAACGCAAGTATATGCAGCCCATCTATGCATGGTTTTTCTACAAACATACTTGAGATATTTTAAAGTTTTTTCACCATGTCTTTTGCCCCACCTTTGAGTGATGGCATATTTTGAGTTTTCATCTTGAATTGTAATGCGCCTGTTCTATAACTAACTTACTTATATTTTGACACGTTTTATTTCCCACCCAGAAAAAGATTCTTCTAAGTCGGCAAAAAAATAGTTGGAACAACGATCGAAGAACTTTGTTTAGCTTTATTTAGCAGACTTTGTACAGGTTATGTCAATAATCTATGCGCTCAAGAGTTGGGCATTAAAAGAATATAGCAAAATAGTTAATTTCACATAACTTGTGACGTAAGGATGATTTGATGCAATGTTTATTATGTATATATATAGAACATGTGCGTTTATTCAAAAGTTTTGTATTATAATACATTTAAACAAATGTGTGGAATTTCAAGGGTTTTATTTAAAAATAGGCATTAAATATTATACTATATCTTATACTATAAATATAAATATATAAATATATACTTAGTATATACTTAAAGCCGGTTTTCCACTAGGCGAATTTATTCACGTGAAGCGACTTTTTTTTTGCGAAAAAAGTCGCACTAAAAAAAATTGATTTCCAAAAATCAAAACATTTTGTAAACGTGAAAACAACAAGACATTCATTTCTGTTGAGAACACTCCTTGTAATAAAGTAATAAAGTTATTATTAGGAAAGGAAAAGTCCAAAAAAAGAGATATTATTGGGTACGATATCATCCAGGAGCGTAAAGCAGGGTTTACACATTTCAGCTAATTGAAGTTACTTTGAGTTGCTTCCACAAATCGGAATGTGTAAACATGATTGTGTAGGCAACTTTTTAAAAATATGCTTTTAACCGCTTCAACTTGTTGAACGGAAGACTCTATTGTTTTCAACAAACTCATTTGATAAATTGAAAGAAAGAAAAACATCTTTTTTGAAGAAACTTTGCTCATAATAAAGTAGTTGTGTGAGTTGTTGAAGAAATTTGAACGTTTAGCTGAAACAAAAAACAAGCACTACAAAAACACTCCTAATGTTTCTTAACTAAGCATATATCAATCAATCAATCAATCATTAAATAAATTAAAAACTTTTTGCTAGCACGACGAGATGGAGCAATCTGATTGGCTTGCGACTTTTTTCGCCACAAAAAGTAGAAATGGATTCTACTTTTTTTTTTGCTGAAGTGAATTGCTGACTTCAGCATGATATGACGAAATATCACTACTGCACATGCTTAGCAGCGAAAAAAGTTGCTTCGCGCGAATAAATTTGCCTAGTGGAAAACCGGCTTAATAAAAATAAAAATAAAAATCTTCGAAAAACGCTTAGATTTTTCGGAGGGCAGCATCCCATCCGGATATCGTCCGGACGCACTTTTGTTCTAGAATAGGGCTTGGTTGTGCCTGTTCAACTTGCCTGTTCTCCCTGTTATTTTCAATATGTTGTTATATATGTTATACAGTAATTAATAACTGTGAAGTGCCTTCTCTGACCCTGAACAAAAAACTAACTCCATTAAAAGTTTAGGATATACAGTATATCTATTGGATATATGGATCAGCAAGGATTTTTTTCAGAGATTTTGTTCTTTGTCTGGTATATATATATAAAATGACACTTGCAAGTCTTTTTCATACCAGAAAGAAGTTGAAAGTATATTATATATAAGATTAAACTTTCAGCCTTCTATAAAAACGTATTAGTAAACGAAACTGGCATATGAAAAAAAGCTGGGTTTTTCAAATCTCCTTAACAATGATTTATTATTTATTTACCATCTGGTTGACCTCAACAACATTCAGATGTTTTAGGCCTTGTGAGTTTTGTTGTATTATTTCAAATTTGCTTGTTTTGAACTGCATTTTTAACCAGAAATACGCAACATTTGGTTACTAGGAAAACTAGGAAGTTTTTTAAAGAAACAACAATGGCAGTTTAGCTTAGGAAGAGTGAATCTTAAAAATTTTTCCTTTTCGATTTTGTCACAACATATTTTAGTATTTGGAGTTGACTTGTCTTTTTAACTTTCCACTTTATAGGAATCCAAAAGGTCCTCATAATACAATTTATCTAATGCTGGATTCATTAGAAAATGTTCTTTATTTGGTAGCATGAGCAGTTCATCACAGTTACGAGCTGCAGTGATCCCCCAGAGACTTCCTGGTAGCCTTTGGGAAGAATTTTGTAATGAGTGTGGTACATTGGCTGCTATTGAGTTTGCACGAAAATCGGCAACGTTTGTTGCTCAAAATGAAATATATAACAACAGCACTTTTTTTAACAAAGCACCACGCAAGTTTATAGACACATTTTATGTAGAATATGAGCGTGAACTTCAAAGAATAGCCCAAGACAATGAGGAAAGGTGTAGACGTGAACTTGCCAGTAAAAAAACTGGCAGTAGAAAATTGTCATTACGTGTGAAGGGTCTATTTAAAAAGTCGGCTGGTGTGGAAAAGGAACCCAAAGAAACTACACCTGTAGAAAATGGACGTGAGGCTGGAAAGGCTTTGAACACAGTTCCAGAAAAAAATAGTGCTGGCAATGATATAGTCAAGGAGGGGATGATGCATGAATTAGCAAATATTGAAGGAAGAGGTGATGATGGTTTAACTTGGCAGAAGTGTAGATTAGTGATTTCGAAAGCTCCTGGCGGATTCATGTTGGAATTTTATGTGCCTCCCAAGGTTTTCACTTCTGTTTTAATCTTATAATCTTCCTTTTATCATTTTAACCGACAGGGTTTAATAAAGTTTCTTACTGCACTTGTTGCTTCTTTTAGGCATCTAAACCCAGAACTGGTGTTTTCTGTTTTTTGATCCATGAAGCACGCAAGGCTTCTTCTTTAGAAATGCCTGACTCAGACAGCGTGTTCATTATAAAAGTATGTCTGCTTTTCATGTTTATGTAAACAGTAATATGTGAACTGTTGTTTGACTGAAAAAATCTTTTATCTGATTCAAAACAGGCTGTCAATAACAAGGAGTACATGGTGGCAGCATCTGACGAGGAAGACATGAAACAGTGGTTACTTCTTATCCACAAGTGCATGGAGGAAGATTCTTCTGCGCCAAAGTAAAATTTATAAACAGATAACATTTGCTTCTGCGAGTCAGGCCATTCTAGCCTCTCAGTTTAGTAATAAATCTTTTATGAGAAACTACAACAGACTTGCAGAAAGTTTATGCGAAACACCAAGATGGCTTTAAAGTTTTTTTTATGATGTCTTTAGCAATTACAAAGTCTACAACTTAAATACATAAGTTGAGACCAGTAGGTTTTTTAAGACATTTCTCTCACCTTTAGCACTCCAAATAATCTAGCCCAAGATACGTCTCAAAATCACTTTTCCTTTGATGCCAAACTGCAACAGTCATTGATTCAATTTGAAGAAGGTATGGTGTGCTCATTATATTTATTTTAAAGAAGGTATGGTGTGCCATATATTTATTTTTGCTCCCATTCTGATTTTTTCAGTTTTCGGCACCTTGTTAATTTGAATCTTTATCTTGTAATATGTTGTTTTTTTTCAGGAGGAACAGTGGGTTATCCAAGTGATCACACCCCTTCTACCAACCCTGTGCGCTCGAAACCACGTAATCCTCTGGTCAGACAAAACACTGCGCCTGTACCCTCAACCATTGGGTCTGAAGACATCGAAAATGGTATGAAAGGTCTTCTGTTCAAGTCTACATTCACTCATTTAAAAGTTGGTTTGTTTGAAATACGAAGAGGCAAGAATACACATGGCTCGTACAAAATCTTTTTCTAGATCCCAGTAACTTAATGACAGTACAGACTCCTGTAGAAACGACCGGCGATCCGGATTGAAGGCGAGCCGCCCGAACCGAATTACGAAAACCATCCAGCATTGCTTAGGCAAATAGAACAGGAGAGCGAAGATCAACCTTCCACTCCTACGACACCGCGGGAAGATTCTCATGGTCAGTTGGTGTTTGATTCTCCAACTGCAGAGTATATTCTGTAATCATGGTCAGACTGTGGGAGATCTTCCGAAACATCACGGACCATCTCCACTGACATTACTTATCTTCTTTTCGTGCTTGTGGTGTTGTTCCTTGAAAATGAAATTTATTCCTCTTGTTGTCTAGAGCAAGGAGAAAGTCCACTAGATTGGATGAACGCATCAGCCAGTGATCATCCTCTGTCTGTGTATCCGTGGTTTCACGGTACCATCACTCGTATCCAGGCTTCCATGCTTGTTCTAAGCGGCGGTCAGTCCTGGCACGGCGTGTTTTTAGTTCGGCAGAGTGAAACTCGACGCGGCGAGTACGTGTTGACTTTCAATCTACAAGGAAGATCAAAGGTAAAATTCGATAAGAAGTTGACCATTTCTTTTCGTCAGCTGAAAATTTAGCACAGGTTTATTTAGTACTTCTATCAGTCGGTCGTGAACAGATGTGCCATAAGTTCTGTAATCAGTTCTACACAGGATATTTTCCAGCTATTAATTTATACAAACGGTTATAAAGTTAACGTGTTTAAAGGCCAATTTCCATTCAGGAAAATATCCGCGCGGACGTAGGTAATCCACGCTCAGTGACTTAGAACGCATGCGTATTGGCTAATTCATAAGCGTAGTTATGTCCGCTCAGCGAGCAAAAATAAAGTTAAAAAATTTTAACTTTTTTTAAACCCGCCGATGTCCGCTGATAATTTCAGCCAGTCGTGTCTTTTGATTTCCATTTGCAGCTGTTTGGCCGCTGGGAAAATTCTACGTCCGCGCGGGCATAAGCGTTGAATGGAAATCGGCCTTAAGTGTGACGCTCCATTCCATCAAGCCTGCCTCGCGCAAACCCTCCAGTTGTATTGTGAACTCTAGTGTGTGACTTCTAGTGATGGCATCGGGTGATTAGCGAGCCAGAGTTCATGGATTCTATTTCCACTCGATGAAAATATATCGTGTGTGTATAACGACGGTTTATGATGATATCTGTTACACATTGAGTTTTTAACATCTAACACAGACTAATCATTTCTTTTTCAAAGCATTTGAGACTGTCCTTGAACCCTGAAGGAAACTGTCGCGTGCAGCATCTATGGTTTACCACTATTTTCGATATGTTGGAGCATTTCCGAAGTCATCCTATACCGTTGGAGCATGCGACAGCAGGCGACGTACATTTGACCAACTTTGTGGCTGCCGATGAAATCGTGATGCCAGAGACGCCTAGGCCTACGCCTGAGCAAGTGAGTCAAATGCGGCGTGCAAATACTATAAATACTGGAGCTATAAGCAGAATTGCTGCGAACGCTACAATAATGACTGGTTCAGTGAGAGAAACGCGAGGGAATCTTTCGGCAAGACCACACGTAGTGAATAATCAATATGCTATGGTCTGACCATACACGGTGAAGTATCCGCACAATTTTTTGCTCGGATGAAACCACGTTAGTCGAATGAACATTTCCCGCATGAGTTTTAAGTCCCGCACGACGAAGACCAATCAAATTAGGAATTGGTTGTCTTTGGTTGTTGATATTAGGGCTCAACCGTCACATGCCGTTACTATGGAAATAGCGTTTTCGTGACGAAATAACTTGTTAACTAGACCCTTTGTTTATTTTTTTAAGAGATCTTTTTAGTTAGAACATTATTGTCTACGATAATTGTCGCAGTGAACACTATAGTCCCTAGGGAGATGATATGCCCTGAGTTACACGAGGGGTTTTGTATCAACGTACAGAACAAATGTGAATAATAATTTATTTTTTAATGGATTATATTTTGTAAAAAAATGCTTTATTTCCTTTTCTCATAGTTTGAATCTTTTATCTGTTACCAAGTTTTCGTTTTTCGTTTTGAATATAACAATCTTGTTGAACCAGTTTTTTTTACTCCAAGTATCCAACGTAATGGTTTTGTTTGATCGAGACGAGAGCTGTAGGCACCATGATTTTTGTAGTTAGCCAGGTATCGTCTCGAAACTCATTACGACATTACTACGATGTTTTCCCAACCAGCAAATGATATTTTATACCATCAATATATACGTTTATGCTTCATTTCCAGTGAGCAAATTTGTTAAAAAATCACTACGAAGGAGTGCGTTTCCTTAGAAATATGTACACTATATCAATAAAAAATACTCTCCTCCAGTGGTTCTTTGATGATTTTGCCCACTGGGTTATTATGTCTTTTTTGTCGACCATAATCAAAATGAACATCTTTCATATTCTGCCGTTGTTTCTATAGTAACTGGTTCAGTCGAAACCGAATGTTGAACATTAGGTGTGTCGTATATTTGACATGCAATATGGTGTCTAAAAAGTTAAAGCAAAAGATTTTAGTCCATGATTGAAAGCATAAAATTAAGATGAGAATTCGTGTTGAACACAAGAGGTTTCCCAAAGCTTTTAATTTACGTTCTGTAGTCTAGTAAATGAAGTTTGATGTAAGGATGACGGATGTGTGTTCTTTGTCAGAGTGTCACGGTGTATGATGAAATCGGAAGTGACAAGTACCATCATGAGGTTTTTACAAAAACGATGAAGAGAACGGTGAATGTTTCTTTCCAAGAATGGAAGGATGCCTATTTCGTCTATCTTTAAAAAGGAAAACTTTTTATTCGAAATAAAGAAGACAATATAGATATTAAATTACCTTTGGTACAGTCTCGGAAAAGAGTTTCTGACAAATGAACTGAGAAGAATAAACGGACTTTGTTTTGCCATTAAAAGGTTGAAGACGCCGACCAATAACGCCCGATCAATAACGCCCTAAAAAGTGGTATAGTAAACCGAATTCGTTGTTTCCGATGTGATTTGTGTTATGTCGGACAAACCAGTCGTCATCTACAACCACCCCTGTAAGCATGACGGCGTTATGTTTCAACTATAGATGACGTCACCATTCACACCCTAGCAATTAAAACATAATTACTCTTTGTTTTGTTATTCCTTTATCGTCAATAATGGCAGCCATGTTCACCTTTCATTCTGTACGTATGTTGTAGGCTGTGCATTCAGCATTCTATGATCCAATCATCAAACAAACGTTGCAAAAATTGTTCCAAACTACACCAAAAGAACCTAAGGAAGAAACAGAAAAATCAGAGGAAGAGAAAACGATGATATTCATTCAGTACCGAGGGAAGCTTACTGATCGATTCCAGAAAGCACTTATAAAGTTAAAAGCCCCCTGTCAAGTTATTTTAACACTGCAAAAGCTGAAAACCGTGCTACCGTCATTAAAAGAACCTGTTGATATGTCCTTTAGAAGTGGAGTGGTGTACGAAATTTGTTGTCCGCGATGTTCATCGCGCTATGTCGGTCAATCGTGTCGGCATCTCATCACCCGCATTAAGGAGCATGCAAGAGTTTCAGGTCCAGTCGGCTCACACTTTTCGTCCTGTGAAAGTATCGTTTCCATGGAAGCAGTTAAAGTTTTAGCTAACTCAAAGTCCCAAAGGCAATTATTGATTTTGGAAGCTCTACTTATTAAAGAGATTAAACCGTCATTAAACACAAAAGACGAGTTCAAAAGCCATACTCTGTTATTAAAATTTTAATAAGAAAAATTTTTGTTTTTATTTTAATGTAGTGAACGTATGTTGCATATATGTGAATACTTTGTTTTTAAATCTGTATTAACCGATTTTATTGCTATTTTAGATTTTACCTGATGATGACTTGAATAAAGTCGAAATATATCGTTAAACAAAATTGTTGGTCATTGAACTACAAATACGTTAGAATTATCTTTAAAATAACTTTATGAGTAAGATTACAAGGAACGAAAATTTTCGACGGATAAAGTTTCGGACAACGTTGCATTTCCTTCTTTTTTTTAATCAGTAGTATGATAAAGAGCTCAATTATGCAAGAAGTGCGCCTTCCCGAACGCCCTGGAAACCACAGAGGCTGAGGTTACGCCAAAAACATAAGTAAATTAATGTAAAAAAAAGTTATGATATTACTTTGGTATATTATGCGTGTTTTGGAGACTTAGACCATGTTCACATGTATCGGATAGATATCATTTCGGAACAATTTCCATACCGGTGTAACCGTAAATTTTTACTCCCCGGAAAAAACTACTCCCCCAGTTATTATTTCCCGGGAAAAAATGACTCCCGGAGTAATAATTTCCTGGGAAATTATGACTCCCCCGTGGAAAAAATTACTCCCCTTTAAATTGCAAATTTAGTTGTTCTAATTGAGGGGAGTGTTTTTTTCCAAGTACATTATGACTCCCTAATGAAGTGCTTCCATTGCATATTCGAATTAAACAATCGATTCGGACATTCCAATCAATGAAGGGTTGTTTTGATGTGGGATCAGAGAGTAAAATTGAAAAGATGGCGAAGACAGGTAAATCTAAGAACCATGTGGACCTGAAGGTAGTAGAAGAATTTTTGAGAAGGAATACGTACCCGACAGAAATTTCAAACGACAGAGGCAAAAAAGCAAACTTCAGAAGAACTTGCAAAATTTTCAACTCCAAAATCATTTTATAATGACTCCCTCATTTTTATGATTTTATTGCCAAAAAGTGCCAAAACTTTCATTTTTCCAGAAGTAATCTCAGAACTAAACTCAGCCTAATAACACTTCATTATGACCCTTCCATTTTATGGATATTGCCCTGGGGTGTCGAAGCTACTGCTTATTCCATCCACCACTACAATTAAGCACATAAAAGTACAATTTATAAAACGAAAAATATGCAAGGATCAAATCACTTGCTAAGTAGAGATGTTATAAAAATGTATGTATAAACTTTCTTGTTGTGTTTGCTGAAAAAGAAAACGTCGTCATAAAATCAAATCTACATGTTAAAGTGACCCGTTGTTACCCCCATCCCGTCGTACTCCTGGTGACGCCAAGAACATTTTCATCCGGAAAAAATCAAAGAAAGCTATCCCCACTGTAACGATTTTTAATCTTCATTTTCCTTCTGAAATATTCTATATTCCAACCAAGACAGTAGAAAGTGAGTTGACTTCAATTATCTTAACGGTATAAATTTTCGCCTTTTATGATTGTCCCAAACTTTAGGCATTGTTTTATAAAAAATTTCAAAGAATAAAAAATGCATCTTCATATTTCCAAAGGAACAAGCAAATGTACCAGGTTTTAGCCCATGCCAATCCGATAATATTTGAGATATACCGATTGGGCAAACCAAAGTTTCCATTTTGGTTTTTGTTATTTATTCATGATATGCAGGAAGAAAAAGATCAGGAAACCGAACGTTGATCGAGATATACGCCAATTTTTTGGTATACTATCAGGGGAGTAAAAATTTCCTGAAGGGAGTCATTATTTTCGCGTAAATTTATACTCCTGGGAGTCATAATTTCCTGGGAAAATATTACTGGGGAGTAATTATTTCCCAGTAAATAATGACTGGGGAGTATAAATTTTGGGGAGTAATATTTTACGGTGACACCGGATAGACGTTTCGTTCACATTGTTCCGAAGTTATCCGTTATTAAAATTGAAATGATTCCGTTCCGCTGCAAAAAGTGAAATGATTTCGTTCCGATGTCGGAACAAAAGCTATCCGATACGTGTGAACATAGTCTTACAAAGTAAGGTTTATGATATTAAACAAAATAGAAATAGCAAGGTCACGTGACTTATGACGTCATTTGCATAATTTCTTTTGTTGTTGATTGTATTACTTTCTAACACGACGAGCTTGTTTCAAAGAAATCTCACGAAAGTGTGAATGAACGACGATTTTTTAAGAAAAACGCGACATTTGATGAAAGCAAAAATGAAAAAATGACTTTTGAAATTTAGCTTTCTTTGTTAATTTACAATATATTTAGAGCCTTTCTTACAGAAAATTTATAGTAAGCAGTACAAGATTTTTGAATTTCTGAATTTTCTGCCTAATTAAAGAAAGTGACCAAATCAATGGTTGTAACCTACGTTACGATTATGGAAACTTATTTTGCATTATAAATGATCGTCATTTAAATAGTTTTTTATCTTTTATAGGAAGGATAGAATACAAATATTCATAATCAAACACTAAAATAAAGCAATCTATTCAATAATTTCTAAAATGCGAAGAAATCTAAGGAAGTAATAAGTAAAAATTACAAGAAAAAATTTACAGCTTTTACCAAAGTGCCTAGTTTGTAGGAAATGCTTCATGGTCACGCTAAACTTCTTCAAATACACTGGATTTCAGCACATCCTTTTCGAAATTAAAGCATCAAAAGTTTTCTACAGGAGTTGCTATCATGTATGAATATGTGTGAATGGTTTTCAGCGATTGTCTAAAACGGTAACGCATGTTACAAATGAATGACAGTGTTAACATTTATCTGCTAGAATATTTGTATTGAAATTTTACGTAAAGCAAAAATGTATCTAACAGTGACTCAATCGACCACCAAAACTATGACTCAATTTGTTAAACTCCTCAGTGGTCAGTAACTTTATGAGACTTATGAGGAAAAATGCTAAAAATGCTATGAAAATGTAACATACATTACTATTCTTTAGGTCTAATAGAGAACAGAATAGGTGTATTAGCTTATGTAAGACACAAGAAATACTTATTTTAGCGGAATGGTTAGCTAATTCCATATAACATAACCTTGATAATAAATGAAGATCTAGCATTTGTTCCTGTTTATAATCTTTCTTCTGCAGCTTAACAGTTTCAAAAAAACCGAAAGTATCTTACCGCGCTAAATGAATCAACTAAAGTTCCTTGTGCTTTCAATGCTGTATCACACATTCAAACATTCTTGAACCAAATAATCGCATTGTAATCAAATTCGAATATTTGTTTGACAATTAAATGTTATTGATTCGTTTTTTTACAAATTAACTTTAAGGCCTCATTAACTGAAGGGACCAATTGCAAACTCAACAATAGTTGATGATATTTACAGATGTCAACCTACACGATATTTATCACAAAGAAAAAAGACATTGTAAATCATCCATTTCACAGAAATACGGGTAACGTATGTTACATCATAGAAATACGAAAAGAGTATTTTCGTATTTCTATGGTTACATCATTAAATTGGAAAAACAATTTTGACAATGCTGAAGAGCTGTCAAATTAGATTTTTTTTGAAAAAATATTTTTTTATGTATCACTTTTATATTATTAGCCTCCAATGTTGTTGAATTTAGCTATGCATTTGCTTTTCAAAGTAGCTCATATATTTTTCTTGTTTTTAAAAAAAAAGACAATTCTAAAACTTTTTACATTAGAGGTCTGAGCTATATCAAACATGCTGGACATAGGATGTCGCACTTTTTTGAAAATGGCTCCACTACACTTCAGTCGTGCCACTTTTCATTTTCATAAGCTTCCTCTCTGTCGGAGGTATTCCACAAAAAATGCTGTTCTATATTTGTTTGGTAAAATAATAAAAAATATTCTACGAATTTTCCCAAACGAAGCGTAGAACATCTTTTTTTGCAGAAAATCATCGACGGATTACTTCTGTACTCTGTACTCTATACACATTGTAATGCTTTGAAAACCTAAATCATCTCGTAACTTTGATCATAATGCTAGACACTTCTAGAACGATTTTGAGCGAGTGTTGAGCAGCTTTTGGGCTTTAAATTATCGAGAAGTATTAAAGAACTTCCACACTATGACCTTCTGTCTTAACGATATATTTTCAACTAACAAAAGTATTTACACGTTATGAATAGCTACATGCTAAGGGGTCTGGAACTTATATAACAGGCTTCCTAAAAGACCAGTTTTCTCGAAATATTTAAAGAATGAAGATCCTTGAATTCCAAAATGTTTCGGACAAAAGTCAAAAGTCAAAAGTTTGGACGGAAAAACTTTCGGAGAAAAATTTGTTCGAAAGTTTAGGTTGTTAGTGTGTAAGATTGCATTCACATCGCCATTTGCAAAAATCAAGCTCCTTGACGATAAATAAAGTGGTATGACCACGGTTTCTAATGGAATCAACTGTCGTAACAAAACAAAGTCAGAAGCCATTTATTCCTTAAGAAATATGTGACAGAAGAACCACTCACGATGCCTACTTCGATATGTATAACTTAATTGACGATAAAGATAGTTATGGACTGTTGAAATTGCCTCCGGCCAAAAATATAAAACAATGTAGTATTTTTCCATTTTCGATTACATCGATCACATTTCACTAAAAAACCCAAATATGTTTATAACATCAACAGAAATAACGTGAATTGATTCGTTGTAACAGAAACGGGTTACAATGTCTACGCTATCGTAAGAAAGAATGGAGAGGGTCCATCATTTCACGATTTCACGCCTACACACCAATGTGAGTAGGTATGAAAATATACATGAAAATATAGATAAAAGGATCCACAACGAAGGAAACATCAAATAGTGATATCCATTTTCTGTAACACAATATATGAAATAGATGAAGACAATTCATTTTGGTATAAACATTAACAACAGAAGGGTTTAGAACGATGAAGAACGGAACCAAAAATGTTTTAGTCCGATATAACTGAAGGTCTATTTTGTTCTGCTCCTTGAGTTACTTTTCTCCTGCTTTTTTCTCAAAGTGTTCATGATAAATCTGTGAGCGATAACAATTACTATTATAAACGGCAAATTAACTTCTGGATCTATGTAGAATATGCTTGTTCGTACTATTGCGATATTTTCCTTATGGATAAACTTGGACGAGACGAATGCTACGATGAGAGTGAAGGTACACAGGCTAGTGATTAAGCATCTGGCGATTCTTGTATGCTTGTTTGGAGAACAACGAATGCCCAAGCGTATTAGCTAGTACGCTCGATACGGTCGATAGTTATGGTGGAGAAAGTTATTGCAACATACCTTAAGTGTGTAAAATTTGGCGAGGATTAAATTCGCCAAATTAAATACCCGCCAATATTTTGAAAAGTCGCTATTCGCCAAATTAAAAAAACGAAAAAAGGATACTGTTTGTTCTATAGAGCAGGAAAATTCCAAGAAAATGGAGAAATGTTGGTATCATATAAATTGTACTCAAACCAACCATATATCCTGCGGTCATATTTTCAGATAGCATCTTTTAACAGCTTTATGCAGTTTTCGTAACATTGACGGCTTAGAAATCAACGTTTGCTCCACTGCTTTCGTATTTATACATTTCACCTGACGATAGGGAAGGAAGGTCTTTTGTTAAAGCCCAAAGCAATTCATAGAACACGACGACATCGACTTGATCATTTAATGATAGTAAAAAACAGAATTTGTATGAATTTTATTTGGAAAGAACTTAATTGCCTTTCAGACATGTTCATTGTGTCCATTTGCTAAACTCCAAGAAAAGGTTCAATGTGCTGAAATGTTGTTTTATGAAGCATGAAAATGAATGCAGATGCAAAAATATATTTATTACTGTAGCATCAAAAGCGATAACTATATTATATTACGGACCCTCAGACTGCTTCTCATTTTCCCATAACTACTATGGATAATATGGCGCTTTAGAGTTTACAAAAGTCCCTCAGTGAAAATACCTTATCGAACAAACCAATATGGAACAAAATTTTCGTCGACCAAAATTTTCGTCGTACAAAATTATTCGTATGACAAAATTTTCGTCCCTTTCGAAAGATTTTGCCATTTTTACCCAGCATTGTTTTGTCTAATTATGCATATAAATTGTGATGCCGTACGCTGGTAAGAGTTTTCAAAAGCTTATCAAAACATTATTCAATAAAGTAATTTTTTTGATATTCTACTGCTTGGTCACAAAAAAGTGGAACTTATCCCTAAAGAAATCGAAAAGGAGGTTTTCTTTTACTTCTAATTCGAATCATCACTTTGAAAGTTATGAGTTCGGTGTTAGTAACGGCTTGTGCTTCGAAGATCTCGAACATTTAATAAGTATAAGGTGGCTTTTAATTTTATCTTGAGGGCTCAGCGTACCTTTTACTCACATCTGCATTGTATAACGTTTTCCGTTATTTCTTTTTACCAGTAAATTTTTAAAGTAAAAATATTTTTTGAATTCATGCGGAGCAATAAAGTTTCTTTCAAACGGTGTATAAAATGATATATTACATAAGTAATATGGAAGAAATTAGGCTGTAAAAACGATAAAAAATACGGACTTTTGTGTGCTTCTTTGAGCTTCAAGTCCCGAAGAGAAAGGTTTTTTGAATATCTCTTTAGTTGTGTCGATTCCTCACAATCAGTGGAAACAAAGTGTGCCCGTGAATCTCAATTAATGGTTTGGTTTTTTCCATACTTCTGCGCTATTGGACAGTTGAAAACAATCATGGATTTTGAGCCAATCAGGAACTTTCTCTCAAATCGCGGGCACGCTTTTCGTTAACAGGCTTTCATCTACCGCTGTGCACAATTTTAAAGGAAACGAGCCACTTGCTGGGAAGATGGAGCTCAAAGAAGGTAGAACACTAATAACTTCTCATCACATACACGACAATATGACAGCCTAAATTCAGAAAGTGAGCTGTCAATTTAATAAAACGCTTTTTGAGTATATAACAGATTCAGTATTATAACAATTGTATTAAAGGTTGTCATAACTTGTTCAAAAACGAAAAATAACTTTCTCAAAAACCAATAGCTTTCCCTATAACTTTAAAACGCCCATAACTTTCTCAAAAACCAATAGCTTTCCCTATAACTTTAAAATGCCCATAACTTTCTCAAAAACCAACAGCTTTCCCTATAACTTTAAAATGCCCATAACTTTCTCAAAAACCAATAGCTTTCCCTATAACTTTAAATTTTGTGTAATAATAACTTAACGATTACATCTGTCAAGAAAATCAAGCCCTTTACCCCTATATTATCGCGTCAGCCTATAGACGTCGCCTGGAAGCCACTATTCGTTTGTACAGCTCAAACGAGGCTGTCTTTTGTCAATCTGATGTCAGAATCGAATTCTACGGACTCGATTTGACCGGTGAACATGTATATGTCCGTATAGGGGTCCCAATAAAGATCCAAGCCCCTTGCCCCTATATAACGCCACCCTATAGACGTCCTCCTATCCATTGCTACATGTATTGCTTTTGTTTTGAGAAATATAATTTGTGAAACATAAAATGTTGTCCAAAAATTGTTCGTTGATCTCAATTATTATTTTTTGTTTTTAATTTTAAGTAATCCAAGTGAAAGAAAGATTCTTTAGCACCTTTTTTTCCTGAAAATTCACCTGCTACTGGAATCGGAATTGTGTGGTTTACTCACAAAAGATCTATAAAGAAGTGCTGTGAAATCGTTACCAAAATTCTTCAATTTTCATAAAGTCTTCCACAAAGTACACAAAGAATCGGAAGGTACTGATTTGGAATTTGGCAGTCATTTTTCAGGTTTGACAAAAATTGGGGAACGATTTTCGTTCTCCTATCATTTTCGGTCAAACAAGCAAAAACATTAGAGAAATCTTACCTGTAAAAGCACTACGAATTTATGTGCCTATTATCGATTTCTTACATTCATTTTTTCTCATTTTTTACATTTATATTTTCCTTGGAGTCTTATACAATTCCTATGAAGAAATACAGTTAACGTTTTAATTAGCGGACACTATCCACTACCCATGTTGACAATTTTCTCCTTTTCTCGGAGATGTCCGTTTGTTGAAAAGCTGCTATTTTCCCCTCACTTTTGGTTAAGTTGCTTGCAAGTTTGATCTATTTAGATGAAACGACTTCGTAGGTACTGACTGGAATCCGGACAACTGTGATGTTGTTTGCCATGCAACCGCTAGTGAAACAAGTGTTGTTTCTGAAACAGCACAATTCTCTAATTTCATGTTAACTTACATGTGATGGGATCGATGTACATTTCTCTACTTTTGCGTCATATTTTAATGGGAAGAATGTAGTTTCTGTATTATCTTAATATTTTCTTTTCAACTTACTCAGACTCTCAAGGGTATCAGATATAACTCGTTTACCTGAAAAGTGTGAGTGTGGAACAACCTTTACTATACAACATGCACTGTCCTGCAAAAGAAAGGTGGTTTTATATCATTACGACAAAAAAAATCGCCTTTTCATTGATGTAATCAGTCTGTGTATGTATCCGGGGTAGTTTCAGCAACAAGCTAGCTGAATCATTGTCCTGTAACGCTGAGGCTAGCGAAGTCAAATCAAACATGATGTAAAGGAAAATTTTAGTAATTTAGCATAAATTTTCGCTACGCATAGGAACGAGGATTATAATGCCGTGTCCTCAGCTGTTAGTACGGTACCTGGAAAAAAATGGTAGACTGAGTTGTTACAGTAATTATTTTATTTTATTTTGTGCGATGTCAGTGCGAAACCATTGATATTGGCCATGAGGCGACGAAAAAATTTGGGCAAAATTTTTTGGGACGGCGACTCTATGACTGTTACGCAAAATGGTAGGTGAGTTGTGAGTGAAATTATTTCTTATCTTTCGTGCGCGACGTCAGTGTGAAGCCATTCCATTGAGACCCAAGTAGAACGCGACGTTTAGGGAAAATTATCTCGGTAACCAATAGAGATAACTGACGTTTTTTGGGGTCCGCGATACAGGCGGTGGGGTGATGAAAAAATTTGGGACAAATTTTTTTGGGGGACGTGTCTTTGACGTCATCGAAATCTTTTATTAACGATATCTCTGTAACTGTTGGTCGTAGCAAAACGATCCCATACATTTTTTTATCATTTTTTCGAGCTCTACAACATGAGCACATTTATAATTTTATTTTTCGTGAACCCAACAGAAGCTGAAGGTGGACATGGACGGCGAGCGACGTCGCCTTGGCGGCTAGTACAATTTAATTCTTTTGTGACACAAAAAATTCGGGAAATGTCATAACGCGATCGAAGGTGGAGTCTGTAGTTAATTATTTTTTCACAAATTATTATTATTTTTTTTTTTTTGTACTTCCCAAAGAAATATATCATATTTTTCTCATAGCGAATTTTACTGGTAATAAGTGTTCTAATGAACCAAATACTGCAAACAAAACATTCACATAGCAAATAAAAATAGTTTTTTTAGAAGATTTAAAGTTAGATTTATGGTCTCTTTTACTAAAATCAAAAGTACTATGTTAGCTTACAATTCCACTGTCAAAGGCGAACGAATTTGACAGGTACAAGAAGGCAAGGAAGCCAGGAATCGCCATTCACATACAGATCGTTTCAAATGCATAAACTTCCTAAACACCGCCTTCCGTACTGTTTTTTTCATTAAACCATACAACAGAGGATTGATGGCATTTGAAGAGTAATTGACGATATTTCCCATCCAAGTCAATTCACGTGGGTGACATATTCCACATGAGATGTTAAGAGCAACTAAAATTATGTAGGAGAGCCAACAGAACAAAAAAACACCAACGAGGAGAGCGATGCGTTTTGCAGCTTTCATATTTTGAAGATGGAATTTCTTCTTTTTTCTCAGCGTCGTGGACGAGGAACTGGAAGAGACCGAGTTCCAGTCTACACTGCAAACAATACTAGTTCGACGAATATTTCGCATGTGCCTTCGAGAAACATTGTATAATAAACAATTACCCGTTATTATTACGATTATAGGAATGACGAAATTTACCACCAACTGGAAAAAATCGTAGAAAGCAGGATAGAGTAGTAAGCAGTATCCATTATAAATAAAAATGGCATCCTTGCTGTATATTATAGGGAACAATGCCACCATAATTGTGTAAAGCCAAGTTGTCACTAATACTATGATAACATTTACTTTCGTCAACAAAATTTGACGGCGAAACGGCATGAAGACGGTAACAAATCTTTCGGCGGTCAGTAACGTCAGGTTCAATACCGACGACGGCAATGATATCAAGAATGTCACCGATGTTATCCCGCAAGCAATTTTTCCGTGTGGAAAATAACCACGCAACATGAATTCAACATCAAACGGCATTGTTCCAAGCACGGTGATCAAATCACTAACAGCTAAGTTGATGATGAAAACGTGTGTGACAGAATGAAGTTTCTTCGTAGAGACGATCGTATAAACCAGGATACAATTGCATGTCAGTGACGTAATGATTGTGATGGTGAAGCATGACGCAGCAAAACTGGCAAACTCTGAACTCAATTGATGACCGTAGAATGTGAGAGTTGCATTGCTGCTTTTCAAAGTGCCATTGAAGAACTGTGACGATTGCATATTTTGATTTCCTGTTAAAAGAAGATCATAATAAATTGAAATGAACTTCATTAGCTAAGCGTCCGCTGAAAGAGGATAAAACAAAATTCTGAACTAGCTCTATAAAAGAGGTTTGAGATGAAACGAGTTTACCCTTACGAGTTGATTCTAACGAGTTGACTCTGACGAGTTGATTCTTATAAACATCCATTCCAGGGTTTCAAGGTTATGAGACGCAATGTAATTTGTGGATGTTCGCTACTGTTTGCTCAAAATCTCCCCATCCATCCCTCTCTACAGTGGCGGAATCTACAGGTATGTCGAAATTTGTGCGGGAGAGCGTTAACATGATTTGTGAATTCAATTTATATTACCAATGGGATTATTTGAACGCCTTTCTTTTATGGTTAGATTGCTAACACTCTCCTACACAAATTTCGACATACCTCTATGTCATCATTATGCAGCTTGAAAAAGAGGGCGTTGTTATTTATGGATAGGAGTCTCATCTGACTGTTACAGCATTAACAGAAGTATCAGCCTTGCAACTATCTATACACTCTCAAACCATAAATTCACATATTCAGAGACAGGCACACAGTGAGACAACACCTTTTCTTAATGTCATCCACAAGGAAAGTAAATCTTTTGTTGCATTCCAAGTACACTTCTTCTGGTCGTTCATCTCTTCTGATTACAGCTCATGTAGCAGAATGTGATGTGGTAGCGATATTTATATTCTTTTTACGTACCGTGGAGTGGGGGCGAGATTCAACAGCACCCACTCACGGTATTCCAGAAAAACAAAAAATAACATAAAATAAAAACTTTGAAAGAATTATTTTTACAATAAAAAAAGTGAAGAAAAACTACGAAACCGGAATATCAAGTTTATTGAAATTACATGAAAATATCTTGTTGCAAGCTCCGTGAAAGTTTCACACTCTCAGCAATATTCGTTATGAATCTTTTCACTGTTACTAAAACAACATTGTCGGATTCTACACAAAGGCTTTCAGTTAAGTTTTAGTTACCTGCCTCCCCTGCGAATTACTGATATGTAGAACATTTACTTCGCACAACGAAATCTGCAAAGTCTCCGTGGTGGAGTGCAACAAGCGACTATGATAATGTACTAATCACAAAACGGCTGAAATACACAACAATTTCATTCGTACGTGTTAAGTGATTTTTAAAAATTTAAGGAGCAAATTGTTTGTTTCTTCAATAAGTCTTTAACCAAAAAATGAAGCAAAATATATACCATTTGAAATACATTCACAAGATCTCTTATCTGATATAAAATTCATTGATATACCTTCGCTATCTTTTGAGAAAAAATAATTTTTTTTGCATTTTTGTTTTCATCATTTTGAAATAGACATATAGCAGAATAGATGAGTTTCTTAGTGACGTAATGTTTATAAACACCAGTGTTCTTTGCTCGATAATTACGGTATATTGCAACATAGAATATCATTAATCAAGTCATTTTCCTGTGAGTATGCGCACGCAGCCTCGCAGGAAATAAAAGTCTCTTTATACACTTCAAAATGTTGTCACTTTATTTGGTTCTCTGGAGTCCCTTTAAAGACAATCGACATTAGAAAGTTTCAATATACACATTAGCACTTCCTATCTATTTTCATACATTGTATTTGATTTTTAATATGTACAAGGTATAAAAGTGTAATTAACATTGGAAACTCGTCTATTCATCGAAAAATAACTTATTTTTGTGTTCCCTCGAGAGATGTGATTACTTTTATCGATAACTGATTCAAAATAACAACAGATTTTGATTACCATTAAAGTGTATATCTATAAAAGAAATAGTGAGAAATTTGTTCCAAGGATAAAAAAAAATAACGAATATAGTAAATAATTAAATGAAATGTATCAACAAAAATCGTCAGTTGAAAATGGCGGCCTGTATGAGAAAAAAGTAAAAAAATAAATAATAAATGCTCAACAGTAGTAAAAAATAAATGTACAACATACAATTCTGTGCATACATAAAAAGGAGCCTCGTTTACAATGTGAACAATCAAAGAGTAATAAAGAATATGAGTAATGACCTATCCATAAATCACAGTAGCATTCGTCTCGCTTCTCATCTTAACAATTCATTATTGGTATTCACAATTCATAATTCATTTTGAACTTTGTTTTTCTGCATGATGCAGAAACTTTCTTATTATTCAACTTCAACACAAAGCCAAAGTGTAATTGTTGACGCGTTCTATTTAAAAAATATAGTCATCAAAAAGTCAACAAAAGACAGACTGCATGGAGCTTTTCCAGTTTTAAACCATAGTGCAGATTTTCGTTCATTGCAACTATTTTTCCGATTTTTTGTGTCAAAATGCAAGTTCCGACTTTATGAACCGTGGTTTTACCTACTATGTTTCGCTTTCCCGGTGTGATAAAAAAACCCCATTGCATTGCTTGTTTGACCAAATCCAAAAAGGTCCTCTCCCCAGTGCTTGAAATTGCCCTCCACACGAAGAGCTTGAAACTAGAGAGATCATCGCACGATGGAATCCAAGCATTAAAGGAAACGAGTTCAATAGAGAGTACATTGGATTATCAAACAAATATAGACAGCTCCTTTAATAGACTGATTCCAATTTTCAGGTTAAACATTTTATTATAAGCAACAGTACCCGCCTTGTTTTCACTATCAAAATTAGCGTTAATATTACTGCTGGGAGTTTGATTAATCGAGGTCATTATCGAGGTCATTAGTAATAAAAGTAATAAAAGATATATTCAGATTAGTATTAGCATAGAAACGAGGCCAATAATGTTTCATGCAAGCTCGAGATACGTCATCAATCCCATGCGGCATTTCGAATGTCCACTAGCGGAAGCTAAATATTTATTATGTATTTCATGCATTAAATATTTATTATGGTTTGTTATCGAAATCTCCTGGAGCGCCACAAATGCTACGAAAAATTGTTAATTCTTAATTGTCGAATTTACCGAAAGAAACAAAAAGGGTCTGTTACAAAAGTATTAGCATTTTGTCCTTCCGACACGATAACTGTTTGTTTCAATATTTTTTGACTATCATCCTTGTGGAAATCATGTTTTGGAATTTTTATAATTCTATCCTAGTATACTTTCGAAAAAACGTTTGCTTGATATTGTATCATAAACGTGCTGTTTTTTATACAGTCCTGAAGTATCGATTTGTCCATCCGACATAACAAGTACTTTTGTAACAGACTCATAACTGAACATACATGAAGTTATATGGCATCTACTTCGAATCTTGATAAAAGTGATCAAAAATGCTAAGTTATGCAAATTAAAGCGCGTTTAGAAATTCGTAAGGAACCACATGTCTGAGTCTTAAGCACGCGCAGATGGCTCTTCCATTTCATGTGGCCATGAAATCATGAAAATTCTCATTACGAAATCTATAACCAGACCACTCCCACAACTTTAGAACAAAATGTTGAAGACCGCATGGCGATCAAAACGAAAGGTCTAGGTATGAAGTTGCAGATTGTGATCCTAATTTTGAAATGAAATAGAGTATTCGTAAATACTTTTAAAACTATATATTTTGTTTCATCATAAAATCTAAATGACTTGCTGACACTCATAACTTTCAGACGTCTTTTCTATGTCCAATATGTCACCAAAGTCACTAATAGTTTGTACGCCAGTTTATGTTATACCTTATTGAGGAAAAGTGACTAAAAATTTGGGGTAGTAGCTGAATTTTTTCCCGAACAAAATTCCCCCCGTCTTTCTTTTTACGCAATCAATATTTCTCCCCGACTTTTTTCACAATCTTCTTTTGTCGATATGTTTTTTAGTTTTATTGGTCGAAACAATTTATTTATTCATGCAATTTACTTGGATTTAAAGGAACTTTTCTCCAACCACAACTATGGGATTTTGTAAAACATCCTTACAAAATCAGAAAAGACAACGACGATGGAATCTACTTAGCATGAAAGAAACTTGTTTTAAATTAACGATGTGGTTGAGAACAAGATGGAGAGAACAGCGTCCACAGTGATTCTCAGGAAGAAGAAGAAGACTTTGTTGTCATTGCTAAAAAATGTTTTTTAAAAAATGATGCGAAAAATGATAGTCATAATTATCGTTTTGGATTAACGCCTTTATTAACGCTTTTATTAACGCCTTCAGTTTCTCGTTATTTTTCTGATTGAGAACTCATCAGCTATAAAATATAGTTAGTGCAAAGTGACTAGTACCCCTTTCACACCAAAATTAAAACCAATTTTAATGATGTTTAAAAAAAGCTTTATGTTACCCGTGTTACGCCGTGTTACCCGTGTTACTCTGACAAATGTAGTAAACCTACGTCTTGTAGTAAACGCCTTGTACGTTGAAATGAGCAAAAATTAGACAAACACATGAAGATTTTCACCAAGTAACTTTTTCAGTGCTACCAGTTGGTCATGTAATAGAACCCAGGTTCGCGATTGCGCAGTACTAAATGCAAGTTAAATGGGCCATACATGTATTTTTTGTAGTTTTCTTAAACAGTAGGAATGCAGGTATTTGGACTGTTTAGTACTGTTAAGTCCCGCTATGTCGATGCACCGGATAAAAAGGCTAATAACATGATGTTCGAGATAACGAGATTACACCAAAGCTTGCTATAGCATTCGAAAATTCTAAAACTGAAACAGGTTCACACTATGGACCAATATGAGTTAACATGAATTAACTTTTGTTTACAAAATCCTAATTTATATGTATGGTTCACATTTAAAAGGGACATTATCACACGTGAGTTCTTTTAAAGCTAGCCATCATGGAAAGCGATGGCGCGAATGAAGAATTCGATGATATGATTTTGCTTCGAATACATCAAAAGAAAGATGGCCACATTTAAAGTATTCCCTAAGTTGAACATGTTACTGTTGCTGTGTGCCACTATTTTTTACGGTCAAACCATTCGAGTGATTGTGGATATTTGTGAAAGCTAATAGACCTTTCCCGAATTTCTGTTTAAACACCGTGTTATAGCCTAGCTTCTAAGTTTCGCCTCTTTTTCAAACTCTTAATTACCTCTAATTATTCCACTGGGGAACTGAAAGAACGAGTAACTATTACTTACTGAAAACATTATGACATTAGAAAAATAATGAAAAACATAGAAACGAGGCTAAACTTGATAACTAAGCATTAACTCTGCATTTAAACAGAAATTCGGGAAAGGTCTACTAATAGTTCTTAGACACAAAGCGCTTACAAAAAATTCTTATTTGGTCCGTGAAACAGTAAAAGTCCAAGCTTTTTTTTGTGAAACATCAAAACCAACGATATACCGGTATTAGTGCAGTTATTTAATATCTTTTATAAATTAAGTGTCTGTAAAAAATCTTATTTAGGGGCTGTTTATATGGAAGCCGAGCCAGCCCGTTTGCAGGGCTAGCCCTTTAGCCGGGCTGGAAATTTTTTCTGTTTATTTGAAGCGGGCTGGCCCTGCAAACGGGCTGACCTCTTTTTCATGCAAACCAAGCGGGAAAATTTAAGCGTCAGAAAGAAAGATTTGCAAATTTTAAGCCAATCAAAATCTGTGTATTTGTAACGAGGCTAGCCCGTTTGCCGGGCTGGCTCACCTGAGACTGTTTACATGGGATTTTTTTCAGCCCGCTTGCCGAGATCTCGGGTAAAATAGCCGAGATCTCGACAAGCGGGCCAGCCCTCCTGTTCATATAAACAAAATTCTTAATTACTTTTAAATTACCATGAAGGCGAGATCTCGGCTAAAGGGCTAGCCCTGCAAACGGGCTGGCTCGGCTTCCATATAAACAGCCCCTTAGTCTGAAAGTAGCAAATGTGTAAATAAAAACGGACAAGAAATTACAAAGTAGCGCAAAATAATTACAAAGCACAATGACTGTCAAAAACAAACTGCTGAATTATTGTTATTATAGAATTTTTATACAGCAGGATTATACACTGCTGCTATATACCTTAATAGACTTAACACTAAAACTAAATTCTTTTAAATAAGAAAGAAGACATTTTCTTATGTGTAAATATAAAGATGGCAAATATGTACATGCATGGACGTATAAAAAGAGAAGGACTTACAACTTTTATAAATCTATTCAAACAACCTCGCCTCGGTTTATTGAAATTTTGACAAAAGCAGTTTGGAAACTCCCTCAAGTGCTGTTAAAAATACATGTTTCCATTGACTTCCATGATCGTAACAACCAACCAGAAATGAATTTAAAGATTTTATGATTATTTTGAAGCCAGTTTTTAAACTCTGATTCCTCATGACTTCTTACAGTCTCAAACATGAAATTTTCAGAATTGAATGAAAAAGCACTCTTCTTTCTGTATATTCTCAGGCATCGCCCAGGCGTCTTTCAAAGTAACAAATCTTTGGATATAAGTATATACACAAAATACTTCCTAACTCCGAGAAATTTATCTTAATTCCAATCCAACATTTTAAAAAAAGGTTGAGTAGAAGTTTTGTGATACTACAGAATATTGCAGATGTATCTCCAAATCGTATTTTCTCTCAATTCTTTGGTTTTCCACACCGGATTAAACCTAAAGCGTCGCATAAACCCGCCCATGTGAACTAAAATCCAGTGAAATGCGAGGCGAGGATTACATCAAAGAAATGCCGACAGAATAGATTATAATAATAGAAATGAAAGGCTGAAGTATGAGTTGTGAGTCCTTTTCTTTTTATACGTCCGTGGTATATGCAATTACATCCGAGACAGGGGCTGAAATAATTTTGAATAGATTGGAAGCAGCTGGCATTTGTGATGCTTTAAAAATGGACACAGCTTTCCTCGGTCCATTTCAAGCTATTTCACCACTGCCAGGACAGGATCATGGTGATAACACACGTGGAATCTCTGACATAGTCAACATTCCAGTGGAGGTGAAAGAAGGTAAATCTTATTGGCGACGACGATGAAAAATGATGACGCTGTAGTGTAGTGATTATCACTCTCGTAATTCATGCCAAGAGATCGGGGTTCAATTCCCCTTGGCGTCGATTCAACATGCACGAGTGAATGTGCCATAGCGCCGGGGTCGACCCATGCCATGTGAGGGAAACTGGGCAGACGATACATCGAGTATTGCAGGAGGTCATCCAGAAGAGCACAGGACCTTCATTGGGTTCGTGTCACTCATGAGAGTGTCAAGTACTTCGGAGCCTCCAACCTAAGCCGTGGCCTCTCCTGGAAAGCAGATGCACTAGCAACTGTGTGAGTCTACCCACGTAAAACAATACTAAAAAAATAAATAAAATAAATAAATAGATGATGAATGTTTACATACGCGAAGAGAAAGAAGTTGACAATTTCGATTTCAATTGAAACGCTTTTAACATCATAATTGACGATGAAGAATAAATGGACCGATAGAACACCAAATCATGCACACGTTAAAAACATTTGTCTCTTTGTATTATTCGCCAAAATAGATATCCGCTAAGTTTAACAATTTAACCTATTCCCCAAATTAAATCTTCGGCAAAATTTATCCCATTACGATATCTGTCCTGACATACAATAATTAAAGTGAAAATAACTACAATATGAAAAATTGCTTTACTTACATGATGAAAGCTAAAAAAGTAAGAAGGTGATCCTGTAATGCATTCTTAAAGCGAATATCCACTTCGGACAATTGTCCGCGGACCGGACCAGATCGGTTCCCCAAACAATGGACCACGTGAAAATATTACGTAAGATTCACGTGGTCTATTGTTTAGCGAACCGTCCGGTCCGGTGGGCGGACAATTATCAATTATATCAATTATAAGTGGATATTCGCTTTAAGAATGCATTAAGTAACAATTTTTTGTCCTTGTGCTTTTCGTGTGGTTTTGCAGTCTAGAATAATCAGAAAGGCTTTCACACAGCCAAGCAGTTTTCCAGTTAAACTTAACGCTAAACTTTGTTCAGGACTTTATAAACGTGCATTAGTGTAACCAATGATGGCGTATGCTCAGTTCTAGATGATCTATGACTTGGTCCAATGGCTCATTGTTTCGTTTGCATATATGCCGTAGGGCAAGATAGGTTACCACATTTCCTTACTGCTTTGTCGTGTTTGCTTATTTTGCTTTTTAATGATTTATTCAACCATGGGTGAGGACCTCCTTTAAGTTTCTTTCCTATTACCAGTACATAGTTGTGAAAATTTTTCACAAGAATTTGGTTAAATGCTTTAATGGACTGCTGTTTACTATTTTGTAGGCTGTAGATCAATCGGCATCTTGTAACTGTATTAGGGAGATTCGTAAAACCGACGAGCCTGTTACACGAAAAAAAATCAATTACTTGTGAGAATTAAAATAATAAAAAGTTACTTTAGAGATTCAAAGCCTTTTGTGTTGTATCAAAAAAAAACATCATTACTTTACAGGCTTATTTCAAGTGTTGATGTGAAGTTTCTAATGACTTTGTAGGGAAAAATTCACGAACAACTGTACTAAGTTGTATATAACTCCCTACAAATCTATTGAAAAATAGTTTCGTGTTAACGAAACATGATTTTTCCGAATCCCGCTAATTTAGAATAGTGGATGCTTCTATATATTAACTAGCCACCAAGGCGGCGTCGCTCGCCGCCGCCCATGTTCAGCATGCGTTGTTTCATCAGTGAAGCTACATTACACCAACACACAAATGAGTCGTTTTATCTCACTCGAACGAAGGGCAAAGATGTTCCAACTCTGGATGGATGATGATGGTCGAGATGTTCCAAATATTCTCAACACCATCAAAAAAGAAGCACTCGTCATTGTCAAGCGATCACTGGAAAAGGAAATATGTAGCAATTTTGAAGGATATTTCCAACTTCAACAACACCACAAAGTAACTCGAAACAATGGGCATCTTCTTGTAATTCCAAAGGTTAAACTTGAACTTGGCAAACAAGCATTCAAATATAGTGGAGCAAAGCTATTTAATGACTTACCATTATCTATACGAAAAGCAACTACTATAAATGCGTTTACTAAAGATCTGGAAGTGTTTTTGTTTAACGCCCCAATCAGGGCGTCCCACAAAAATCATACCCAGTGATTGATATGGCTTTTTGTGATCGATACGTTGTCATATTATTTCCCACGTCCTACAGGTCTTTGCTTTCAATCACAGGGTTTGATTTTTGTTTTTAGGAAAGTATATTTTCACTTTTTATGAAAAATATGTAAATTTTTATTTTTAACGATGTTTTATATATATATATATTTTTATATTTTTATTATTATTTTTCACACACACAGGTGAAACATTGATAACAGTTGTAATTTAATTTTTACGTACTGAAGTTTTTAACCTGTATAAAGAATCTTAATAATAATAATAATAACTAGCATGTAGCTTTAGCTAAAAAATGCCCCCGCGCTCAAGCATTCCAATGTGTACACACAGCAAGCTATACATTGCAAGCTATACAACGGAAACAAAAACAAATTTTTGTCCGAAAACTCAAAAAAATTCAGATGAATGTTTTTGCAAGTCTTTACACAGAAACAAATATATACATTTAAACTTTTGTTAACATTGTATAAACTAAACACAATAAAAACAAGAAGAATTGCGAGCATGATCATTTCGAAATGGGAGATCAGATTTGAAAACTCCTTGACGGATGGTCTTCACGGTTTTTCACTTACGTTGTAATTGAGTTAAACTTTCTTTAGGATAACTTTTTTTTTATTGATGCTAATATACCTTTCAAAGAGTGTAATTTGCTACAAACAAAAGAAATGTGTGAACTGAAACCATGGATACGTATTTTATAATCAAAACAAGATTTGTTAAAGAAATTCTGTAAGAGCCAAAAGAAAAAAAACAAACTTTTTAAAAAAAAAATCAAAGCAAAAAATCCATTAGAAATCTGCGTTTTAAACTTTGATTCAAAACAAAAAGTAGCCAATGTTTATAAAAAAAAAAACAAGAAAATGTAAAAAGCTTTTACTGATCATGATCACACACTAGTATGATTAGGTTTGGCGCGAGGTGGACAGTTAAAATAGAAAAACACGAAGAAAGACAATTTGTAATATAGCTTTCTTGCATACACAGAAATCCAATTAAAATCTTTGCCAAAAATTACTGCGTTGAACAAAGTTTATTGAATGAAATATTTAGAGCTAAAACATATATATACAAAAATAAAATGATGGTTGGCAAAATTTCAGATTTCAAGCTGTGCTTCAAAATCCTTGTCGTTCACTTCACTAAAACAACACAAAAGTAACACGAAAAATGTCTAAGCAATTTTAGCATACGATCTTCCTAAATAACATAGTATAATACAATAATAAATTAGGAAAGAGATACGAAAAAACATTCTGTCTCTCCCACTTACAGTACCATGCTTTGAAACGGAAAAAAAGCAAAGTCAGCTTATAATTGTATTCCACCGTGTAACGTCAACACGAAAGTTGGAGGATGAAGATGATGATGATGAACAAAATCGGAAACTGACATTCGCCTATCTCGTGAAACTACTATGCCTCCTCGCTCGCTTACGCTCGCTGCGGGGGCAATAATAATAATAATAAATCCCCTACAGTTCACGAAAAATAAAATTAAGTAATTGCGATCGAAAGTGTGCCCATGTTGTAGAGCTCCAAAAAATGATCAAAAAAATGTATGGGATCGTTCCGCTACGACCAACTGTTACAGAGATATCATTGTTCAAAGATTTTGATGACGTCACAGACCCGTACCCCAAAAAAATTAAGCCTAAATTTGAGTTCATAAAAATTAGAATTAAGAAATTGACAATGAAAAGTGTTACCATCTTGTAGAGCTCGAAATTATGAGCAAGAAAATGTATAGGATCACATGTCTATGAGAGGCACCGTTTCGGAGATATCATACATCAAAAGTTTTGATGACGTCATAGAGGCCCGTCCCCAAAAGTTTTGCGCAAATTTTTTCGTCAGCCCATGGCCAATATCGCGGACCCCAAAAAACGTCAGTTATCCCTATTGGTTACCGAGATAATTTTCCCTAAACGTCGCGTTCTATTTGGGTCTCAATGTAATGACTTCACACTGACATCGCACAAAATACAATAAAATGATTGGTCTCACAACTCAATCTACCATTTTGCGTGACAGACAAGCGTGACAGACAAGCAGACAAACAGACAGAGAATCGGCTATAAATTTGGATCTAATTTTTTAGGGAGACGAGCGACGCCGCCTTGGCGGCTAGGCTATATATTAATAGCCGATTCTCTGTTTGTCTGTTTGTTTGTCTGTCACGCAAAATGGTAGATTGAGTTGTGAGAGTGATTTTATTTTATTTTGTGCGACGTCGGTGTGAAACCATTGTATTGAGACCCTAATCGAATGCGATGTTTAGGAAAAATTATCTCAGTAACCAATAGGGATAGCTGACGTTTTTTGGGGCCTGCGATATTGGCCATGGGGTGACGAAGAAATTTGGGCAAAATTTTTGGGAACGGGGCTCTATGACGTCATCGAAGTTTTTAAGCAACGATATCTCTGTAACAGTTGGTCGTAGCAAAACGATCCCATACATTTTTTTGATAAGTTTTTGGAGCTCTACAACATGGATACACTTTCCGTCGCTAATTCCTTAATTTTGTTTTTCATGAACTCAACGCAGGCTGAACATGGGCGGCGAGTCTTTTAATTAATCCCCGTCGAATTTATAACTTTTTCTTTCTCTTTTTGCTCGTGTGTAGCGTTCAGTTTGAAAATTGTTGACATATCATTCATTTGGAGAAAAGATAAACTACCCAAGAGTCTCAAAATTTGCGAAGAACATTTTTTGTTACTTAGGAACTGGTAATTTGTTATCAACAGCAGCTGCTGAATTAACTGACATGTCTTTTAGTAAATTGAAACGTTTCGCGTACGTTCTAAATTTAAGGGTCATTGAAAAGGCAGCATTTTTTAGACAAAGAAGTAATCGTGATTTTCTTATCCAGTTGCATTTGTAATTATGTGTTCTTGATGACGTCACTGTTCACTTTAGGAGATTAAGTTAAAATTCACAATGTACATTCATCACCTCACCACGTTAACAGTACAATATTTTTCTATGAAAGTTTTAATCTGAATACAAAAACTTTATAGGGATGGAGAAAGAGGGGTCTGTTCGCGCGTTGTCGAAAATACAAAATGATTTTGGATGTACTATCCGGGCAGTCTCGACCGATCCTCATGTGCAAATAAAGAAGTTAATGGCAAGTGATCCTCGTTTTGCACACATAATACATCAATTTTGATCCTTGGCATTTAGCTAAGAGTATATCGAAGAAACTTGCTAAAGCTGCCAGCAAGAAAAGTATGTTATTCGAATTCTTGAATTTTAAGCTGGAAAAAAAATTAGTTTATTTATGTTTTTGCTACGTTTTTGCAGGTACATCAGCTCTTATGGAATGGATACCAGCCAAAGTAAATCACCTTCATTGGTTAATTCAAAATTGTAATGGGAACGGTGACGAACTGGCTGAAAGATTTTTATCTGTTATCCATCTATGATGGCTGTAGCAATACTCTTGGCTTTGCTATTACCCAAGCCTTTTGCTTATCTTGTGTACTTTTTGGATACAGATTTTGTAAAAAATTAAAAGTAAAGAAGTCTCATGCTTTTATAAGGCATTGACAAGGGAAAAAAGGAAATAAGTTCAAGAATTTAACTCTGTATATGGAAACAATTTGTTTTTCTCCTAGCGGCCACAAAGACGTCGTAAAGACGTCGTAAAGACGTCCCTAAGACGTCGCAAAATGGTCGCGAAGTGGGAATCTCAAAAGACGTCCCAATTACATCTTCATTGAGACGTCTCGATGACATCCCAACGACATCGTAACGACGTCGCAGGATTATGAAATTTACTCTTTCAAAAACTGTAATAGGCCACAGGCGGACCCGAACCTGGAACCTCTGCTGTGCCAGCCGAACTCGTAACCGTTATGCCACCGCTGCTTGTTTTCAAGACGTTTAAAAACATTTACAATAAATCATTCTATACAGACTGATTGCCTTTGAAAGTTTATAATTGTTTCGCAGATCGTTATTGAATCTGCACAGAGACGTCCCAAAAACGTCGTAAAAGGATCCCAATTGCGACGTCCCGTTTCAGACGTCCCTACGACGTCCCAAAATGATCTGGAAAGCAAACGACCATTTTACGATTAAAATAAGACGTCTCAAAGACGTCTTGTGCCCGCTGGGCTCTTCTTAATTTTCATTATCTACTTACTTTTTCACTGTTGTCCAAAACTGTAATAAAAACATATATGTTCATTTGCTCAAAATGACGTTATAATTTCAGCCTGGAGTCACTTCTGTAGTCACATTGTATACATGGATAATCATTGAAATTAACTTGTGTGCCTCCATATTACAAATCGCCACACGTTTCCTGGCAAGTATGCAAAATGTGATCATGAAAGATACACAGAGAATAGAAACTGGTTAAAACCAGGCTCGAATGCGCACGAAGCTTTGAAATCAGTCGTAATGAACAAAATTCTAATAAGCGACATATGAATGAATGAAAATATTTTAACGACATATTTAGAAGTATTTCATTTGCTAAAAATTCGATATCTGTCAAAAAATAGCTACGATTATGAAAATAAATATAATTGAATATGAATGTGATCAATTTTTTCAGTATCGATATGATTTTGTGATTTAGGAAGTTATGTAGCATCGTTTTACGAGTACTTTGATTTTTATTATCAGACCAGAGATATGTGTTTACATACCTCTGATCGGACGTTTAAGAACACAGTTTCAAATTTCAGCCTCGTTTTGTTCTTATTTATGGAATTTCCAGTAAAATAAAAATTAATGTTTTTTTAAAAAAAAAACTGGCAAAAAGCATGTCTGCTGTTCGGTAATGACCCATTCGCATATATTGAAGGTGAAAAAATAACAAAACTTCTAAACCATTTACCAGTGAGAGAATTGTGAATTGTTCTTATTTTACAAGAAAATTGAGGCTCAGGCTGTTCAGAATTTTTGGCCAAATCTGACACTTGTGTTCTTAATTTCTTGGTTTCAAGAAATTATAATTATAATTAAAAACGGTTATTTAGCTGAAGATTGTTCCACACTGGGTCTGTTACAAAACCTATTTTTATGTCGGACGGACGTTTCGATACTTCAAAGCGTAGTTATAAAAAACGACTGCATACTCTAATGTTTACGTAATTTGTTTCACAGATTTTTTCTCTTTTCCTGCTGCAAAAAATGTGGATTTTTTTCCAAATGCCTTAACTGGAAATTATTTATTCACAAAATTGATTTCGGGTCGGACGGACGCGATAGGAATTACTGATTTTTTTATCATCATAGCATCATCAATTTTAAAGACAAAATTTGTTCAAGGCTTTCCTTCGGAGAATTTCGACGGTAAAAGTAAGATCGTTTAACTATGTCGGACGGACATTCTGCAACATAATTTTCCATGTCAAGAAATCATAACAAGACCAATGTGAAGCAGTGCCAAATAATATTACTCATCTTATGGTAAAGTTGAGCAATGTACTTTGCATGGTTTTCTCTTAAATTGACATAAAAATGCGTAAAAGCAACTTCAGCAGATTAAGTTCTAGCGAAGTAGACTTGAATGTTTCAACACATTGTGGAGTTCAACGACACAACAAAAAGAAATTGCACTTATATATGTGTATCTAGTAGAACATAAAGCCATGTAACTAATTGATATATCCATCCGACATAAAAATCTAATTTCTTTGAAACATGGCAACGCAAACTTCGATATATGCAATAACTTTTGTTACGTCATTATGCGTAAAAGAAACCTTCATGGAACCATTGTACGAAACGAGGATACTGAATCCAATCTGATCCATCCTCACCAACTAGACACTTTGCACATAATGAATCGAGTCTATTAATATTTACCACGTCGAAATGGCCACAAGGTTCTGTCCCGTCTTCTTCTTATACCACAGATCGTGGAGCGCCTCATCGTCGGTGGCGATAAACAAAAGCTCGACACACTGAAATCCATTCCTTGTTAGTACTTTTCTTATCAGCTTTTAATATCTGCATACTCGTACTGCATGGTGTATCTTTTATAGAATCAAGCTCTTCTATCACTGTCTCGAGTAGCTGATAATAGCAGTGAACGCCTTTTATCAACCTATCAGCACGGTAAACCACATTTTTGACACAACTTCCAATGCCGTCCATGGGTCCTTTTCCATGATGCCGTTCATTGTAATAGCGCGTGACGTTAAAACGGGCCGGAAAAAGTGACGTCAGGGCGAAAACATACTTAGAGCGGAATTGTGGAATTTAACATTGATCAAAGAAACTTTGAAATCTAAGTGGAGTTTTATTTTTCTCGAAAAATGCAACATGTTTCGTAATAGACGTACGGCACGAAACTGTGAGTACTGAAAAACTAGTTATTTCTTCAATAATCCGCTTTATTCCAACAAATATTGAGCACCTTTTCGGATTAGAAGAACTATTACTTCGACTAATTAAAAACATACATTTTTTTTCGAAGAAACACTTTTATAAAAAAAAAACTTTTGTCAATAAATCAATTTTTAAATGAAATTTCAAAAGCTTTTTTGTGATAAGTAATCTTGCTACTACCGTTTTGCGCCATATGACTCTTGTATCTTATTTCAAAACATATATCGAAGACGCACCGAAGAAGACGATGTAAATAATCAATTTCTTAAATAAACTGCGTTATATATTTTTCTACAAACCAGATTTCTTAAGTTTACATGAAGAGCAAAGATTTTCCTTTTGGGGCACAACACAAATTAACAGATGAATAGTGATACCATTCATTCAGACAGTCACTGCTATCACATGGGATTATATTACCAAAAGCTGGTCGTTTGCAGTTGCAATACATTTCCCGTTCATTTTCGAATGCAGAATCTCTTTTCTGTTAGTAGAGTTTCAGAAAAGAACTTCTTGGATTTGATAAGAAAGTTGTCTACCAAATGCTGGTCTATCTTGATGTTTATTGTTTTACTAGAAGAACCATCTTTATGTGGAGAGTATATGACTAAGTCAGCTGATTTTATAAGAAGCATTTGAACTTGTGTTTAAATAAAGTACATGCGATTTTTCTTAACAGTTCCATTTTCATCTAATATAAATTCCTTATCCTTCTCCAAGGTTATCAATCCCAGTTGATACTCAAATGGGCACTTTCATCAGTTGATGCTCCAGTAGAAGGGTAAAGAGAATTAACATGGAATCCAGTTTCTTCATCTTCATTGTATTGTATAACGGTTTTCACTAATTCACTCACATCTCTCCTGATAAAACGTTCTTAGCAAGTCAAGCAGTTATTTTGACTAAATTATCAAAACGTTCCTGAGTGTATGTTGACTCATATTGGATGTAACATTTTTGACAGCTTTGATAGCTCTTCCTGTTTATAAATTGATTGCAGTTGGATCAAACAAGCTATTTAAAGTTTCTGGTAGGAAATCATATTCTTTTTCAGTAGTTGTATCACTTGGATCATCATTTTCAGAGGCTGGGGTCAAATAATCATTTGCATCAACATTTGTGAAAAATACAGCATTTGGTACAATGTTGAAAAGAGACTTTGCCTCGTCTCTATTCAAACCTTGAAGACCAGACAAAGGATCACTATATGAATAATGTTTCACAACTGATACTCTCTCATCCACTTGTTCTCTTCCCCTTTTCTCACACATTTGAAACTAATGTCATTTATTTGTGCAGGGTCCACACTTTTTTTGACTTATTCCATTCGCACACAACACTTGTAAGTTGCAACACTGTTTAGCAGTCTCCAGCTTAAACAATAAAGCAACAACATGACTAGATACTGAACCCAAACCAGCCTTGCAGAAATAGTTGCCAGTCATAAATTTCTAAGATTTATAGATTATTGAGTAAATACTTTGTACATAGGAGTTCCTCGTATATAAATATATTAAGTTCTACATAATTGTTTACATTGTTTACGTCTGACTTTATGAAACAAAAATTGTTGATGTCGTGATAAAAACACTCATCCACAACATATTGATAAGTGTCTAGTGATTTATAGGCTTTCATTGATTCTTTTGTGTATGGACAGAGAGCATCAATCAGGTCCTCAGTAACATCCCTCCACGAAACGTCTGAAAATTTTTGAATATCATTTGTCCAACCACAGGAAATTGTTTTCCATCTGCTGGCCGTAACTTAAAAAAATTTATCTTTTGTCTTTGAAGGTATCCATACTTTGAACTGAATCTTTGGAAGGCTTTTAAATGCATAGAGGCAGCGTAGATAGCTAACAAACAATTTTCAAAATGGAAGAAAATATTTTAAAAGGAAGAAGAAATTCATTTTGTATCGAGAAACGAATTTTTATGTTAAGGAAGCTTCTTAAAGATCTGTATTATCAAAGTTTCTTTTATGTTGTTGTCATTTTCTAAACCACACCAGGCAACAGAATGAAATATGCAGTCGACTCTCGATATCTCGAACCTCGATATTTCGAACTTTTCGGTATCTCGAACAATGTTTCCGATCCCCTGGCTGATTTTCTCTCGTTATCTCGAACTTTCCCTAAACTTTTCTGAAATTCCGGGCGTGATTTTTGCATTTCTTAGTGTTTTGATAAAATCTTTCTAAATTCGAATTTTCGAAGTGTATATGAATCTAGCCTTTTTTGAAAGATTAACTGATTGTCTCTACTAAAGACGAAAACACGAAACTCGTTAAGCAAAGGCTTACAAACAAATCTGTTGAATGAAAATGCGAAGCATTGAAAGACTTGCAGAAAAGGATGTCTAAAAAAGAGTTAGCCCAAAGGTATGGAGTCCCAAAGAACACAATATCAACCTGGGTTAACAATAAAAAAAGTTATTGACCTCGCTGGAAAAAAATGGCACAAAATCTAAGCGAAAAAAACTTCCTACCCCTTTGTCAATATATCGAACTCTCGATATCTCGAACTTTTTTCTCGGTCACCTGAGAGTTCGAGATATCGAGAGTCGACTGTGCTTCATTAACGTTGGATAAAAGCTAACATGGTCTGCACTAACTGTGGCATGCTTTTTCCTGCTGCTTTTAAAAAACCAGTTACGTTTGTTTACATCGGGTGCCGTAAACAAATTTCGTCGGATAGAAAGCAGTTTGATTTTTGAAGCGCTATAAAATTGTTCCGTGTGCAAATTTTCATTACACGTTATCGGTAAAAATTTTGTCGTTACAAATTTTCGTCGGTACAAATTTTCGTCACTTGGCAAAAAATTCACCGTTTTTGTCCGACGAATAATTTAAGCCGACAAAAAATTTCGTAATTGCTTGTTTATTTACTCGATTTAGTTAATAAGAAAACTAATGAGAAAGTGCTTTCACTATAAGTCTGTAAGGCGCGCTTATTTGTGACTTAATGGAACAGGTGAGTGCGAACATAGCCAAAGATGTTTGAATAATGAACGTGTGAATGCAGCCCTCGTTAGATTTATGAACTATTGTAAGAAAATCTTTGAAAAAACTTCCATTTCGTTATTTGCAAGAATTTGTGTCTACCCCCACCCCATTAGATCCTGACATCTAGACCCTTGCTAGACCCCCCAAAATTAATCCACTCAAACTGCCAATGCATGCAAAAGTTTAGAAAACGTATCGTCAATTCGCCAAAAATTCGTTTTTACCGATAAAGTAAATCAACAATTTTCAAAATTTGGTCCAAGTTTGACCTAATTTGATCTTATACACAACTTGACCTTCAAATTCAAAATCAGCAGTGCCAAGCTGCTGCATTAGCAAATTTGGACTACTTTGCCCTTTTTCGACTAAATCATGGAGTTTGGCTTTCAAATTCAGAACTAAAGTCTGTTTAAAAATAGTGTGCACACTTTTAGGATTTGCTTGCCATTTGCTCAATACTGAACCAATTTTAACAAATTTGGTATCGTTGGATAGAAATTAAAAAGCATAATATTCTACAAAAATAAAAAAAACAAAAAAAGAAAAAGAAAATGAAGAAAACAGAAGATGAAAAAAACAAACTTTTTATACAAAAGTCACGTATATTTGATTTTTACATCATTTGAAACCTTATTCTTTGATGATTTCAAAAATATATATATTTAATGGAAAATTTTCATTCGTTGTTGGAATATTGCAGTAACGATACTATTACTTGGAACGTTTTAGACTTTTCAACCATTTGCAATTTTTAAAAAACCGGGGGTTACTTTATAAATAATTTTATAGTGGATTTAGTTATACATTATTCAAAACCATTACATTTGATGTGAAAATAATGCTGAACTTATTGCAGTGTCCCAGCGGAACCAAACTTTATTGAGCCAAAACTTGATTTGATAAAATGGAATAGACAAAAAACCACTCAAACAGTGTTTTCAAGCATGAAATTAGTACTAGTAATCACATGTTTGAGAGGGAAATTTGAAATTTTGAAATCTTCCTCGTTTCACTCGGGAGATTTCAAAATTTCAAAAAACTGAACTCGGGAAATTTATCCCAAATTTCACGAAACTAAACATGTGATTACTGGTTAATCACATGGTGACAAGGTCTGAAGGTTTTTGTAAATCTTCGTCGGACAGCAACTGAAATCGACTCTCCATTTTTTAAAATCAAAATAAACACAAACTCTCAACGAAAGAATGAGAGCGTAAATCAAAACATTCGAAAGTTGTCAATTTCATGTGCAATCGGCTATTCGAATGTTGAAAAAAGAAAACGCGGGAAATTACAAATTATCAGCGGGAAATTACAAAACAGCGGGAAATTTTAAAATAACGCCATTGACGACGTCAATCAAATTTCACACAACCATGTGATTATAACGCTTAAAACGTTGTAGAAGTTTAAAGCATAGTTACATTATCATAAAACTTGTTTGTAGAAACATATTTCATGTCAGTTATAGATTCTCAGAATTTCAGGCTCAATAGTTGCTTAGATTTTGCTTATTTTACAGCCGATTTCAGCCTAGTGTTGCTTATAAAAATGCTGTTTATTAAAAAGCGTGTATGTTTAAAATGTATGAAAACGTAATGTAATGTTGTTATAGTGTAATCTAGACTTTGATTTAATTGATGTGATTTGTTTATTACTTTCACACCATACAAAATGTGTTAATGTTCTTGCTTAGGTACAAGTATAATTACTGTGTTTTCAGATATTTCCCCCGTATTTCAAAAATCAACAAAACTGCCAAAATTTCAATATACCCTCAAATGTATCATAATAAACAAAAACTAATAAAAATTTTCCGTTAAATATATATATTTTTGAAATCGCCAAAGAGTAAGGTTTCCAATGATATAAAAATCAAATGCATATGACCTTTGTATAAAAAGTTTGTTTTTTTCATCTTCTGTTTTCTTCATTTTCTTTTTCTTAAATGACAAGCAAATCTTAAAAGTGTGCACACTATTTTTAAACAGACTTTAGCGCTATAAACTTCTTTCACGTGCAAAAATTTCGACACGATATTATTTCGAAAATACCCTTTATAATATTTGAAAAATAATTGTTTTGGTTATCCGAAATATTTTGAAAATCAATCACCTGATGATGTGTTTAGACACGAAAAGCTTCGTATTTCGAAATCAGCACCTTTCAATTGTGCTCTGTGCAAAACTTCATGAAAATTGGTCAACTGGAAGTCCGAATTTGGCCGAATATGCGAATTCTGCAACGATTTCATGTAAACGCTGCACGAAATCGTTCATAATTTGGAGTAGTAGTAGTAGGAAGAGGAGGAGGAGAAACCACGGGTATTTTAAAGACTTTCTCCACCACAGGTGTTTTAAAGTCAATAAATACATTTTTTTTCAAAGAAAATACGTCTTTTATTTATTCGAAACCATAAATTGTGATACATCATTGAAAACTTTTGTAACTTTCGAATCTTTTAAAGCAATATAATGGCTGAATTACCAAATACTTTTGGCGCTTTGGCAACATTTACTCTTAAACAGGTGTGTAAGCAAAGTAGTATGGAAATTCATTTAGTATTTAATAAAACAATAAGCCCCTCGATAAAAGATTGTGAATGGAACACAAGAAGTGACAACAGAGCAGTTGCATACCAAATAACTGGTCCAGAGCAAAAGCGACCAAGTAACTGGCTTCAATCATTACGAGTTGATCAGTTCAAAGAAGCTTCGGTGGAATTTTTGACTAATTTTTGGGAAAATGATGAGCTGGTTCCCATCATCGGCCAGAAGAAAGTATTGGTGAATGCCTCAGATGTTTGTTATTCTTTTGAAAATCAAAATGGAATCATGGTGAAAACTATCGAAGAAGAATTTACGTGTAATCATGAAGAAGCTGACACAAGGATGCTATATCACCTTCGAAGCTTCCAGCCCAAACTAATGTAGTAATTCGGACGGTAGACACAGATGTTCTAGTGATTGCTTTAGGTGAATTTCACAATTTAAAGGAAATAATGCAAGTGTGGATGGAACCAGGTATTGTCACAAAGAATACACTTCGATATATTAGTATCAATCAGCTGTATGATACTCTGGGTGAATCATTTTATAAAGCACTTCCTGTATTTCATGCCTTCACTGGTTGCGATTGTAAGACCAGTAAAGTTACTAGAGAAAGAAGAAATGTTCAAAACGTATTCGCAAAATTGCATAATTGGAATACAGTTACGGAAGAAGACATCATGGCTGTGCAAAGATTTGTTTGTTTAATGTATGGACAGAAAAAGTTGAAGTCAGTCGATGAGTTGAGATTGGAACTATTTTTGAAGAAGTACAAGCCGAAACATTCTGATGAATCCTTAGTTGACAGTATAAAAAAGCTTGATCTTTGCCACCTTGTTCAACAGTGCTACTTCAAAAACTAAAAAGGACAATTTATATTTAAAGACTATGGAGGAATTGTATGGATGCCGACCAACAAGCTGATGATGCATTATCTTTTGGTTGGATCATGAAAGATGGTCATTATAACCTACATTGGTTTGAAGGGGATGCTGCACCAAAAATAGTGAACGTTGTGTACCAACCAGAAGATAATTTATCTACCTACCAATTTTTATAAGGGATATTTTAAGAAGTACATAGTAGTATTCAAACTGGGCTAATTCTGTACTTATCAACCAAGACTTACGGTGGCCATCAAACTTCATTCAATGAACTTGTTAATTCACTGTTGATTATACAGGGTGACCGGAAAAAAAAATCTCTCTAAGGGTAGCTATGATTCAGAGTAAAGAAATAAAAGAAAGGCTATTATAATCTATTTGATATAAATAAAAGTGATTTCATTAAATTCTTTAGTGTTACTCAAAAAAAGAACGTTTTTTTCCGGTCACCCTGTATGTCTTAACAGCTCACACTGTACTAGCTGAAAGTTTATATTTCACTTTCTTATGATTTTTTCCTTCGTTCAGAGTGCAAAGATGAAGATTTTGATGAAGAAATTGACAATGGAGAAGAGTATATGCATAATGACTCTGATGATGACGACGGAGACGATGATGATGGTGACGATGTTTATACTCAATCTAGTGATGAAGAATATAAGTTTTGGTAATCCCTTAAATACCTAAAAGACTTTTACCCAATTTGCAATTGGACATACCTACAGAAGCAAGATGAAAGTTCGCCAATGTAATAGAAAACATTGCAAAATGCTTGTTACTCTAAGTTAGGTACTTAACTGTAAACAGTATTTCAAGGAGTTTGATGTTCATTACGGCACTAAATTATTATGTCAAATCTCATACATTTTTGTATTTTTCTTTAGAAACACAGAAGAAAGCAGAAGTCGCTATGTCGCTATTATAATGTGGAAATACAATTTTAGTTGAAAACAGTATCTTTTTTGTTTAGTGACCCATTCATTCTATCCAAGCTCTTGAAAATAAAGGAAATTGATAATATGAAAACCTAACTATTTTGAGGAACTTTTTGAACAGGGTGAAAAAATTAGGAACCTTAATTTATGGTCAGATTTAAGTTTTGTTTTCCCTTTGTATATCTATGATCGTCATAATTATTTCAAGTGGAAGGATAATAACATAAAAATCAACTTTTTCACGTCACACCTTCAAAGGGATCAGATCGGCCAAGGAACCGAATTTGTTGGTCACTTTTTGCATTTTTGTTTTCCCTATGTATATACCTACCTTTTGTAAAAATTTCAAGTCTGAGGCTTATGATATGAAAATAAGCCTTTTTTAGGCAGTATCTATTTAGGGGTCAGATCGGCCAAGGAACCCCAATTTTTGGTCAGTTTTTGCATTTTTGTTTTCCCTATGTATATACCTACCTTTTGTAAAAATTTCAAGTCCGAGGCTTATGACATGAAAATGAGCCTATTTTAGGCAGTATCTATTTAGGCGTCAGATCGGCCAAGGAACCCAAATGTTTGGTCAGATTTTGCGTTTTCCTTTTCTTGATATTTATATCTAACTTTCAGAAAAATTTCAAGCCTGAGGCACATGACATGAAAAAGAGTCTTTTTTACAGTTCCGTTTTTGGTCTCTGTAGGCCGTAGGAACCCTGGAAACCCTTACGGACTGGCAGATCATTAATACTTACCATCAAACAAAGACATCTAAGCTAGTTAAAATTCTGAGGAAAATGACGTGAAAAAATGTGACGAGAGCTCTTGGACTATTATACACAGCTCGCAAATTTCTTTTGCTGGTATCTTACGATTAGACGATTTACACCAACTAATAATTTGAACATTTATCGTTTATGCCTGTTTTCCACCAGTGAGATTTCTCAAAAAACAAACTTTAAAGAAATTTTTAGAACTTCATGTAAAATTTCGAAAGTATTTGTGTGATAAGTACACCATATGTGGCTCCTATTTGATTTTGAATTTCTTTTTTAATTTTTAAAATTTTTTTTATCATTTTACAAAATTATTCATGCTGTCTCTTCTCGACCTCCGAAGCTTTGACCGTACTACAATACACTTTTTTTAATAAGCAACCAAGGTCAGGCGTCAAACGTTTAAAAAGATGACCATTTTTTTTGTAGCGTTGCTTAATTTGTTGCAAAGTATTAATAAACTAGCATGTAGCTTTAGCTAAAAATGCCCCCGCGCTCAAGATTTCCAATTTTTACGCACAAGCTATGCATTAAAAAAGAAAACTATCCGCCCAAACATTTTGTAATTTAAGGATTTTTGTAAAATTGTTTTGGTTGATTTGGGGCCTGATAAGTGGCATACTTTAAATATTTCGACCAAAGCCAGTCTTTTATGTATGGCAAAAGATACACAATATTTCAAATACAAATCGTGATCATCTGTATGCAGTGAAGAAAGAGCGTGCCGAAAATCACATACTTAAGTGTAAATACTTAAGTTTTACAAGTTAACGAATTATTTAATGAGTAGTGTAACCTTGTGGCATAGTCTAGCGGTGGCTACAATTAAGTGAGAATATGCAAGCCAAATAGATGTACTTACGCAGCTGAAAATCTGCATAAAACTTTGTTACTTTTTGTTATCTCTTAGGCCTAACTCACACTAAATGCTAATATACGTTATAAAACGTGTAAATAAGGCTTAACTACTAATATCAGAAAGTATTGCTACAAAAAAAAGAAATGTGTGAACTGCAACCATGGATATGTATCTTATAATCAAAATAAGATTTTGTTAAAGAAATTTTGTAAGAACCAAGAGAAAAAAAACCTTTTGAAAAAAAAAATTAAAGCGAAAAATCCATTATATTAGTAGAAATCATTTCAAGCGGTTCGAGCTTTGATTCAAAATAAAAAGTAGCAAAGATTTAAAAGAGCTAAAACATCATATACAAAAATAAAATGCATGGTTGATAAAATTTCAGATTTTCAGCTGTGCTTCAAAATCCGTTACCTTTACAAAAACAACACAAAAGTAACATGAAAAATGTCTAAGCAGTTTTAGCAGACGAACTTTCTAAATAACACAGTTTAATATAGTAACAACATTCGCAAAAATGCGACTATATATTTCCCCAAAGTTGCAAACATTTTATCAATTATTGTGTGTACATTGATAACAAGAAAAATGTATCATTAAATAATTACAGTGGTATATCTACTATCAAGCTGATGTTCAGATAAAAACGCTGTCCATACTAATCAGGGTAGATTAGAAGTTAATACTACAAAACGACTTATGAAATGAAGATGTACAAGGTCAAATGATAAGATTTCTCTCAATTTTTGCCAAGGAGTTAAAAGAGACTTAGAATTACTATGGACATAGCGAAAAACTATAAGACCTAATGCGACTAATATTTCCCCTTAAACAACTGAATAGTCTTTTTGCAGAACAATCTATAAGGCAATTTCGTCATAATAAACATAAGATCATTATCCATGCTGAAGACAAGCTTCCTATCCCTTAAACCATAAAATCACAGGTCAAATGTAATTCAACAGAACACTTGCTTAAACTCACATGAAACCATCTTACAAAAAGGTTAACAAAAGAAGAAAAGAAAATTTTGTCAAACCTTTGGGGGTAGGCATTTTAGCAATATCAAAAGCAATCAGAAACCAATCTTTACTATAAAATATTATGTGTAGCATTTCAAATTTGGGAAGAAAAAATCACAATTTATAAAATTAAATTCAAATATATTCAAAATAAACATCTCTGATTCAAAAAAATATGTTCACATTATTTCATACATTAGTGTAATAAAACTGACTTTCGTAAATCCCAAATGAAAAAAAAATATTTTGGTAGTGAAAATATACACCCACTGCATATCTGGAAGTAGATATTTTTGTTTCGGTTTGATTTAAATTACAGACGGTTATGTTGGAATGTGTTTTGATTTACGTTCGTTTTTGTAAGGAAAATTGACATATATATTATAATTTCAACGAAATAAAATATCATATACAATATCAAAACAGTATACGTGATCGTGGAATTGAACGAATATTGTTGGATTACACGGCTATCCATCCCAGGAGGCACATTCAAACAGATTCTTCCAAATTATTGTCTCAATCCTGGTGTGTGTGTATTAAAATATTTTACGTATATAATTGGTTTTCTGAACTTCTTTTTGCAAATACAACATCACGTTTTTACTTGCAATTCTTGTTATGTACTTCTTGAATTAACAACTGGTTGTTGTCCACCACATGTAAAAAGGGTTTCCTTCATTATATGGTGTGTTTTCAGCAGTTGAGCTACATTATATCAGGATGTAAAATAAAAATAAGTCTTCAGCTTGGCTTTTAATGATGAACTTTCAACTTTGCACTGGAATCACAGATTCAATGCTCCTGTTCCAAGCATTTAATTACCATTTATCATAACATTGCTATCAACAAAAACAAAACGTCCGTGACATATTGATATCTCGCTTTTTTTTCTCTTTTACTTGCGTTCATTCAAAACTGTTAAAAATTTTAGAAAAACATTGAATTAAAACGTTTTATTTCCATCATTTAACGTTTGAATCTCTTGAATCGTCTGGGAGACAAAGCAAAACTCTTACACTGCCCAACTGCACTGACTGAAAAAAATGGCGCACTACTTCACTGGATCGACTTCACTGAAGACTAGCCTCTATTCTTATCTATCTTGGCTAGGCCAAAGTTCAATACTGAACCGAGGCTATAAAAGTGAACGGAGAAGATGATGATGAAGGAGGAGGAGGAGGAGAAGGAAACTGCCGATTTTAACATATATTTCGCCCTATGGGGAAATATATAATAAATTTGGAGAAAGATACGAAAAAACATTTTGTCTCCCACTTACAGTACCATGTTTTGAAACGGGAAGTATACCAGCGTGTAACAGTAACACGAAAAGTTGGAGGAGGATGATGATGATGATGATTTTAAATTTGTTGCTTATAAAAAAACATGTATTCGCTTGTGTAGCTACCTAATTAATATCTCTGATTTCGTACCTTGATAACTTATGCAACTTACACTAAATTAACTTACTGGAAAGTTTCAGTGTACTAACGATTACAACGATTATTAACTATAATGATGATCTAACTTCTTAACTGTTTAATTTACTGGACAAAGAATGTTGCACCTATAGCTTCACGGAGCTAATTGCGCAATTAGTGGGAATAAACAAAATGTATATTCGGTGGATGAACAATATTTTCGTACAAAAGTGAGGTGACAAACTCCTGGGTGATGGTCATGACAAACACCATGACTATATTGACTTAAGGTTTGCAATCGTGTTTCTGCCATGAGGTTCTTGTTTCCATATGAACGCTGTTTATACGTTAAAGTGTTTCTTTTTTTTCCGTACTTCCATTATATTTCAAAGTTAGCTCAGCAGGAAGCGGTTGCCTACGTTGTTTACTAGATTTTCAAAAAGAATAAAACGAACAAGACAACATTGGAGGTTGGTAATGTTTTTGAGGAAGTCTTGAAATATTAAAAAGCACAATGTGTTTAAAGCACTTTGACTAACATAATTCCAATCTCAACTAAAACATCTGTGTTTTTTTTCTTCGCTGTTTTCTTTTTCTTTTTTTTCTTATTTTCGTTCTCAGTTATCGTTCTGATGCTTACAAACGCAGAAGACAAGATAACTTCTATTGGCTGTCAGCTGTTTTTGACGATTGGTAGGTCTAGTTAGTTTATTTTTTTCAAACAGCATACTTTCATAGCTTAACGCGGAATAGTCTGAGGAAGTGATAATGGACGAAGTGATTAGTTTGTTAGTCATTACTAAAACAAACACACTATATATTTTGTTCTCATCATTTTTTACTGGAAGCAATGAAATAACAGTTCATTATCTTCTCTCATATCTACAAATATCTCACAAAATGGGAAAATCTGTTAGTATTTCTCAAATGTATCATTCTTAAAATTTGCTGAGAAACGACGCTCTCCTAATATTTCGGATAGTTTTTGGATTAAATTTAAACATGTTTGATGTCAAACTTGTTGAAGGTGTCATATCGCATGAACTTCGTGTCATGAAAGGAATTAAGAAGTAGAATAGTTTCTGTAATTCAGAAACAGGACATATTGTAGCAGACACTAATGGACATTGTGTATCTGTGAGGTGGCTTAAAAAACATCATATATTTGAAATTTTTTCACTGCAAAAATATCACCTGGTATTTGGAAAACTATTGGAAGATTTTTTTAAAACATTGAAGAAAATTTCTTTCATTTTCTACATGCGTTATTCAAGTTGTTTTTGATGTTGATTCTCCTTTAAAAATTATTTTTGAAACTTCGACATCCAAAATGGTGCCACAATAAACATTCCTTTTAAGTCTTTTGTGTTACACAAACAGTTGTCGAGTTTTCAACAAATAAAAAGCACGAAAAAAGTTGAACAACCACTTTTCGATCTGCACCAGATGGTGTGGAAATAATGTTTTCGAAAACAACACCTACTGTGCAACGTGCGAAACCAAGACAAAAGAATACTTTTAGTCACACTTTTATTTTAGAGACTGATATATTAGTTAAATTTTACGTTCAAGTTCTTCTTATGCCTGCGTAACACCACGTGGAGGCGAGACACACATTTTCTTATAATTAGTATAAAAGCACTTGGCGTGACGTCAGTTCTTTTATGATTAGATATAAGAAAGGTACAGCGTATATTTTTGTGAAAAATGAAAAAGTGGTTTATGAAAAAATAAGGAAAATGTCTTGCAAAAATGTAATTAAATTTTTAATGGTCGATTAACACGTAGTTTAATTACATCGTGCTTATTGTTTCAAAGCACTGAATCCATTAAAATTTTTTATTGGATTTCTGCGAAAGCAAGAAATACTTTAAAACTGGCTTTGGTTTTTCTTTTTTTCTGATGCCCAACCTAGCGTTTTTTGGAAATTTCGTGCGTGCCTTTACATAAAAACTACAAAAACATTCTTAATATAAGTATTTTAAGACTTTGCCAGTTACTTATGAAAAAATAGACATAGAAACAAAAAAAATAGAAACACGATGGAGAACTTCAGATTCGCCAAATTCGAAGCATCGCTTTGAAAGTTTGTTGTTGGTAACGTCTTGTGCTTCGAAGCTCTCTTGCAGTTAACAAAATTCATCGAAGTCATTTATAAGTAAACGTTTTTAAAAGCCATAGATTTTTAGTGGCTAGCTATGTGAGGATTTTGTCTACTTTTTTTATTATGATTTTGATTTCAAAGTTAGTTTAACATAGTATTTATTTTATTTTGTTTCTCATATTTTTTTCGAAAAATTTTTTTGTTTTTTTTGTCTTTTTGCTCTTACAAAGTTTCTTTTTAAAAAAAATTTTTATAAAATGTGGATCTATGGTTACGATTCGAGGTTCGGAATTCCCGAGTTACAAAACCGAGTTACAAAACCGAGTTACGAATTATAACGTCACAAACCGAGTTACTAATTCGGAGATTTTTAAATTTTAATTTTTCTCGAGTTACTAACTCGGAAATTTTATTCACGTAAAATTTTTATTCACGGAAAATATTTTTTGTTTTATTTTTTCCGAGTTAGAGAATATTTTTCAAATATTGTAAGGGATATTTTCAAAAGTTCACTGGGAATAGTGTGAGTTTTTAAAAAAGGTAAAGTAGGCCAAATTTGTGGCAAATGTTGAAAATCGTTCAATTTTAATGAAAATTTAATAGTGGAACCAGTTTGTACTGCTGATTACAAACATGAAGGTCAACTTGTGGATAAGGTCAAATTAGGCCAAATTTGGACCAAATTGTGAAAATTGTTCAATTCTAATGAAGATATAATAGAGGAATAACTTTGTACTGCTGTTTTCGAAATTGAAGGTCAACTTGTGCCTAAGGCCAAATTTGGACCAAATTGTTCAACTGTAATGAAAATTTGCAAACGGAGAAATTTTATGGCGCAAGTTTTGATTTACATTAATGCAGAAATAGCATCAAAGTAATCAGTTGAGCAAGTCGATGAATATGTTAATCCTAATGACATGCTGTCCTGGATATTATTTTTAACTACAGCTGTAACATGGCGCCGCTGACATATTTTTCTATTGCTCTTACCCTTGATGAATTGTGATAGCTGAAAACTCCAAGATAAAAAGTTGCCGAAGTGAGAAAATAGATTCTATATCTCTATATGAATTTAATTTAGGTGTTGAGACTGGTGTTTCGCACGTGCAATTCATAATCTTGAGGTTGATCATGTTAATTCTAAAAGAAATTATTTAACAGTGCTAAATACAAAAAGATTTCAAGTAAATTAGTGTCGACATTACTGTTTGATGTGACTTTTCAAAGCCGACTATGATTCAACACCAAAGGCGTAAATACCTTTTGTTTATTATCTTTTAGATTGTTGCATTCGATTGGCAACTTTAAAATAAACCTGTAAGACCAGAGATCTTAAATTCAAATTAATTTTTGTGAGTGCTAATATTAGGTTTATATCATTGGCGTTTTTGAAACTACTAAAGTAACACTTTACATAATTTGATAACGGCTGTGTTCTTTTTTACAAAACAAAGCGATACTTCTGTTGTTATTTTTTATTAATGAAAACATATATTATTTTTGTATAGCATTTGTGGAAAATTATTGAGTTCGTAAATATATCGTTATCTGTCAATTAAGATAAGTTTATACAGTCCTTCATAAGAAAACTACATTAACAACAAAAATTGCCGGAGGAAAAACTTTTGAAAAGTTTAATTGTGTTAAAAATTAGTTAAAGAAAGTGCTGTAAAATATGAAAGAGTGTAAACATTATAATTACAGTAACAATAACACACACCGGCTTAAGATGACTAGAGAGAAAAGAAAAAACTAAAACAAAACGCGTGAGCACATAGAGCAAAAAAATATAAACAACTTTCATTCTCATGTATTCGTCAATGTTATCCAAAGTGCAGAAAACCTTCACCGACTGCTTCTGTATTCTAAATCATGCACATCCTAAAAGCGATTTTTCACTTACAAGAAAGTTGAATCGAGTTCAACTTTTTCTGTTCTTTCCTTGAGGAAAACATGGAAAATTGAGAAGATTGAGAAACCAAAGTCACCAACAACAGTCCTTTCCACCTCACTTTTAATGACAGTTTTAGCAAAAAACAGTTTGAACTACACTTTTACACTTTTATATGGTTTCGTAGCGGCAAAATTTTTGTTGTTGCTAAAATTCACCTTGTCACAACAGAAAAAAACAAGTTTTATAAATCAAAATTTAAAGTGAAAGAAAAGAAAATTTTCCAGTCGCATAAAATGCGTGGAAATTAACACCTGAAAATTTTCTTGTTCTGTCCGCGGAAAATTTTCCTGTCAGTTTCTATCCGCGGAAAATTTTCTATAAGTGGAAAGTCGCCTTAATGCTTTGAGAACTCCCGTCGTAACTTTAATCATTGTGTAAGACGTTTAGAAACAATTTGAGCAAGTGTTGTACAGCTTTAGGCTTCCTGAAGGACTGCATATTTAAAGCATGCCACTTATCAGGCCTCAAATGAACCAAAACACATATTTCCGATAGTACTTAATTTAAAAAACTTTAGGACAAGTCAAAGTCTCCTGCCGAAAGTTTCCGTTATTAATGTACATCAACATGCGCCAGATGGCCAAAAACGAAAAAGAAACCACATTCAACGAGTACCATTGGTCATCGTACCTTGTTTGGACTTAGCCTCAAATTGTTCTACTAGAATTTTCATTAGAATTGAACAATTTTCAAAATTTGGTCCAATATCGGCCTAATTTGGCCTTATGCACAAGTTGACCTTCAATTTCGAAAACAGCAGTACAAAGTTTTTCCTCTATTAAATCTTCATTAGAATTTAACAATTTTCACAATTTGGTCCAAATTTGGCCTAATTTGACCTTATCCACAAGTTGACCTTGAAATCAGCAGTACAAACTGGTTCCACTATTAAATTTTCATTAAAATTGAACGATTTTCAACATTTGCCACAAATTTGGCCTTTTTTTAAAAACTCACACTATTCCCATGGAGCTTTCGAAAATATCCCTTACAATATTTGAAAAATATTCTCTAGCTCGGAAAAAATGAAACCAAAAAAAATTTCCGAGTTAGTAACTCGGGAAAACTTTACGAAAATAAAATTTCCGAGTTAGTAACTCGGAAAAAATAAAACAAAAAAATTTTTCCAGTTAGTAACTCGGGAAAATTCTACGTGAATAAAATTTCCGAGTTAGTAACTCGAGAAAAATTAGAATTCAAAAATCTCCGAGTTAGAAACTCGGTTTCTGACGTCATAATTCGTAACTCGGTTTTGTAACTCGGGAATTCCGAACCTCTTACGATTCACGCCTATGCTTATTTCTTTCAGAGTGCGTTTACATGAGAGCCGTAGTGAACTCAAACCGGTTTGAAATTTAAGCTGTTTGAAATCGGCATTCTGTTTACATGAAAAATTTCGATAAGGTCTTGGAAATTTCAAACCTTTGAGAAATAGGTTTGAAATCATCACGGGTAAAATTTCAGTACGGTCGTTATCATGTAAACATCGCTAAAGGTTTGACCAGGAAATAAGAACCCGTAACGAAACTCGTAACGGGAGGATTGAAATTTCAAACCGGTTTGAGTTCACTACGGCTCTCATCTCACTAAGCCACATTTACACTACTTCAAATGTGAAATGCCATCAGCCCTGGAGATGAACAAAGGTTAACAATGTTTCAAGCAGGATTAACTTTAGATCTGTTTGTTTTGCATACTTCAACAGGAAAAGATGGTACTGTTTTGCGTCATGGCTCTTGTATTATTTCGTTGCCACAGAATAAAGAATATTTCATTTGATATTATCAGTTATGCTTTCATGAATTTCTAGGGAGTGTGTGATCAAAAATGTAATGCTGTTTTGTAGAAGTCATTCAACCTTCAAATTTCAAGAATGTCACAAGTCTTTCATTTTTCATGCTTCAGCTGGTTTTGAAGAAATCCTTATGCCTGCAAGGGCATCTTGTTTCTCTTTGGATTTCTGTGAAAGCAAGAATTACATTAAAACCGGCTTTGGTTTTGTGTTTTTTTCTTTCGCTCTTACATCGTTTCTTTTTTAAAAAAACTGTCGTGTAAATTGTGTATCCATGGTTACGATTCGCACCTTATGCGTATTTCTTTTCTTCAAGAGCTTCTGTTGTTTTTAGTTGTACTATTTACACTTTTTAAAGGGTAAACTGCCATCATCCCTGGAAATGAACAAAAGTTGACAAACTTTCTAGCAGGATTAACTATTAGCTTTATTTTTGTTTTATCTAGAGTGCGTTTACATGAGAGCCGTAGTGAACTCAAACCGGTTTGAAATTTTAAGCTGTTTGAAGTCGCCATTCTGTTTACATGAGAAATTTCGATACGGTCTTGGCGAGTTTTGTCGAGTAAAAATCGAAACAATAGATTTACTAGTTTCTAGCTCTCTATACGAGTGCGTTTTTACACGAGAGCTATACTAAACTCACACCGGTTTGAGATTTCAATACGGGTAGAAATATTTTCTATGCACGATGGAATAAATTTAGCATATTCTATATTTTTATTTCATATGTGTCAGCAAAATTTAATTAACATGCGCATGCTTGTTAACACATTTTATGATAAAACAATAAAATGTGAAAACTTTCACACCTTTCCAAGCCGTATCGAAATTTCAAGGTTTCATTTTAAAAGCTTTATTATGTTTAGTAGCTAGCTTAGGTAGATATATACGTAGTAAGCTTAAAACATAGTATTTCTGATGAATTTTTCGCTTTTACTTTGTTTCTTAATTTTTTTTCCGAGAAAGTTTCTGGTTTTTTATAATAACCGCCGCGTCGAATTAAACTCTTTATTAAATGCGACGAAATTCGACTGTATAAAGTGAAAAATTAATTAAGTGCGACATAATGAGTTAAGTTCAGCAGAGTTTGTCCAATAAAACGGCAATCTTCGACATAAATTCGGCATCACTTTATACGGCCGCATAATCGTCGAATTTAATAACAGCTTGATTGAACTCCGTGAAAAAAGTGCACGAAAGTAGTAACAGCGTGTAAGAAACAGAAGGTGATAAATTCATTCGACATTTATGCGGCTGTCTAAAGCCATATCGAATTTGATATGCGGCAACAAAACTTGTATAAAGTGACTGTCGCATTTTTGTCGAATTTTACCCGAATAAAAGTAATTTGATTCGACACGGCGATTATGCAGCTGTATAAAGCTGTCCTTACATAGCTTCATCTTTTATAAAAACTGTCATATAGAATGCGTATCCATGGTTACGATTCGCATCTGATGCGTATTTCTTTTCTTTCTATGTAAAAGCTTCCGTTGTTATTAGTTAAGCTCTATTTACACTTTGTTAAAGGTAAATTGCCAGCATCCCTAGAGGTGAACAAAAGTTGGCAAACTTTCCAGCGGGATTAACTTTAGTTCTATTTTTGTTTTATCTATTTTTATAGTATGTATCAGTCATGCCTTCATGGTTCCTAGGGAGTGGGTGATCTAAAATGTGATGTTGTGTTGTAGGAAGTCATTCAATCTTCAAATTTCAAGAATGTCACTAGCGTTTCATTTTTCATACTCAGCTGGTTTCGCAGAAATCCTTATGCCTGCAAAGGCATCTTGTTCTTTTTTTTCTTACTGTCCAAACCTAGCGTTTTTTTGAAATCTCGTGCGTGCATTTACATGAAACCAGAGCCACCGTGCATTGCATGTCAGCGAAAGATTTACAAAAGTTTCTCTGATCAATATTGAATATATTTTTAGACTTAAAACATATTTTAAGATTTATATTCATTAGGGATTTTATGGAAGAATATTTATAGAAAAAACTAATAATTATCTTGGACACTCAGTGGCGGATCTAGAGGTATGTCGAAATTTGTGTAGGAGAGTATTAGCAATCAAAACATAAAAGAAAAGCGTTCAAATAATCCCATTGGTAATATAAATTGAATTCACAAATTATGTTAATGCTCTCCTACACAAATTTCGACATACCACTAGATCCGCCACTGACACTGTGATCATCCTTTTCTAACTCAAAAGAAATTCTCAACGTTTTGTAGACAGAAGAGTGAAAAAATGTTTATAATACAATACAAAAGATCATGTGGTATCGGGGCGCAGTTGGCAAGTGCACTCGGCTGATAACCGAAAGGTCAGTGGTTCGAGCCCACTTAGATCATGCAACATTTTCTGTCGAATTTCATAAATTTCAAAGCATATTTAATTTTTCATGCTTCAACAGATTTTGCAGTAAATCGTAAGGGCATCTTGTTCTTTTTTATCTGCTGCCCAAACCCAGCGGTTTTTTGAAAATTCGTGTGTGCCTTTACATGAAAACTACCAAAAAATCCTTTATATAAGTATTTTAGTGCTTTGCCACTTATTCACGAAAAAACAGATATTTCTTTTCCTAAAACCACAATGGAGAACTTCAGTTGCACCAAATTCGAAGCATCGCTTGTAATAAACTTATGATTTTAAAAGTTTATTGTTGGTAACTTCTTGTGCTTCAAAGCTCTGTTGCAGTTAAAGTGTGGAAGGAAATGGCAGAATTTTAGAATCCGTGAGAATAAATAGTTAGAAGCAAAAGCTATACATTTTTGGAAACTCTGACGTATTACGAGTAAAATTAACATGTTTTTTTTCTGACAAGAGTGTATTTCTAGATTCTTTCTAGATTTTTTTTTTTTTTTTGACGTCAGATTTCATCGCGACAAGACGTGTTTGTGGAGCAGGAGAAAGTCTTCCTGACTTTCTCCTGCAAAAAAAAGACAAAAATACCAAAAAAGTCTGCACAACGGAAATAACTAAGAATAGAAAATACACAAAGAAGTCTTATAAATACCAAAGAAAGTCTATGAAGCTAAAAAATGAAAACGAACAAAAACCACCACTAACAAGTCAATAACGAAAGAAAATTCAACAACGAAGTTAAACGAAAGAAAACCGACACTAAGAAGTACGAAAGAAAACCGACACAAAGAAGTAACGTAAGAAAAGCGACACTAAGAAGTAACGAAAGAAAACCACCACTAAGAAGTAACGAAAGAAAACCACCACTAAGAAGTAACGAAAGAAAACCGACACTGAGAACTAACGATAGAAAACCGACACAAAGTAGTAACGAAAATAACCGACACTAAGAAGAAATGAAATAAAAACGACAATAAGAAGTAACAAAAGAAAACCGACACTATGGAGCTCTAGAAGCTTAAGTTAGGACTTATAATTACGAGCGATTCATAGAGGCACTAATGGGCCTGCGAATCTGTATTTCCTGAATAAAAAAACAACATTAAACCAAGGTGAAATTTTTCGGTCACAGGACATGTGTATAATTTACAGACCAGAACGTTTTTTTGGTTTCGGTCTGTAAAATAGCGTGTAAAAATGGACTGAGTCTTAAGTTCTGCAAAAATGTTTCGATGATGTGTTTAAATTGACTGGCAAAATTTCAAGATTTTTCTGCAACTCTATTAGAAGATATCCACATTTTTAATATTTCACAGACCAGACAAGAGAACTTATAGAAATTTTGTGGAGACATTTAATTTATAATCTTTGTTCGTAAGACTGACTGTTCACTAACGATCTCATTTGCTATTTACACTAGCTTCTTTGGAAAAGGTTACCCTTGCAAGCAGTGTCTTATTTGTTCAAAGTATCTGATGTTAATATTTTAAAATCTAATAATCAACATCGATGTCATCAGTTACTGCATCAGAACTTGCCGCAAGTTCCTCTGCAGCATCGTTTAAGCAGTTTGTACACAAACACATTTCAGAACACTTTAAATTATTCCTTTTGCATTTACATCTGCCAGTTGTACAACCAGTCCTGCATTTACAAATGCTTAATTCTATAACAGATTCGGGAGCAGGAGGGTTCGTAGTCATCACAGGATAGTACTTCTTGTTATTGTCATCCCAGATCCCGCCATATTTACTTGGACTTGTGAGATGTGTGAGGACTTCCAGGTGAGTGCTATGAAAAGTGCTCTAAGAATGTTCTGCTCTAATGCATTTCTGGTTGGAGGAAGATTTTGGGATTCTGACTGATGCTTGGAGAACACATACGAACGAAGTTTCCCAAGGTCATTTATAGAACTTAATTTGTTATTGCAGTAGATACCCATAACATATGCTTCTATCCCAGATTTAACTTCTTCTGTTAATTCTTCAACAAGATTCTGCAATGCAGTAATGATTTCAGCATCTGCGGAAATAAATGTCTTCCAGCACCAAATTTTTCAGTATCCAAAGAATTTCACAGTTTGGTCACAACCTGTGAAGGCATGGAAACCCAATGACGCTTTGCATATCGCCCTGCCTAATCCTTCGTAAACCAACTGCAATTTTATTTCATGTGAACTGGTTTTGAAAACAAAACTAGTGCAAAGTTCTTCAAAGTAGTGCAACAATAACAGTTAGACATCTGTATGACTGCAAGAGATTACATGGTCAGAAAAAGGATCACATCTGGACACATCAATTGCATGTAGTACAATGCCAGTATCAGCTTCCTCTTGGTTGTATTGATGTAATTCAGGATTCAAATCGGCTATGTTCGTCAATAACGTGCTACCAAAAACGACAGCATGATTTTTATCTTGAAGCACACTAACTAATTTAAAGGACAGGCATTTTGTTAATTCATTCTTGGTTTCGATATGTGAAAGAAACTGTGCGGACGTTAGGTGGCTAATTTTAATTTCGACTAACACTTTGTATTGAACAGATGAACCACGCGTTCTTTTGGATCTTGTAACTGATTTCAGAGATGATGCAATATATTTATCGAAAATCAATCGGACCTCATCAAAGTCGCCAGCTACTTTCATGATGAGCCTGATAAACGAGCTGGCAAAATCTTCACATGTTTTAATACTTTTTTTCTGAATGTTTTGTTTTATTTACTACTGCCATCCCATCGAAAATGATCACTTTCTTAATCGAACTTTGTTGATCCTCTTGATATCCTAAACCACTTGGACGCTTTTCTTGAATCTGCCGAATCTCTGTAGCTATAGTTGATTTATCGGTGCAAGAGTGAAGGCTACCATCAGGATTGAATAGCAATCGAGGCATTACAGAAAACTCATACTCAAGATAATATGGTAGATCAAGTTCGGGACGTGATCTTGATACGATAACAAATCTTGACATTAGTTTTCGCTCTTCTTTCACATTAATCAAATTGGGAATTTACAACAGCAACCTTCTTAATGTTGTTGCTCACAAATGTTGGCAAGTTCACTTTAGTCTGTTTGTCCCAGATGGATTTTTCTCCTAATAGCCACTCAGCGATAAACTCTGTATAGTTAGTTTCACCTATTTCTTTAGCGTTAATAAATTTCTCTGCAAATTCAGCGGGAAGCACCTTCTTTGTTAAAACGTTATAAACATCTTTGCACTCCTCTTCACTGAATGCAACGCCATGTTGATCAAGGATTCGAGACATTGCTTTCACGCTTTCATTCAATCGTTTGTTTTTAGAGCCACTTAATTAGTAATGTTCGCTTCTTTTTTCGTGCAGTGCTTTCATCTAACTGAAACTCTTGGCAAAATCTTTCCACGATATTTCCTAATTCCGCTGCTGTCAAAAAGTAGTCAGCTAATGTCTCCGCATTGTTGGCTATTCCCTTTATGCCTCCCCACCAAACACATGACGTCATTATGACGTCACCACGACGTCTTAATCTGGTCAGGAAGTCATATGACCTCTTTATGACTTTTTCATGACGTCTTTTAAAGTCATTTAATATGAAGTCACCAAGGTGACGAAAAGACGACCAAAACATGACCTAATGGTCGTACTTACGACAGAAAAACGTAAAATCGGTTTGCTAATACAGTCCGCGTATCCGCCGCCGCGTATCCGCCGGATAAAAGTTCCAGATAGAACGACGTTTAGAAAACGAAATTTATAGCGGGATTTAAATCCTAATATGGGACCAAGGTTTTGGACGAGGTAGGGTGAAGTTTGTCTTGTGGATGTCCTGTCACCAGGCGTGAAATGCGCGAAATGATATCGACGAGGCAGAAATAATATTGACATGCTCGTAAAGAAATAAAATGTCTCGAAAAAAGTGCCTTAAATAGTTAGTAGCATGTTTTCTATAAAAGTAAAAATTTTCTGACAGCAGTTGTTTTACTTTTTCTGTACAAAGCAATAAGTATATGTTTATACACAAAAAACATGGATTACAAAATAATAACAATGTAATGTATTTCACCAAACAAGTAAAAGTTTGTTTTCACGTGCGAAACGTTGGTTGCACTTTATGTCCTTTATATTCACTTTGTTTTTTTGTTTTTCAGCTTTGCTAAGGTCCATTGATTCGGTCCGTGCACGCGTTTTTTATGATCTCTGACGTTGCGTATCGCTTCTTTGTTTTTTTATCCTATTGGGATCACTATTAGTGCAATTGACACTTCGCTCTCGTTACATTATATAAGATGATTTTTGATTCTAACAGTAGTACGTTGTACGATGCGTGTGTAAGCTGCGAGAGTTCTGCCAGTGGTTAAAAATGCTTCTGTGAACGAAGATATAATTGGAGGTTTTAAAACATGCCCCTGCACGGTTGAAGAAGAAATAAACTGAAAGAAACAGTTTTCTAGTATTGTATTTTTTAAGTGTATATATTTAAGAGTTATATTTGTTTAGAAGAAGTTTAAGCTCAAAGTATGTATTTATTTATTCCCATCACTTCGGTAAGGTCAAAATCTGTGCGTCCCATCATGGTTAAGCACGTTTTCAATCGTAATAAAAATGTCAGGACTGGGTCGTATGACGTCTCAGTGACGTTATAGTGACGTCGTAGAAGAATCTCTCTTTATTCGTGATTAAGCAAATTTTCAATCGTAATAATAATGTCAGAACGTGGTCATATGACGTCTCAGTGGCGTCGCAGTGACGTTGTAAAAGACTTGCAGTGAAACAGCTAGGTTATAAGGAGGTCACTTGATGACGTCCTTGCGACGTCATGGATCTGACGTCACTTTTTGTTGCAAATATGACGTTATGATGACCTTCTCATGACGTCGTATAAGGTCATCGTCCGACTTGATTATGACGTCATAAAGACGTCATGGTGTTTGGTGGGTTTGGTTAAAGAACAAATTTTCGATTTTGACACTGATTTTTCGGTCTGTGATGAAACATGAGCCGAATAATTAAAACATTTTCACCTTTGCATGATGCCATCATTCTGAGTTGGTCAGGAATTTGTTATTTGTGTATATGAGTTGAACAAGCAAATTATTAACATCTTTATTCTACTAAAAGAATAAAAGAACTTCGTAAAATAGTTTTTTGTCGTAATATTATCACCTTTTGTTACTGATACAAACGTCAAGATGAATGAGGAGATGAAGGCCATGAATTTATAGATACGAGTGTGGATCTTTCCCGTTATTCTGTTTAAACGCTGCGTTGTGGTCGAGATATCAATTCTTACGAAAAGGCTCTTGCTAAAACATTTCTAGGACGATTCAAAGTTTGTCATTTATGACAGTATTCAGTGCACCTTATATGAATAGGTAGTTCCTGTGAATTAAGTAGGACAACAGGCTACGGTCTCATTACACCACTGCTGAAAGCGTCCTCAAAAGGAATGATAAAGTTGAACCTTTAAGCCAACCTATCAAATCCATTCATGTGATTCTGAAAAATGAAAGCAGTCGTCGCAAGGTATTTTCCAGCTATAGTGAAAAACCGCTGCGACTATACATTGAAAACATGAAAAAATTTTCCTTTATGCGATTTGTTCAAACGCACAGTGTTTCTTGTTTATCTTAAGATAAGTTTTATGTCTTAAAATATATTTAATACCAATCAAAGAAACGTTTGTAAATCTTTCGCTGATATGCAATGCACGTTGCTTTGGTTTCATGTCAATGCACGCACGAGATTCCAAAAAACCGCTAGGTTTGGACAGTAACAAAAACAAGATGCCCTTACAGGCATAAGGATTTCTGCGAAACCAGCAGAAGTATGAAAATGAAAGACTTGTGACATTCTTGAAATTTGAAGATTGAACTTCTACAATACAACATCATATTTTTGATCACATACTCTCTAGGAATTCATGAAAGCATAACTGATGCTGTAGATTAAAAATAGATAAAAGAAAAAAACAGATCTTAAATTAATACCGCTTTGTCAACCTTTGTTCATCTCTAGGGATGATGGCAATTTTCCTTTAAAAAAGTGTAAAATAGGCCTTAGCCAAAAACAACAGAAGCTACATACAAAGAAAAGAAATACGCATAACGTGCGAATCGTAACCATGGATACGTATTTTATATGACAGTTTTTTTAAAAAGGAACTAAGTATAAGAGAGAAAAGAAAAAAAAATATACAAACTTTTTCGAGAAAAATATAAGAAACAAAGTCAAAAATTCATCAGAAATACTACGTTTTAAACTAACTTTTAATTTACCTACCTAAGCTAGCTACCAAGCATTTAAAAATATAACTTTTAAAAAGTTAACTATGAACGACTTCGATGAATTTTGCTAATAGCGTGGGAGGAAATGTAATCCCGTGAGAATATCAAAGAAGCTGAAAAGGTGAAAGATCGGATACCCTAACGGTAAAACAGTAGATTATCATTCGATTTACAGCTGTATGCAAAGGCAATTCATCTGCAAGATGTTCGAAACAATTTTATATTTCGTATTGGGGAGTTACATACAGTGTTCACCACACTTAAAGTCCTTGGTAAACTCATTGATGGAAGTAGTCTTGATCAGGCTTTCCAAGAAGCAGGTAAGCATTTGCATGTCGCCAAATGTTTGCACATTACCATAGACAATTTTTTAAACTTGTTTTTGTTTGTAGAAATCTACGGAAGTGTGGCAATGGACCAAGTCAAAGATGGTAAACATCTATATCGGGCATTGGAAGCACATTTTACCCTATATTTGGCACTGAACAAAAAGTATATTGGCGCCCAGTTAGAGAAATATCCGGAATTTGGAACGGCGGTAGGAGAAGTAGTGATAAAAGCTTTAAAAGATTATGAAGACGAAAACAAAGGGGTGCTGAAACTTCACGAAAATGTGAGTGCAGTTTTGTTAGCCGCGAACTATCAGAATGTTAAGAAGATATTTAACGAAAATCTGAACTACCAATCGAAGTTCTACAGGAATTACATGAACTTGTTTAAAACTTTGCTTCTTTTCACCCGTGCTTCTCGACAATCAAGTTGAGAGCTTCATCTTAATAGCCCTTAATAGCCCTATCTAAATGTCTCTACTTTTTTGCTTTTGATATGTTAAATTATGCAAGACTAACGCCAGTCTACCTGTCACAAATGTTTCAACTGCAAGAACAAGACCCAGAAAGCTGGAAAATGCTGAAAGATGGACATTTTTCAGTAAACAAGACAGCAATACCGTTTTCAGCTATTGGCGCGGACCATGGAATCGAGCAGGAGAACAGAGTTACTGGTGTAGGACTGGCTGTTTTTTCGTCGCTTTTCCTTTTCATAGATTCTTTCTTTCCTGTTGTCTCCTCCATTTCTTTGTTGGTGGTATTTTCGACAAAAGATCCTGCAGCAATGTTCTCTTCTTCTTGTAGATAGTGAAGGCTGTCAACAAATGCTTCGTAAATTCCTATAAGTTGCCGATTTTTTAACCGTATATGGCAAACGTATTTCTACGCAGCAGGATATTTCTAAACTACCTTGAACTGAAGACGAAACACAGTAATTGGTAGATGTTAGGACGACATACGACATACGACATACGACATACGTCATATATATAATTTTCATTCATTCATATATATAATATATATAATTTTTTCAAATGAACATGATTAGCAAAAATAAGTATATATCGCAAAATACAAATTTATTCGGTCTTCATTCTTCATTTTAATTTTCTCAAAGAAATAAATTCAAGCAATATTTAAGTGCAATTTGGAGAATTGAACAGTGACTTTGTGTCACTGCACTACTGTGGTGGGAGCTGTGAGTTTCAAAAAGGACGATTTACTCTCTAAAAAAGATGATTTATATATCGTATATACACATGAAAGCAAATTGAACTGACTGTGTTTCAATAAATATGTTACGAGGGGTCCATATTTGCAACAATTAAAAGAGTGTATCACCATGGCTCAGAACATAGTCTAAATTCGAACATATATCAGGTTTAATGCAGCCACAAACATACATGTACATATGATGTGTAATAAAAAGTCAAATGTTAATCCAAATACATAACTCTGAGGTGCCTGATGAAAAAACACTTTACTAACTGTCTTAAAGTCTTATAAGCAACTGACTTGATAACGAAAGTGAGCTATAAAAAGTAAATAAAAACTAAACAAAAATGCCAGCCGAAAAATCAAAACAAACATAAGTTATATCAGGGACAACGAATAGCTATAGCATTAGAGAAATTATGTAAAATGAAATTATATAAAAATTGTGCTGGATAATGCTGCTGGGAAATTTGCTGGGAGTTTATAGGAGAGTAGTACACACTAGAACTTCACGTTTGCCTCTGAGAATGGGAGCGCTGTAGTAGAAATCATCTACTGCCGAATAAAGCATGAGTACATAGTCTACAGTCTTAATTCTTTACCGAAGGCCATGTTTACTAGTTCTGCTCACACGCTTAAAGGAAAGGCTAGCTATTTTAGACTGTGATTTGCACATCCTTAGCTTAAAGGCTATATTTTGGACACACGACGACGACGACGACGAACGCTTTGCATTTCAAACACCCCGCGTATCGCGATTTGAATAAGGAATATGAGTGAATGGAAATTAGCTACATAAATTTCATGATTCTATGATATTTAAATATGGAAATATAGGTCAATCTGTGATCATAAAATAATGTTTCAGCTATGTATTTGTGATTTCTGTAGTTTTATTGTTGATAATATTCAAATATCGGGTCAAAAAAATTCTTTTTTGCCTCCCAGAAATGATTGAAGATGCTCATCCTCATATCTCTGAATATGCTCTTAAATTTTAGCACATGTGTGTGAGCCTACAATTAAAGTTGTTAGATACTATATTCTTCTAAAAAAGACTGCCATAATTCATCACTATTCCGTTGTTTTATCATTCAAAAGAGCATGAAAATTGATCTTGTTCACTTGTTGATTATTTTAAGAACTTTTCGCTGTTAGCCTTTCTCATTGTAAATACATAATGCTACCATACCAGTGCTTTATGAAATGAAATGATAGCTAAAATAATGTTATTTTGAATAATTAAATTTTCAGACTCTTATCTTCAGATATTCTTATCTTCCTCAGCAGTAACTCGGATGATTTCTTCTTTTTGCTCGAAAATCCTGCGGTCGTTGTAATATTTTCAGCCAATAGAATTCGTTAATTCAGTAGCGTTCACCAGGGTCTTCTTTGCCGCCATCCGTATATCGAAAAGGCAAGAGACCCTGGGTTCGAGGTTGCATATGTAAAACAAGACAGAATTGTCAGAAATAAAAAGAACGTCGAAAAACATAATAAAATCAACAACGTCATACCGTCACAGCGTGACGTATGACCTTATTCCACTCTTTTCTGTCTTTTGCTAGGATCGTTGCCTCCTCCCAGGTTAGACTTAACTTCGAAAGATACAACTCCATCATTCTCACCCATGTGAGTTTTTGTCTACCACGTGGTCTAGATGTTTTAAATTCTCTACTTTTTCCTGACGTTATTTAAAGTCATTTAATCACCAAGGTGACGTCCGACTTGGTTATGACGTCATAAGGACGTCATGGGGTTTAGTGGGAAACGCAGACGCATGGATCAAAACTTTTTGATACTTGCGTCTGCGTCTGCGTCGCTGCCTTGATTCTTGCTTACAATTCTTGTTTATATTGTGTTTATACAATGTTATCAAAAGTTCCATCTGACCTTTTTGATCTCCCTAACCCATGTTCTCTTCAAAACAATAGAAATGACGTCATAAAACAGTGCTTGTTCTTTAAATGACCGTTGGCTGATTAAATAGTTTTTCAATTATCGTGTTTTTCCTGAAGTTCAATTGATGCCACCATGTCACCTCTATGAATGAAAGTTATTTTATACCTGTTTCGATACATTGAAAGTTACAAGTGTTATGACTGGAGCCTCAATGCTACTTGTCTCGTGACTTTGATCATAATGTAAGACAGTTGTAAAACGATTTTGAGCAGCTTTGAGGCTTCCTAAAAAACTGGCTTTGTCGAAATATTTAAGCTTATAGGTATGCTACTTATCAGATCCGGAATCAATCAAAACATTTTTTTCGTTTCCGTTGTTAATGTATAGCTTGCTTTGTGTACAACTTGGAATGCTTGAGCGCGGGTCATTTTTAGCTAAAGCTACATTATATTAAATGCTAATTACGTTTGCAGTTGCAAAATCTGTCACCCCTGGTTTTCATCAAATCCTTACACGCTTGTAAACACGAGAAACATGCGACCTAAGTGACTTTAAAGGATTATGTCTTGCGATCTATGTTACTTTTTTGAAAAGTTATTTCGCCTTTTGAACGATCAAAGATTGAAGTTTGTCTCACAAAAAATTAAGCTGTTTTGCTTTTTTCTATAAAAAGCTCGTTTTTTTCATCTTCGTTTTTCTTCTTCCATTTTCATTATTCTTCCAAATTTTTTATATCATGAAAAAGTGCTTTTTAAGCTTGACACAGCGCAAAAAGAATTTTTGAAATATCTCATAACGTTCAAATTTGCCAAGCATTTATAAAAACTGTGCAAGTTCATTTGAAACGTACTTTAGTTATAAGAAGTCGTTGTGTTAATAGTGCTGTGACTGTAATTGGCCTGTTTAAAAGATGAATTTAGATATGGTTGGTTCGTACTTTCTTTACGCAATCTGTGATCCAATCTAAAATGGAATCATGCATGCAATAAAGATTTGCAGCAGAAGTTCTTAGAAAGTCCCGCATTAGTGAAATCTTTAAGAAATGATTATCCGTACCATTTTCTTGTGATAGCAAATAAATTGCTTATAAAGACGAACTTCATCTGAACAACGTAAATATTTTCATAGGTGAAGGATACTTGAAATTGGTTCCGCTTAGATATCGCACTCTCGAATTATGGAGGTTCGGACTATAGAGATTAGAGACTATTTTAGTGATCTCTACCATTCATATCTCCATCATTTTATGTTTTAGGTAGAGCATAAAAAATGAATACAACAGCTACTGCAGATGGGCACGGTTTCAGTGCGGCATTTGCCACTTTTGCTGCGTCATGCTTCATCATCACAATCGTTACGTCACTGACATGCAATTGTATCCTGGTTTATACGATCGTCTCTACGAAGAAGCTTCATTCTGTCACACACGTTTTCATCGTCAACTTAGCTGTTAGTGATTTGATCACCGTGCTTGGAACAATGCCGTTTGATGTTGAATTCATGTTGCGTGGTTATTTCCCACATGGAAAAATTGTTTGTGGAATAACGTCGGTAGCATTCTTGCTATCATTGCCGTCGTCAGTTTTGAATTTGACGTTACTTACCGCCGAAAGGTTTATAAGTGTGTTGTTCCCATTTCATCGAGACTGCTTACTATCCAAAAGAAATGTTATTTCAGCCTTATTGACAACCTGGTGCTACACATTACTTGTAGCTTTTTTCCCGTTAATGCATCAACATGCTGTAATACGAGTCGCTCAAGGATACTGTATGTTAACTTACCCAATAGCTTACGATGTATTTCAACTGATAACAAATTTCCTTCTTCCTATCATTTTAATCTGCATAGCCAACTTCACGTTATTCTTTGTTTCTCGACGCCATGCCGCCAACATAACAAAAACAACAGTCTTCCAAACAGAGCAGAAAAGGAGAGCTACAAAATTTCGAAAAAACATGAAAGCTGCAAAACGCATCGCTCTCCTCGTTGGTGTTTTTCTGTTTTGTTGGCTCTCCTACATAATCTTAGTTGCTCTTAACATCTCATGTGGAATATGTCACCCACGTGAATTGACTTGGATGGGAAATATCGTCAATTACTCCTCAAATGCCATCAATCCTCTGTTGTATGGTTTAATGAACAGATCAATTCGAAAAGCAGGATTCAAGATACTTCGCGTTTTTAGGCTGGTTGAGTTTTTTGGAAAAGCAACAAACCCACCACCCACCGCACAACCTCCTCAGACAACATCCCTAATTCCAAAATTCGACCAATTTCCAGTCTCTGACTCAAATATAGAAGTGTGTGAAAGTCAAGTATGAGTGTTTATCTTAAACTTTTTTTTAATTTTCTGATTTCTTGATTTTCATATTGATATATTTATTCATTGATTGAATTTGTCACTGGTTGGTTGATTGTTTGCGCAAGGGTGCAATTTTAATACTGACACCAATAGTAATTTTCATCTATTGATTGATTTGGACATCGAGATTATGATATCCTACTCAGATGATAAGCAGTTTAAAATCGACGTTTGAAGAGAAAGATATGAAGAAATTAGTTAACGAGATTAACCTCAATCTTCCTGCCGATTCAAAATTTCCCGTCAAATTCAGTAAAAAAAGAAAAGCTGTTATTGACAGCCATTTTCGAATTCTCTGAAATTGACATTCTAATTAATATTTTGCAACAAACGCTCATTAAAAAATAATGTTTTGACAATGAAACACACGCTTTTCTTTTATAAGAACCAGTAAAATCTAAACTGAGGCTGGCTGTTCTTATTTTTTGGTCTTTTTGAGCCTGAGTTGTTCTTATTTTGTTCTTGGCTTTAAGAACACAGTTTCACATTTCAGCCTTATTTTGTTCTTATTTCTGGAACTTCCAGTAAAATAAAGAGCTTTTAAGCAGGCCGCACGTCGTGCCATCATAAATATATTTTCACACATTTATTGTAGGTGAGGGGGAAAAACAATAACAGGTGAAAATAATAAACTTCTAAAGTATTTACTGCAGCTTGAGAAAAAATCCACATCCTGAACTGTTTTTAGTTTCCAAAAAAATTCAGGCTCAGGCTGTTCTTAATTTTTGGAATGTTGATTTGAGCCTCGGGTTGTTCTTATTTTGTTCTTATTTTTTGGCCAAATCTGAGGCTCGTGTTCTTAGAAAATTGTTTTTATAAAAAAAAAACTTGTATAGGTTTTATTTCTTTGAGTTTAAACAAAGTAGAATGCAGATGGATTTGCATTTTCCAAATTGCAATTTGAAAATATTTCTGCGGGTGTGCTTTCAATTATCAATTCTTATATCATTGGAAAGTTGGCTAAATTTGCTATCAAACAGTGTAAAAATTATCATTATCTTCCAATTATTTCAGTCTTTTGAATTTTGCGTGACAGTTTTTAGACTCATACTGTATTGATAGGGTAATGAACTTTTGTTTGCCAATGAAATGTACACACAATGTGTATCAAAAAAGTTGGTGAAATATTTTCGAACTCATTATTTTTGCTAAATAGTTATTAGTATTTTGCAATTCTTATATCTGGAGAAAGCTTTTTTAAGATCTATCCAAATATTTAAGTTTTATTCTGAAAATGTTTTATCAGGTAATCTATAAAGGAAAAACGTTTTTACAACTCTCGTTAACTTCTTAAAGACATTGGGATAGATCTCAAAAGAAGCTTCTTTCTGATATAAGAATTGCAAAATACTAGTGGCTATTTAGCAAAGAAAGTGCGTTCGAAAATCTTGCACCAACTTTTTTGATACACACTGTAATTGAGGTTGTCGGCAGTTTGATCACAATTCCTGATGGAAAAAAATATTCATTGATCTGTGTTTATTCAGTAACTTCAAATAACTTTCCTTTCGGTAACATTGAAGATTTCATTGAGACCAAGGTGCTTTTTTGCTTTTGTTTTTTGTTTGTTTGGCATTTTTCATTTTCGTGAAAGTTTCTGTCGGAAAGGTTTGTGCCCTTTTTGTAAATCGTTATATTTAAATCCCTGTTCGCTTTACGGCTAGTACGTAAAAACGCACTACAGCACACTAAGAGTGGAAATGGTCGAGCCGTTGAATACTATGGATTTGTGATTTTCTTTACAAAAAATCGTCATATAAAATGCTATCTGCATAAAGTACTTCGTATGTTGTAAGTAAAGTCATTGTTTTAAAAGTGTAGCGTAAAACAGGTATCAAAGCATTATCTTTCACAACACAATATGAAAAACTTAAACCAAACACGTTTCCACACAAAATGTTCTGTGAGGAGAGATTTCTTGATGTGCACTGCAAAAAAATTTTTTACCATTTTTATTGTAAATTATTAGTAATCGTATGACTTTGAGGGCAATTTCGAATTAATAGCCTGAGGTTCATTTTGACCAAGGCTAATTTAATTATTGATCAGATAAAAGACGACAATAAAAAAACGTTCGAAAGTTGCATAAGTTACTTAAGAGAAACAACAAAAAGCTTTTTTTGTTTTTGTTTTTGGTATAGCAGGCCGATTACAAATGAGCGGACAATTACGGATTAATCGGCCCGGCGATCACGGGATTATTGTGCTGAGCTGTAATCAGTCATACGATTATAAGTATAACTTTATCCTCCTTTTGTATGTATTACTTTAATGAAGGTGATGTGCTCGCTAATTCAAATTCAGCGGTGAAAGTAGCTATTGATAAAAAAGTTTGAAAGTTTGCAAATGTTGTTTATAAACTCGCTCTTTCAAACAAATTTCAAAGGACATTTTTTGCTGGTATTACTGGGTAAATTATTTAATAGTATATGAGATGATGTATATATGCAATATGGAGTGGATTTATTTACAAAAAACCAAAGGGGATTCATTCGTGACTTATTTATGATAGTTGTAAAATTTCTAAAAGGGGTTTGCACGTAAAGATTCTTGAAAAGTTTTTTCTTTTAAACAGGTGTTTGAATTTAAATTGTACATCAAAAAGTGGAGTTGCAGCGTCTCAACTCGTTAATTAAAATTGATGGCAAAATTAAATCGATTTGATTTTTTCGCCAATTTTCCCATTCAAATCACAATTTGAGTGAGTTTTTTTTTAAAAGAAATGTATGTGAAACAGTAGTAAAAAGATCGCAAAAGTACAAGGCAACACGTTATTGCAAATCGAAAAAAACGAAAAATCGAAAGCAGAAAAGAAAAATTAAAGGCGAAGAATTTTATTAGAACACCAGCTGTGGTGGATCTAGAGGTAAGTCGCAATTTGTGTATAAAAGCGTTCAAATATGCCTATTGATTATATAAATTGAATTCACAAATTATGTTAATGCACTTCTCCACAAGTTGCGACTACCCTCTAGATCTGCCGCTGCGAGCTTAAAAGAAGAATTACGTGTAAACTCTCAACTGCATGTTGAAAATTGTGTCGTTATTGTAACGTTTTATATTTGTTTTGAGGTTTATTCCAGAAATACGGACGTTGGTGAAATATATGATAGACCTTTTCCGTTTTTTATTAAATCTGCAATCCAGTGATAAATCACTTCGATGAAAAAGAACAATAATTCCGTGAAAATGTCTTAGTCTGCTGGTTAAGGGGGCTCTTTTTCGGCGAATAGATTCATTGAATTATGTTTATCTGTGATTAGCAAGGAACATGACTGAAATCTGAAATCTGATAGACTTTCTATGACGCGGCGAAAAGGTTTTAGTTATTGTACCCAATTAAAAAAGGTGAAATGAAACTTTTTGCTTCTGCATCAAAATGAGGGAACGGTGATTGTGAATGTGAATTCGTGGGGGGGGGGGGGTGGGGGTTGGGGGGGGGGGGGGGGGGGGGGGGGAGGGGTGGACATTGCATTGCATCCCTAATCGAATGCGACGTGTTTGGAAAACCATCTCGGGAACCAATAGGGAAAACTGACGATTTTTGTGGTCCACGGTATTGGCGATGGAGAGACGAAAATTTGGGCCTAAAATGTTTTGGGGACGGATCTGTGACGTCATTGAAATCTTTAATCTACGATATCTCGGTAACTGTTGACCGTACCGAAACGATCCCATGGTTTAACTCAGTTTTTCGAGCTCTACAACATAAGCATAATTTCTGTTCAAGATTCTGTAATAATATTTTCCGTCACCTCTTGCAAGAAGAAGATGATTTGACACATCTGGGAGATGTAAAAGCGTAGCTGGATGCAGAGCGGTAGATGTCCTATGTCCTATGTGTGCTGTCAGGAATTTTAGGAATGTATGTGATTGTTTCTTTTCGCCAATGAAATTGCTTGAAAGCGACTTTTCAACCAATGAAAAGACGTGAAATAAATCGCGCAAACTTCTGTTTGACTTGTATTTTATCCTAGCTATACGCGGAATAGTGTTCAAAGTGACAAGATGGGGATTTTGATCACGACGAAAGTGTAAAAGCAAGTTGGGTAATATGCTCTGAATCTTAGAAATTACCCAAACGTGAGCTTGAATATGTTTAGAACGGTTGCTTTGAAAAAAAAACATGTTTTATTTTGAGGGAAATAGCTTGGTAACTACAATTTTTTTTGCCATATATATAATATAACCATAAATATACCATATTGACCTCTGCTGTACCGTGGCAGATTTGGACATCCTATCGTGGGTTTGGAAACAAGATGTCCGGCCGGACAACTCAGACGTCAATCTCAAAACGTCCGGCCGGGCGTTTGTAAAAATCTGGTCCTGAAAATTGCTTAGAAGTTCAAACCCACGGCCGGGGATTTAATATATCCGGCCGAATATTTATGAAAAGATGCTTTTTGACCTCCGCCAATCTCGATGTTCTGGTCCTTTGTATACACGCTTAATACTGTCAAGTCTGTAAAGTATGTATTCAAAGACGCCCGGCCGGACGAACGATGGGTCCGGACGGACCTAACTTGTTCGGCGTTTGCAGACCTTGCATTATATTGTATGTGTTGGCACCAAAAGATCAAAGCTAATAATGAAAATCATTTTACCGCGAAGCACTGCATTGGATACTTTTGGATTAGTAAAGTACATATCATAATCAGGAAGCTGGAGTGGTAGGAAGATTACTTCATTACTTTCTCCTTCGGCAGTTTTGTAACTTTCCAACTTCGTGCAAAAGTATTTGACCAGGTGTTGATGAAATCCATCAGTCAGGCGTCTCAGTTACCTCATACCCGGCCGGAAATTTTGATGCCCGGCTGGGTGTTTCAAAGGTCGCTGGGCAAAATTAGCTGGTAATTTTCAGGACCAGATTTTTACATACGCCCGGGCCGGACGTTTTGAGTGATGATGTCCGGCCGGATGTTTCAAGACTAGTTTAAAAACTCCCTGCCGGACGTCTGAGATATCCGGCCGGACATCTTCTTTCCAAAACTCACGATAGGATGCCCAAATCTGCCACGGTACTGCGGGCAAGTTAGAGCAGTGCTATACGTATCTTTGGCGGTAAGTCAAGTACTAGTTGCAAGTTGGCAGGCGGAAGAGCCAACCGTTAAGGATGGAAACCGTAGGGCTAAAAACTCCCACTTACTCACTTACTCACTTATTTTAATTTTCCAAACAGCCTGGCTTTTTTAAATGGTTCTCTTACATTAAGTTGCCGACAGCAACCACGCCACTCAATTTCATTACTGGAAGTGGAAAAAGGAGAATGTCAAAACATATACCGTATTTCCTCTAATAAACGCCGCGGCGTTTATTACAAATTCAAGTTTTTAGATGCGGCGTTTAATAGAGGGCGGCGTTCATTAGAGGGCGGCTTTTATTACAAAATGGAAAATTGGACAGAAACAAACTTAAACAATAATGTTTCCTTATCCTTAAAAAGGTTACAAAAGATTGTGTGAAAATGTTTTACACAAAAGATACGTCCACAAAAATGTCAAAGAAGAGCAATATCACTGTCGCCGTTCTCTTCTATGAGATGAAAACTTTTATAGCAATTAATAAAACATCAAATATTCTTGCAAACGTGGAAAAATTTGTTGATAGAAAACAAAAAAAAACTATTAACTATTAAACCAATTCTTGTTTAGCCTTTTTTTTATTATGGAGTAGGTAGGTTTAGGTAGTAGTTTAGGAGTTTAGGTTTAGGAGTAGGTATTGTTTAGCCTTTTTTCTATTATGGAGTAGGTAGGATCTTCCTACTGGCCAGCCTCGAACTCCATCTTTGTCAGTGGCTTAGTTAGAGGTAAACTCAAGTTTACCTTGTTTCTAAGCTAGGACACTGAACGCTGGTTTTCTTTCACCTTTTTCTGTTTGTCTAGTTGTTGTATTTGCTCTTTGTCTGCTTGTGAACTGTCGCTGTTGTGTCGAAACTCTGGTAAGTCATCTCTTGGTGAGGGTACAACTCAAAAACTCAGTTACTGGTCTGAGGCCGGCTGATAGTTAGGAACCCGAACTTTTTTGGTAGCGCTTAAGAGAGGCTGTTCCATCAGCAGCTGTAAAATATAATCTAGTGAAGCTCCTCTTGGCAACTCTGACCATGGCGTAGTTTCTGTCTAAACATCTCTTAATTGCAAAGCTGCTTCTGAATCTCCTTTTCATCGCACTCTCTTCAGTTATAAACGTGGTCTTTAATGAATGGCACCCAGTTGGAAGAAAACAACTCCTTTCGTCTCCTCGGCATCACTTTTTCACAGGACTTCTCCTGGCGCTCCTACATTGAGGCAATCGCTAAGTCAGCCTCAATGAAGATGGGCTCCCTTCTTCGTGCAAGAGCATACCTCAGCCCTGATGCCATTCTTTACCTTTATAAATCTACTATTCGACCTTGTATTGAGTATTGTTGCCATATCTGGGGTGGTGCACCCTCTGATTCTCTAAATCTTTTAGATCGTATCCAGAAAAGAATCTGTAATGCTGTAGGTAATGAACTTGCAAGTAAACTTGACACACTCTCCCATCGCAGATCTGTGGCATCTCTTTGCCTCTTTTATAAATACTTTTACGGAAAATGTTCAACTGAGCTCTCTTCTCTCATCCCTGCATTAAAAACTTTCAAGCGAAACACAAGATATTCATCTAATTGCCATGATCACACTGTCAGCATCCCAATTTTTACCAACAAAGTTTCATTCCTCGCTCCTCCACTCTCTGGAATTCTTTACCCCAGTCTGTTTTTCCTTCTCTTTATAATTTTCAACACTTTAAATGTCCATCGTCACCTTTCCTCCTTGTACCTCAATACACATTAGTGGTTTTAAACCTTGTATTGAGCGACTAATTAAAAAAAAAAAAAAACAAAAAAAACGCCGCTTTCCAAGATGCGGAGTTTATTACAAATGTTCGGCTGTAAGTGCGGCGTTTAATAGAGGGCGGCGTTTACTAGAGGAAATACGGTATATGCATTTCAAATCAATATAATACAGTACAATAAAGTGTTTTGTTGAAGAACATCTGAACTGACATAGCAGCATCTCACTTAATCTTTCGAAACGTGTGTTATTTGCACACTATTCCTTCTTATCTTGGTTCTTTTCAAAAGAATTACAGCATTCAAGAAGGAATTAGTGCAAGCAAAGTATGCAGCATAATGTTCTGTCTGTTCATCTTCTGCTGTTGGTAATAAGCTGAATAAATGGATAATGGCTCCAATAAAATGAGGAGTGGTTGTTACGATCAAACATAAAAACATTAGAGATACTGTGATTGTCATTTTCTGTGTATTATTACGGTAGCAGCGAAAGCGAATACCGTATTAAAACAGCCTTGGACTACTCCTACTACTACTACTCCTACTACTACTCCTCCGGCCGAAACGGCAATTAGCCTGCGCTCTTGAAGTTTATCCAATTTCAGTCTACCAACTTAAACAGATTAATTTTGCTGACTGATATTGCAATCATGAAAGTCATTAAAGAAATTAAAATTTTGAATAATATATCATAACCTCATGCAAATTTTATGATATTATTTTTAAAATATAATATATGCTGTCATTTGTATATGCATTAAATGCTAACACACAGCGAATAAAAGAAAAACAAATCTGGTCGTTACTTTAAGACGAAAGCCTCGTGTTGCAAAAAGACCCGTATGAAACTAGTTCGCCATGCTTCTGTTCGTGGTGGAAGTCTTGCAACCATTTTAGCGAAAAAAGTTTGTTTATTCCTCAGGTATCTTTTATTTTCTAACTATTTTAATACTATTTCTTGCCGTTTCCTTTCTCTATCACACCCTCGTGTCACTGATAGGAACTGCGGAGGCAGTCGACGCACTGCTTGGTCCACGTACCACAAACTGAAACACTTTAGAAAACCAATACTAATATTGGTAATAATAATAATCTATATTTGATACTAACTGTGTGAACGAGCACTATTTTTATTCTAACATGTCATTTTTAAAAAAAAGGGTCCTTTCATCAAGGACATGAAATGTTTGGTGAATCTGCTGGTCAACAATGTACATGTTGTGCACTCATGTCAGTTGTATTTACTCTAGTGAAAAGCCCAGGGCATTTGACACCATATGATTTAGATTTCATTATTGAAAATGGAGATAAAATATACAAATCCTTAAATAAAAATACCTATTTGATGGTTGCTGAATTACCGAAATCTGTATCCATGCTTGAAGCCTCTGTTAATATTAATTATGGTCCAGAAAAAGTAGGAATCATATATGACAGCAATGACATTGATGTGTTTTTTGAGGCAAACGTACGGACTTCAAGTTATAATGGATTATTGATTCTTATGAAAGGTCTTTGTTTTAGTGGGTTGTGGACTCAGAAATACTTTTTTTTTATTTGATTCTCATAGTAGAGATGCTCAAGGAAGGTCATGTTCAAATGGATTTTCAATTGTTATGAAATTTAAAACAAAAATGCTATTGGAGAAATTTATTTTAGAAAATTACTTATGTGGTGACGTAAATGTCCAATTTGAGGTTCATTACCTTACTGTCACAAGAAGTGATACATCTGCAGACCTGTATTTGAATTATCGTAAGCTAAGAAAGAATACAATTGAAAAAGAGAGTTGTTGTATAAGAAAGTCAACTAACATTGAAAAGGAAAAATGTCGTAAGCGGAAGGCAACTGATGTTGAAAAAGAAAAATGTCGCAAGCGGCAAGCAACTGATAGTGCAAAAGAAAAATGCCGAAAACGGCAAGCAACTGATAGTGCAAAAGAAAAATGCCGAAAACGCCAAACAACTGATAGTGCAAAAGAAAAATGCCGAAAACGCCAAGCAACTGATAGTGCAAAAGAAAAATGCCGAAAACGGAAAACAACTGATATTGAAAAAGAAAAGTGTCGCAAGCGCAATGCAACCAAAATACAAAAAGGCAAAAGTCGTCAGCGAAAAAGTATGAAAAAAAACTGCACTATGCTATCTAATCTTATTTCCTCCTTTAAAGCAGCTATAACAGAAGGGCCTTTCTTCATCTGTGTTGTTTGCAACCGCTGTTTGTATAAAAGAACAGTTAAAAAGTTTGATGAAAATGTCTATGCAACAGAGTTACAGTATTTATATACTTTTGTTGAAAGTTTCGATGGCAACCTCTATATTTGTTTTACATGTGAAAAATATTTAAAAAAGAAAGAAGTTCCATGCCAGGCTGTGCAAAATAAGTTAGAGGTGGATGAAATACCAAAAGAAATAATGTGTCTCAATCACCTTGAAAAATTTTTAATTGCAAAGCGCATTTTGTTTAAGAAAATTATAGTAATACATGGTAAAGGTGAACAACCTAAGATCAAAGGTGCTATTTGCAATGTACCCATACGTGCCGATGCAATCAGTGATTGCCTTCCACTCCCAGAAAACATTAATGGTATAATACCGGTTAAACTTAAGCGAAAACTTGCATTCAAAGGCCATGTTTGTTTTGAAGATGTTGACCCTCAGCGTGTAAAAGATGCTTTGCAGTATTTGAGAATGAATAATCCATTTTACTCCGAAATTTTAATTAAACTTGATAACATAAGCAAGGAATTACTGTCATTAAGTGATGTTGATGCAATTATAGAGCAAGATGAATTTCCTGTTGACATTGAAACTCTGGAAGAGGAAAATCCCCTTGATAATGATCGATTAAATAGTGATGAAATGGTTATTATCCCAAATATTTACAGTGAAAACGAAACCCATTGGAATATTGCACCAGGGGAAAACAAAACACCTGTATCATTTTTTAATGATGATTTTTGTGAAGAGCAAACCTTTCCTTACCTGCTCCCCAAGAGAAAGTTTGGTTACAATGTTCTTAGGTCTGTTCAATTATCTCCTGTTAAATATTTCAACCAGCGACTACTTAACTATACACAAAGATTTTCTTCAAACGCTGATTTTATATTTTTTGGTCATTATGTTGTACAGCAGTTAAATCTTTTTAATCAAATGAATATTGCTACATCTAAAGTAAGTGGAACATTAAATGCTGGCCAGTTACAAAATAATTATAGTGAGACTATCCGCTCAGTCATCTCAGAAGACAAAGGGTTCACTTTCATGAAATCCGTAAAGGGCACTCCAGCTTATTGGAAAAACTTCTTATATGATGTATTAGCAATGGTTAAACAGCTAGGTCTGCCTACGTTTTTCATCACTTTATCTTGTGCTGATTTGAAATGGACTGAACTGATATCAATTATTAACAAATTAAATTGTTTTGACACTGAAAGAGAATTAAATTACTTTGAAAAATGCAGAAGATTGAATGCTAACCCTGTTCTTACTGCTAGGGATTTTGCAATTCAGGGTTGAAACTTTTTTCAAAGAAATTATCTTACATAAAAATGGCCCTTTGGGAAAAGTAGAATTTTATGTTATTAAAGTTGAATTTCAATTTAGAGGCTCGCCACATGTTCATTCATTTGTTTGGATTAAAGATCCTCCTGTACTAACGCTTGAAACAAAAAATGCGTATTTAGAATTCATTGACTCTATTGTAAGGGCAGACTTACCTGATGATGTAAATGAGCCTAAGTTGTTTGAACTAGTTAGTCAATACCAAATACACCGACACTCCGCATCGTGTCGAAAATATAAGAAAATCCCCTCTAAGATTTCGATCCTCCGTTGACAAGAACCCAGCGGGCACAAAGACGTCGTAAAGACGTCGTAAAGACGTCTTTTCAAGACGTCCCTAAGACGTCGCAAAATGGTCGCGAAGTGGGAATCTCAAAAGACGTCCCAATTACATCTTCATTGAGACGTCTCGATGACATCCCAACGACATCGTAACGACGTCGCAGGATTATGAAATTTACTCTTTCAAAAACTGTAATAGGCCACAGGCGGACCCGAACCTGGAACCTCTGTGACGTCCCGTTTCAGACGTCCCAACGACGTCGCAAAATGATCTTAAATTTACAATTGTTTCGAAGGTCGTTATTCAATTCGTATAAAGACGTCCCAAAAACGTCGTAAAAGGATCCCAATTGGGACGTCCCGTTTCAGACGTCCGTACGACGTCCCAAAATGATCTGGAAAGCAAACGACCATTTTACGATTAAAATAAGACGTCTCAAAGACGTCTTGTGCCCGCTGGGATATCATTTGATTCATTTTTGTTATATTTATTAATATCATTGTAGCTCCCCAATCCTGCAAACGTTATGGTTACCATGAAAGCTCCAAACATTGCAGCAATATTACCACGACGTACCCATTTCTGTTGATAGAAAATCGGTTTTGTGATCGCTGTACATCGCTCAATTGATATGAGAATAGTGAAGAACCAAGAAAATGTATATGGAAACAAAGAGAAGAATGTATTCACAGAAAATATCAAACAGTGTTTTTTTTTCGATACTCAAATATCGCATCCACAAGGATGGAAATGTAAAAATACCTACACCAATATCAGATAAACTCAGCACTATCAAAAATTTATCCATACGTTTCGGCTTTACTTTCAAAACTCGTATGAGTTTAACGTTTAACACTAACGTTAGAAGAGATGCCTGGACACACATCACCAAAAACAAAATTTCATTCCATCTATTAAATTGAAATAATTCTTTAAAATTAAGTTCGCGTTGCCAGCAAGGTACATTTGTGGCGATTATTGTTGTGTTGTTGTAGCTTATATTCATATCTTTGCAATCTTTGATCTTTTCTGGAGTGAAATTACAATGAATGAGGTTTATTTTAGATTAAAATTTTAAGCGTTACGCCGTAGCTGCCTTTAAAAAATCTTCTCATTCATATGAAAGGTGATCAGCAGGGTTTGTTTAAGAACTTTTAAATTGGGTGTTTGAAAAATGAGGCCATTGTTTGCTATGGGTTGGAAGTAGGTATTTCTGTAAACCAGGAAGACACTTACGCAATTTTTGTGATTCTAAAGATTCTGAGCAGAAAAACAGAAATTAGGGGGAGATGCCAATATATTATCTTTCCAGAAATTATTTACGAAATTTATAATATTTTATAATTCATGATATTTTAATATTTTAATTCTATTTGTTTTATTAATTCCATTATTCCATTTCAGTGTCCAAGTTTTGAGGAGAACGCAATGAACATGCACGTGCTAAGAAGCCTAAAGCGAAAAACATAAGAAAACTTTCAAGAAGGCTAACATAAGAACAACATGCAAATCTGCCGGAAACTTAAAAGACATCCTAACAAGAACAAACCTACACAACCACCCTTATCAAAACCAGGCGAAAGTCGTCTTGCTTCACGTTGCTCCGTCCAATTGCTTGCCTCTTACAGGTCGTCATGGAGCGATGATACTTATTATCGACATTCTGAAGGCGTATAGGGAATATTGATTTGTACTTATCGCTTGATTCAAATATTGAGGGAGAGAGTCTTGGTAACCCCATAAGTAAGCGTAAGTAACCCATTTGTAGTTCTGTAAAATATCATCGTTTGAATACAACCTCGAATTGATGTTTAAAAACAGCTGTATATCGACATTTATGTTGTCTAGGAAACACTCCTAAATAAATGATTGCAAATGAAACTTAACTTCTTGCCTGGTTGTTATTAGGTAGTTATCAAGAAAAATATTTCACCATCATAGCATGCTTTAAGAACTTTTGATTCTTTTACAAATCAAATCTTGATATACTTTTCTTCAGTTTATAATTTTCTTCTGTTTCTTATATTGATTTCTTGTAGACTATTACAATTTTTCTTCCTACTGTTGATTTTGTAGGTAGCCCGTTAGCAGAAACCGTCTTATTATTCTTTCTATTATAAAACGTGATTTTTTTTCCATTAGATCTTGAGCCGGCTTAGCTTAGTGGCTACTTCGCTATGGTTGAAAATTTGTCTGCAATACAAGTTATGGTGGTTCGAATCCACCGTTGCCACGGGCGCCACCTGGCTCTATTACTAATCCTAACACTACTAGCAGATATTTGTGACATCAAATCAAAACAATTTGTACAAGGACTTACAAACCTCGAATTCCATTTACTTCAGGAAATTTAAGTCACTTAGAAAGTCTTAGTCATCCTTCAGCAGCTAATCAAGTTATAGCAGCTACCCTTCCGTTATTTTTTGCCGACCCAAATTCATCATAACGTAGATATAAAGTAATCCCATTGGTGAAAAACCGGAATAGCTTGTATTTATTCAAATACAGTTTTCTTCATATACCGTATTTCCTCTATTCCGCTTAACAAATTTTTTTGAAATTTAGAGGTAGGCAGTTATTATTGTTTTAAAAATCGATGCAACAAAATCATTTGCTATTGATAAAGCACACAACAACGGTGTTATTTCTTGATTATATCAAAATCGAAATCTGTCCATGCTTGAATCCATTGAACAATAAATTTTAGTGAAGGGACACGCATAATTGCGGCTTTTGTTTTTCTAGTATTATTTCAGTAGCAATTAATCCATTATCTGGTGAAAATTAGACAAGACAGCCTCTCCCTCCGTGCTAATCAAAAATCCCGTCGATCCCGATTTCCCAATATTACGTATCGGAGCTTAGAGTGACTGGATCTAGGCTGAGGGAAATTTGTTATATTCTAATAGCCATCTGGGCGCTTATTAGAGGGGGCGCTTATTAAATCAATTTTAAATTTTTTAAAAATACGGTAACTTTACTAGACTTTTAAAGAATGTTTCTTCAATAATTGTTTTGATTTCTTGTCTTTATGAGGTTTTTGGTTGTCCGCTGTTCAAAACAAATTTTCACTAGGGAAGCTTAAATGAAACTTGGTTTTTCCTAGTATCTTTTCTGCTGGTGTCATATGGTGTCATAAAAAATAACGGAAGGGCTGTTATAACTTGATTTGTTAGTCTTGTTTGTTTTATTTCGTTGCTTTTCGGTGCGCCCTGAATGATAACAATAGTTGTTTAAATACAACTGTGAATTAATGTTTAAATGCAGTTAAAAAGCGACGTTTAAACACAGCTGCATATCGACATTTATGAAAATATATTTTGTTGTCTTGGAAACAATAAAAAATTAATGATTGCAAATCAAACTTATCTGTTTGGCTGGTTGTCATTAGGTAATCATCATCATCATCATTAAAACATTTTTCTTCATCATAAAACGTACCCTAAAATGTATGTTTACTCATTTCCAAACAAATCCTGATAGATTGTTCTTCAGCTTATAATTTTCGTTAGTTTCCTACTTTTTAATTTCTTGTAGATTACTGCATTGGTTTTGCTATTCTCAAATTTTAGCCAGCCCGTTAGCAGAAACCGTCTTATGATTCTTTCTATTATAGAACGTGATTTTTTTCGTTTAGATTCCGAGCCGGCTTAGCTTAGTGGCTACTTCGCTTTGGTTGAAAATTTGTCTGCAATACAAATGGTGGTTCAAATCCACCGTTGCCACGGGCGCCACCTGGCTCTATTATCTATCCTAACACTAATGGCAATCATTAGCGCTATCAAATCAAAACAATTTGTACAAGGCCTTACAAAGCTCGAATTCCATTTACTTCAGGAAATTTAAAGTCTGTTCATAAATTATATGCACTGATTTCAGCTTTTATATAAAAACCAGGCTCAAGGGAATTTATGTAATTTGTTAAATCTGGTTTCCACATGGTAACTGAAATTAGTGCACATATTTTTTGAACAGACTATAAGTCACTTAAGAAATCTTAATCATCCTTGAACAGCTAATGAAGTTATAGCAGCTACCTTTCCGTTCTCTTTTGCCGACCCAAATTCACCAAAACGTGGTAGAAATAAATTAACCCCATTGTGGAGAAACCAGCAGTAGCCTGCATTTATTTGAAAGCAGTTTTCTTCATGTACCGTGGGCTTAAAAGAAGGGGAGAGGAATTACGGTAATTTTACTATACTTTTAAGAAATGTTTCCTCAATATTTGTTTTGATTTCTTGTCATTTTGAGGTTTTTAGCTATCCGCCAATCAGAGTTAATTTTCACTAGGAAAGTTCAAATGGGACTTCCGCTAATGAGAGATGTTCGCTAATTACTGTCCGGTATTTGGAGGTATTCATAATCAAATTTTGAAAAATGAGTGGTCAACATTGCAACATTCTTTTGCTTCTAAATGTTGGTCAAACCAATGAAAATACAACAATACAACGACATAAAAATTGAGATAAAGATGAGCATCAATAAAAGATTACAGTTAACTTGTTACATGAGAACAAGAAGGTATCATATTCACACAACAAAACTGCACCGCTTTTTTTTGTTGTAAAAATCTGCAACATTAGTTTTCTTTAAGTATGTGAATAATGAACTTACTTACTTACTTGCTTACTTACATCATGGACGTATATTTTTATACGTCCATGCTTACATTTATAAAAACGTGAAAAAGTGACCTCAAACAAGGACATGCATGTTCCACTTACATTCTGTGGGACAGGAGATGAAAAAACAAAAAACAAAAACATCTCGCTATTTATGATAGTTTAAAGAGTCATCTTTCAACCTCTAGCTATACATTCTAGACTACATCATCTGTGTACTGTACCTGTAGGGTACAAAGAAATTCAAAACTTAGCAAGGAGTTTCTGGAAGGTTTATTTTAAGGGTTACTTGGGGAATCCACCAATCAGAAAGGGTGTTGACATACCATTGTGTTTTCAGATTATGTTTTCAATACGAGGTTTGTTTTCTTGTTTGTTTGATTTCGTGAGAAGTGATTGGATGTCAGGCTAAGCATAAGAAATGATTGGATGTCAAACTAACCATAAGAACTCGAATGGGCATTACGATCTATAAATAATTGCCTAAGAAAAAGGAGACCTTGGATAGCCCAATTACAACCCTCACACTGCGTATAATTTCGTATTATTCGGGTAACTGAAAATCATGCTAATCTGTATCTTTGTTATTTTATTTCAAGATAATACTCTTAAAATAACCCCCTCCCTCGACGATATGCATAAGGATTCAACGTGGACATGCGTTCGTAGATGGGTATAAGCGTATTTGTCTTGTCATCGTAACTCAGGACCGTCTCTACGATCCAACTTTTCATGAGTGGCAAATTGGTGTATATTCCATAAAGATTTGGTGTACCGCATTGATACTTATATGAGACTAAGCCAACGCTGTACCAGTGGTCTTCTTTCTTGCATGCCAATGAACCTAAAATATCCAGGAGATATTTTTATTCGTTTCATCATGTAAGTAGCTCTAAACCTAACCCTACATGTAGGAAGCTCTAAAGATCAAAATGTCTATCTTGCTTCCACATAACTAAAGAGTTTCTTGTCAACGTACGAAGCGTCTTGAAATGAGAAAATTAAAGATAATCACAATTATTTTGCAGTAAAATCTGAATGCAAACGAACACTGTGAAGATAGAAAAATGGTGAGATTCCTTAATCAGGATTTTTATGGAGATTCTGAGAATAACCCTGAGAATATCAACAAGAAATCAAAATAAAGCGATTTAAATCTGTCATCAAATATAAAGTGACATGAACAGTATAAACACACTGGACTTACATCAAAACTTCTGGTAAAAACCTTGTTAAATTTGTTCGAATAAGTGAGCATAAAACTACTCTATGCCTCATTCTTTCGAACGTTTGTGTAAGACTTTCCTACAAAAATTTTGATGCACTCAAATATCTTTTCCGATATGTTCTAATAACACTTAATGTCCATACCTCCGGAATCATATTGACAAGCATCAGCTTGTCCATTGCTAAAACCAGCACATACTGCTCGATGATGAACGCTGCCATTATACGACGCGGGTAGATTACAGATATCACGTGGTACAAGCTTTACTGTAGCCTCGTGAAGTGTGTCTTGTTTTTTACCGTTTTTATACGCTGCACCCCAGCCCATTATTTTACACTGGTCGTGCCAGGTAAATTGCTTATCCAGTCCTGGTAAGCATACCGGGGAAATATAATCGTCGAATACTAATGGAGATTTCAGTTTCAACAGGGCTAAAGTAAAAAAGAGGAGGGAGGTTAAGTTATCCAATATGCTAGTAGTCCGTCAAAAAAATCGTCAAAAAACCACTACGATGAAGAGCATTCTTATTGAAAAAGTGTGCGTATATTTATAATAGAAATGCACTCATTTGCAATGATTTTCCATAACATTTGGCCCCTGGGGGGGGGGGGGGGGGGGGGGGGGGGGGGGGGGGGGGGGACGCACTGCCCTTTTATAACACACCATTTAATCCCAATAAATCTTGAGCGAAGTGTGGATGCATATAGTTGATGTGCCAGTTTAAATTATGTCATGATAACATTGAAGTATAACTAACCCACGTCATAATCATCAGGAATATTTTTGTATCCGATTTTCCAGTACTTGTAATTTCGTTCATGGATGATAATTTTCTTCACGTGCATCACCTTTTCAGTTCGATCATTACCAAATAAACTGTGTTCCCCAGCAACAACTAACCAATCAGATTCTTTATATGATGTTGAGTCAGCATCTGTGAGAAATGATAATAATCATTCACTGCTTTAATTTTAACAACACTTGACAAGTAATAATACGTCACAGTTCCTACAGCAACCTCGAAGCTAGGATAGACACCACTGTACGGTTATCAAAAAATAGAAAGGAATCCTGGAACTGAAGTTGGGGATTTTGGAGATTTGCTAAATCATTCTCTGAGTAATTTTAAACACAAAATGTCCCTCCTTCTCAGCTGATTTCTTAGTAATGGCTCCTTCCACACTTGTGTTATTTTGACCTATACCGTAATGCATCGATTAAACGCCCCCTTCTTTTAAACGCCCCTCTCGAATAGACGCCTCCCTTTTCAGGAGATTTTTAAATAAACGCCCCCCTCTATTAGACGCCCCCCTCGAATAGACGCCCCTCTCTAGAGACACACTAATTAAGGCATGTAGAACTACTACATTGCATTGTTTCAGCCTCAATGTTTTCATTTTGTATAAAAATATGGAAATTTGCGATAGACGCCTTTCTTTTTAAATCTTAAACTAACAGTTGGAAACTTTGTCTTTATTGACGATGATCTTGAAGTTTAATTTTGTATATTTTTTATCGGTGTTTATATTTAGTTTATATTTACGAAAAAGAAGAGTTTCACAAAAATTCAATAGACGCCCCCCTCTTTTAAACGCCCCCCTCGAATAGACGCCCTCCTAAAAATTCAAAAAATTTAATAAACGCCCCGGGCGTCTAATCGAAGCATTACGGTACTTGTGTTTTTGGACTTCAAAGAACATACCAAAACAATGAGCAGCTGTGACAATCCAATCAGGTGAAAGAATTGCACCCGAGCAAATCTGTTTGCCATTAAAATGAAGTGCGACATGCCACGGATAAGCACCGGGGACACTTGCTTTACCACCCACGATACGACGAACACGCGAATGGACATTGTCGTCAATGTCTTCGTCCAACTGTGTGTCAAATCTTTTTTTTCGATTTTTTTCGGTTGAAGACGCGTTTTTACCAAATTTTCGGATTCCACAGTTGAGTTTAGCTAAAACCAATCATATTTTCGCTAAGTTACCCTCCAGGTACAGAGAAACCAACTATTCATTGAAGTAACGCCTTTACATCAGCAGAGTATAGTTTTTTGAAATAACACTTTAACAGATTAATCTAATACACTCTTTCCTTTTTATAAGAATTCTTTTTATAAGAACCACAAGGCTTAAAATGCTCAAAATGTAAGAATTATTTAGGAATCAACCTGAGACTTAAAATATTAATTCAGAGATTTCTAAAAATCTAATATACTGACATTTGTTTATATTGCTTTAAAAAAAATTTGTTTTTCATAATTCCTACCTCTTAAGTTTTGTGTGTATGAAAATTTTGACCTTTCAAATAATGATACCTCCGATTAGCTCCTATAAATACTATTTGACCTGAAGAAATTTAAGAATCATGTAAGAATATTTTAGGCTCATATTGACTGAATCATTAAAGGGATCCTGTGATGAAAAATTTTTTAAAACATTTTTGGGACATGATAGAGCTCAAAATGTTGATTAACAAGTCTTTTTACAGTTTTTGAAAATTTCCTCTCCTTTCGATGATATTTCAATTTAAAAATATCAAATTATGCAATGCATTATTATGATGTAATAGGAGAGTGTGCTGTTGACGTGTGTAACTTTTGAACTACTAAATATTCTTAGTTCATAATTCATCATATCGATTTACTTAGAATTCTTGATCTATTTACTAAAGTACAAAGATGTAATATTCATTAAAAGCAATGAGAAATTTTAACTACTCACTTATTACATCATAATTATGTGTTGCATAAATCAAATCTAAGATCTAGGAATTGAGATATCTCGAAAACAATAAAGAATTAAAAAAAAACTGTAAAAAGACTTGTTAATCAACTTTTAGAACTCTATCATGTCCCAAAAAATAATTTTTCATCACAGGATCCCTTTAAGGCTTGGCTCGATTTATGTAATTCTTATAAAAAAAAAGAGTGTATGAAAGGAATGGCCCAACCTTTTGCCCAGTCTTTTGCTTGCATTTGTTAAAAAGACAATAAACCCTGAAGATTGGAGACTACTTACTCATGTGTTCGGTTTCACAAGTTTTGGGGCACATCATGAACACAAAGACCTCTTCACATAGATTTGTGATCATAGAAAGTCCTGCACAATACGGACTGTTATCACGGCTGACTCCAAAACCTTGGACATCTCCAATCAACTCTAGGAAGAAATCAAGGAAAGGGTGAAAACAATATGAATGATGATAGAAAATATAAGAAAAATAACCTTGGTTCTGTACTATATGTGCAATATAAGACGCTCCAAGGGATTCTGATAACAACCCATAAAACGTTATATGAAAGAACGTTATAACGTTAAAAAGAACAAAAAAGAACAATCACAATAAAATTTGTAAAATTAACGTTATCTAAAAAATGAATATAACTTAACGTTAAATCTTTATTTTATTAAATTCTGCTGGAGCGTCACATACTTTGTTTTGAAAAACAACGATATTAAAAGTAGTTTATTGAAATCTACCAAACTGTATCCAGATTCTCCCAAGAAGAATTCTCTATCATCCTTAGGGTTTTACAGTCGAGATTTGGGATGTAAAATGAAATTTGTGAATTAGTCAGCATAGTGATTCATCATTCATGATTATATCATTCAATAACAAAAGAAATCTTTAAAAATAAGTCAAACAGTAAATCCTAAAAACAAAACAAGTTACGTATGATCAGCAGTGCGCACACTTTCCCAATCATTGCGTCACTGGTGCACAACTAAAATTCACTTAGGTACGTTCGAAATGCAGATGACGACTCTTCTGTTCTCTCCCAAGCCTCTCTTGACCACGAAAGCACATAAAAATGGAAGATCGATCGTACAGTACCTCCTAGCTTATATATACTGTATACCGGCTGTGTTTACTCATTTGATCGAATCATTTGTTTACAGTTAAAACACCCTCGTTTCCAGCCTTTAAATTAAAAAGGACTTAGCTATTACGCTCACTAGGGGATCTGAATCCTAAGTTGCTTTTTTATTGTGTAGCACGCGATAATATTTACACGCTTCATTTTGTGAAATGCAAACAGGATATTATAGGTGCAAATAATCGCATGCAAATGATTTGGGTACAATTGTTATTTTTTGTTAAATGGTATAGCTAACATCTAGTGTTGGTTTTATCATTAAGGTGTGGCGAAATACATGCATCTGCATTTACATAGAAATTTTGAAAACACAGTACTTTTGCATTGCTGAGAAACTATTTCAAACAGTGTTTACATGGATTTATAAATATTCTTCCATATAACAGTTTTCTTATGACTTTTTGGTTAAATAACAATTTGATTAATATTAATTTCAGGTCTGATTTCAAAATTTTGTCTTGGTATTTTTCGCAATATTTGATTATTTTACAGTAGCAGATGTATTTATTTTACAAAATTTTACATTTTAACGTTTAAAGTATTGATTACTTTTGATGATGTCTCGTGAGTAGGAGGGGCAGGTGAAGGAGGAGGGAGCAATATTTTTAAGCTACTGGGTCTTAGATTCTTTCGCAACCAAATAGACCCTTCTCGATTTTTCCAAATGTCCTACCTCATCTCGTTTTGATTGGATAATTTAATGAAATTACAATCGAATCTCTATAATTAGAACCTTCATAATTCGAGCTTTCTCTAATTCGAATAAATCTCATGGTCCGTACACTAACCATTTCTTTGTAAACGAAGGTTCATAAATCGATCGCTTTTTTCTGTCCCTTTGATGTTCGAATAAGAGAAAGTTTACTGTATCACAAATTGTGTCCCATATAATGATTTACAATGAAGCAAAATATACAATCAAGTGTAACCATGTGACAACCCAACGTTTGAAAACGGTAGGGTTTTAAGAGTTTGATAATATTTCGACGTCTAAATTGAAAATTCGGGAAATTTGTATTCCTTAACATTTCCACGAAATTCTGTTCAATGAACATTTAATTTTTTCATGTTCATCGATGAGGGGAGTAGGTTCTCGATTGCTTTTAAACCTGAATTTGGGCAACGGGACAATCAAGATTACTTGAACCAACTTAAATGGACAACCCCATCAGATTCCAATGGTAGGCTGTGCAGATCGATCTATGCTTTTATATTTGCTGACATGAACCAACAAAAGATTTAAACCCACTGGCGGAGGAGATTGCCGCCACTAGGCCATCAGTAAATGATCGTGTTTTGGATATCCCATCTTAAGGCTTAAGGATTTTGCGCACCAATTTACAACTTGGTAATAAGCGAAATTTGACATGAACACCATATTTTAACCTCAAACTAAACACTTCGTTCTGGATTGTGCAGAATAGCTTTTGAGTCTTGGATCAAAATAAACGTAGGGGCTGTTCATATGGAGGTGAGCTGGCCCGGTTAGCCGGGCTAGCTCACTTAGCAGAGATCTCACTGTCATTAAGAAATCTTTATAAAAATAAATTGTGTTCATATGAAAAGCGGGCTGGCTCACTTAAGTGAGATCTCATTTCATTTAACCGGGATCTCACCTAGGTGAGATGAAATTTGTTCATATGAACAGACCAGCCCGGCTTAGTAGGATAGATTTTAGACAAGTGTGCACGCGTCGAAATTCGAATTATTGTTTAAGTGATTTAAAAAACATTCTCCAGCCCGGTTAAGTGGGATGAGAAAAGCCATATGAACGCTGGGTGAATTTCATCTCATTCAAGCGAGCCAGCCCGGTTAACCGGGCCAGCTCACCTCCATATGAGCAGCCCCTTAGTCTGATTTGAAAGGGATTAATCCTAAAGGGAATCTCCACTAGACAACAAAAAATTTCTGCAAGCTGGTCGATTCAATAATAATCTTTAGGTTGTGTGCCCAATGAGATTACAGAGATATTTATCTTCCACGAGGAACTCGTTGAACTTTCGCAAATTAATGATCACGATAGTAAACGTCAATCCATCTATTACAGTTTTCAAAATAAAAAAAAAAATTGAAACCGATACAATCCAGCGATAACATTTTTGTGTAATCTGAAAAAATTCTAAAATATTATAAAAACTAAAAACTTGTGTATATATATATATATATATATTTATATGTATTATATGCACATATGTTATAAAAGTATATGAAAAGTATTGAAAATAAACTTGCAATACACTAATGATTGCAAATGAAAACATACACAGTTGAAATTTAAATTCAATACACAATAGTGGTTTCGAAGCGGATCTTATTGCACAGACACTATCATTTGGTATTTCAATTTCGTTTGGTGAACACCTTCTTATTTTGAACAGGGTTAACGAGACCACGACTACGGCATGTTTCCATCTCTCTGTGCAAGAAGAGATCTTCCAAGTATTGAAATAACAAACGGTGGACACACACTCCAAGTATACAACGCTCAATTAGTTTGTAGCTGTTAGACCCCTCTCCAATTAGAAAGAATTCGAACTATACTAACTAGACTGGAGCAACCCTCGGGATTAGTATATGCACAAAGATATTTCCTATACAATCTTTTATTGAGATGGTGCATGGTGCAGAATATATACAATGTCCAACAATTCGCTCCCATAACTTATTTATCTCCACCATAATATAACAGAACCACCACTTTAATCATTCACTGTAACAATCAAACATCATACCTCTCACTTACATTGTCAATCTTTCTCTGGAGAATTACTGGAAAGGGATGTTTTTGGTGAGCTCTGTCTACATTACATTGTGGCAGTCATATGACATCATAATGGAGATAACAGAATTATGCTTATGAATTATTGCACATGATGAGCAGTTATGAGAGTTAAAATGATTAAAGGTCCCACGAGCCTATGCATGAATTCTGAAACAAGTTAGCGAAACATCGTCCGTACTGCTGCAGGTAACTGTACCATGTCTGGACTGTATATTGATAATTTAGGGGGTGATACAAACAACCAACACAAAACGTGAAGTGAATCGATTTAACAACCGTTTGTCATTGATTATGGTTTACAAACTTCTTGATGGTGTTTTATGTGAAGTCTCCTCAGTACAACTTGCTGTTTTATGTGAAGTCACCCATCTCAACAGCAAATAGACTTAGACTGGTATCGTCTCTGCGAATAACTCAGGCTACACAAGTGGGAGTCAAAATTGTTTCGTATCAACACAGTGTCTTCTCTATCTAGCAACGTGCTGAAAAAAAAGAAAAATGTTTGATATCATGATGATGTCAGCTAATATGCAAAGCAAAAGACTATTTGACTAAAACAAGCTGAGGAAGCTCAGCAACTGAAAGTATTCCACAGAAAAACTTTTCCCAGTTTCCCAGTTGGCAAATTTGGTGAAATATTAAAGCGAAGAAATAGCTTTCTATAGTAATGAATGCATGCACTATTTTCATTGAAAATTCTCTTCATCGCAGTGATATTGTGATAATTTGGAACAGTGGGTTCTAAGTTCATCTTCTCAAACCTATTTCTTACGATTAACGTTTCTTTCATGTAGTTGCTGGCAACCTCATACCCAGGATGGTTTGTCGTCTTCATATCAATAGATTGCAACGACTCTGGGTCTGAAGTTGAGTTTCATAAGTGGAACACTCCACCTGATTTACAATACTCTTGTGAGATGTTATAAAAAAATTTGAAGGAAAGACGTATACCATTGCCTCACTCACTCAAATAAAAATTATACGGCTTGCAACACCTCACTTAATTCGAGTAGAGATTGAGTACAATTGAACGTAAAATTGGTTTTACGATCTCACCTTGCTATCATGTTACATAACACGTTCACGTTTTCACCTGACTTTGCGCTTGCCTCTATGAACATTGCATCGTGGTCCTAAGAAAAAATATCTGTTCAATACATAATGAAATGAAGAAACGAAAAATTGTTTTCGGGCAATTTTAATCCAATCAGAAGCTTGAATCACAATTACGTAGCTACTTAAGGCCGTAATTTCATAATCCGTCCCTGTAAACGAAACTCCTCTGACAGACTGTGCTTCCACCACTACAAAGAGCACAACCTGAAAACCATCTAGAGATTTCAAATACCTTTGCTAACAATTTTCCCTTGTTTATAGGTATTCTACGTTCATGGTCTATGTCCACTTTGTTAGCGACCAATATCAAAAAAATGTTTTCATTTGTATTTTCCTGAAATGAGAAACAATAATAAAAAAAAGAAGTTATACATCAATTTTTTTTGTGAAAATCATTCCAATCAATACTTTTAATTTTTACCCTTTGAATTTTGGCTCAGTAAATATTTCTTTCACTGTGTGACCAAGTCAGTCAGAACATGTCTACAGCCACATTTTCCACCTAATGGAGACCTTATGCTTCTACCTAAAGTATGTTTATGTGATAGGATTCAAAACTAGAATTCAGAATCTCCGAAGATGCTGAACTTTCATGAATGACAGACATCTTCTTGCAAATGAAATTCGCTCTGTGACGTCATGACTTTTAAAACAAAAAGCTGTAATGGCGATTTAACTAAGTTGTTTTTTTAGCTTTTTATTCATTTGGAATACTTTTTATACATAAAAAAGTATTCCTCTAGGATGAATGAAGTATTTTATGCTCAAAATCACAAAAGAAAATCCAAGGCTTAATTACCCTTTAAGACTGTGAAAACACTTATAAAAGTATTTGAACAAATGAGGCTAAGCCGGAACCTTACCCTCACTTACCCAGACACATTTCACAAGGTTTACATCGTAAAGTCTGATGTTTGAATCCTGTCCCATGAACTGTATGACCTCCAAACCATTATAAAGCCCATGTTACACTTACGTGAATAGTTTTGATCCAAGTCCTGGCATTGATAAACGTCAGATCTTCGGCGATGTCGTACATCAAAATAACGACATCAGCTTTTCGGAAATATGCAGGAGGTATGCTGTTAAATCTAACAATCAAAGAAAATGGAAAAATTGTTTCCGAAAATTGATTCAAGTATCAGTAAGGAATGATATAGCACACCTTTCCTGTCCAACAGTATCCCACAGTTTTAACTTGACCTCTTGATCGTTGTACTGGATAATCTTTGATGAACAATCTGACTCAACGGTCTTTTCTCTGTTGGCTCGATATTTGCCATGTGCAATGCGACGTATCAAGCTTGTCTTTCCAACATTGGCGTCACCCAAAAAGATTACTTTGTATTCGGTTTGAAAAGAAGACGCGAGCTTTACTGGTGTCTAAAAGTCCAGATAAGTAAGTAAGCATCCAGTCGTTGTGAGTACTGTAATGGCTGGTTCATCCGCTCGTCTTAAGGGATAGATTTACACGTAAAGATTCTTGAAAAAATTTTCTTTTAAGCCGGTGTTTTAAGGCTTTAAATTTAAATTATACATCAAAAAGTCAACGCGGTGTTGCATTAATGAGTCTGTTTTTTGTTTTTTTTTTATCTTATCCGTCCTTATTACGCAAGCCATTTGCAAACTCTTACAAGTGAAAATCTAGTAAAGACCTTTCACTGATGTCGTTAATGGTCGTTGTAATGAACGCAACTGAGGTAGTACTTAACAAAGGAGATAGAAATGGGGGATGTTCATACTTCTTTGGCACCATGTTGCGCCAGTCTCGTTTTCATACATTACATTGCTCCATGGTAAGCATTCAAATAAAGATTAGACATTTTGAAAATCACAGTCGGTCATTTGCAACACATGCCAGAGGAGTATGAGTTATCTGAACACACTTCTAAAACATAGATTCTGCAAAGTATTCTTTTTCGTGTAGCTTAAGGTCCTACTATTAAGCAAAATGTGTAATATCTTGCAATAGGGTCAGCAAAATTCTCGCTGGAAAGTCTTATAAAAGTGCTTGGAGGAAAGAGACATGGTGTGATATTATGCTCGCTGACCCAAACAAATTTAACAAGGTTTTCACCATGAAGTTTTAATGTTGCTTACGTGAGTTGTGGCGCTGTAAAGTTTCCTTCGAGCTGGCGATTCTGGGTGTCTTTCAAACGATGCAACCCTCGGGCGTAATGGCGTAACACCTGATGGCGTTTGGATAACAGGTGTAACAGGCGTAACAGGGCGCGAATCCTCCAAGAATGAAGAAGAAGAGGCTTTACTACTGGTACTGACGGGCGAGATAGCTCGTTTGAAATCGAGGTTTGGGTTGCCATTTTCATCAATGTGGCTATCAAAAGCAGGGGAGAAGACCCTATCGCTGTGTATGCTTGTTAAACTGCAATTGTGCTGGTGTTGGTCCATTAAGCTTTTGTTTTGGTTTCTCAGTTCGTTTACTTCTGTTGAGATGTTGTGCAGGCTGACATCCAAGTAATCTTTTTCTTCCATCAAGTCCTGATACTGACGTAAGCACCTGCAAAACAAAATGTCGGTCACGTGTTTCAGATACCATTTTGATCTGCATATTCATTATTATTGGAGCAAAATATTGTCAGATTTTCAACACCAACCAGACATTCCGTGTTTGGGTAACATGCGATGTGGGACAGTTTATAGCATGTGATCACGAAAACTCGTTGGTTGGTTGTTTCTTACTCAGCTTGGAGACAATATTTCTCGTCACCCCAAAAAGAATTAACTATTCGTTAATCGTATTTCAACAACGCACAATGTCGGACGAAAGAACTTGCGTATTTATCTATTTGTTCATAGAGAACAAATAAAACAATATTTTATAGCACACTTCTACCCATGATGTAAGCACATATAGTCTAGGAAAAAATTCCTGCAATAAAGGGTGAAAAATATTGAATAGAAAATGAATACTGTTTGTAATTTTCTTTTTCGATTTCAGCAATCTTCGTCAGCTGATCAAAATTCTCCTGCATCTCCTTTTTCAAAATGGCGTCTTCCCTCAGTCGCTGATGCATCTGCGATAATTCCTAAGAAAATTTAACGAAATCTTACGAAATTTCACAATACACACGCCATGTCCTTGATTTTACCACCTTTGATTTTACCACAATATTAAAAGGTTGAAAGACATCGAAATAGTGTTACCCTGCTTTTCAGAGGTTGCCAAAACAAGTGGACGAGTACAATATTACAATAGAATTCCTTCTTCTTAAGTGTTTATGAAGCCTTTATAAGACGTTCTGCATTTCTATCTGCGCAGCTCAGCACTCCTCCACAACTCTCCTTCATACGGTTTGAAAAACTTTTCGATCTTCCTTTGTTTTTGATGAAATGGTCAATCTAAATACATACCTCTTGCAAAGCTTTATTCTCTATCCGTAGCTTCCCCTCCACTCCGATCAGTTGAGTAAGGTGAATGTTGATCTGAAAGAAGACAAAAATACAGAACGAGGTAAGGACTTGAAAATAAATCAAGAACTGCTTCAGGAATTGCCACACAACTACCACGCAACTACCACGCAACTACCACACAACTACCACGCAACTGCCACAAAGGCGTGTTGTCGTTTCTTACTTTGTGATTGGTATAAACATATGCTTCAAGAATAGCAGTTTTGTTGCTGAAATTCCGTTATTGGTTTCATTGGAAAAGACTTTCACTCGTTGCGTTTTGTGATCGATGTGTAAACAAGCGAGAGAAACATCACAGTGATTTCGAAACAACTATCGATGATTTTCACCGACTTGTGACTTGTGAAAATTATACAAACATAATATCGTTCTTCCGAACAGTGTCCAGTCAATCGATTTTTGAAAAAAACGTACCGCTTCGTTAGCCATGTTTCCTTCACTGACCGCCTTCTGTAGGTTCTCTATCTGTTCTTGTTGGTGTGTACACTTCCTTGTCAGATCTAGTAGGTCTGTCTCTTTTGATTCCAATAACGTCACGAATTCATGTCGCGTTTGCTCTTCTTTCTCTAGATGCTATGAATTCGAAACACTCTGATATCAGTGGCTGATGTGTAATAGGTAAGCAATTCGTAAACAGCACGGTTTTAATGCGTTTTAAGCAATAGACCTTTCCCGAATTTCTGTTTAAACACCGTGTTAATGCCTTGCTATCAAGTTTCGCCTCGTTTCTATACATTTCTATTGTTTCACTAATTACATTTCTCGTTACTTACTAATATGAGCTTATTATTTTCATTTCGCAGTGAGATAACTAAAATCTTTAAAACGAGGCGATACTTGTTGGCTTAGCCATAACACGATGTTTGAACAGAAATTCGGGAAAGGTCTTTTAAAATACTCTGATTGGTTAAAACATTGCTTTACAAAAAAAAAAAGGTTCTCGCCAATCAATTTAAAACAGGTAACCTTTTCTTGCATTTGTTGTCGTTCCTGTTGCATCATGCTTTCTACATCTTCGTAGATTTTCGTGGTCTTCTTCTCTTGCTGTTCAGTCTTCCTAAACGTTGTATTAAGGCTTCTCAAAATCATCTGTTTTCCCCAATATACACCCTTCTCTAGAATTTTCACCCCATCACTCTATGGGCGATCACTTTCGTGTGAATTTCTGAGCACGAACAGTTTGACCTTAAAAACGATTCTCATCTCGGCTTATTTGATTTCAAGTATCTCAAATTCTTGTTCTCATAAGCGATATAGCTACTGCAAACATGTCTACGCAATCAATAACGTGTCGTCAATCTCGGTGAGCAATCGTATATGGCACAGTGAAATCCGTGTTTTTTATACTCATCCGAACGTAATCAATACGGCTTTCCTTACGACAAGATCTTATATAGCAGTTCGGTAAACTCACAGCTCACCTATTAGTGAATGGAACCGTTATGGAACCAAACAAAGAATTTCCATTTAACAGACAAAAAGAAGATATCGATAGAGAATATCTATCCAACTTATCGGGGGAAGTTGGGTTGTATAACATTCTGTTCTCGAAGCTCTGTTTAAAAACCATGGTAATGCTTAGTAATCAGGTTCTGCCAACATGATTTAGTAGGATCAATCTTGTCCTATTTTCCAGTCTATACATTAAAAGGCGATGGTAGCTACGTGAGTTACTCGCAGTTTTGAGTTCCTGGGCTTGCACCAATAATAGTTGGTTTTTCCCCTCCACCCAACTTACTTGACTCATTACAAAAGATATTATAGCATTGATTCGGTATGTGTTACTATCACATTAATACAACGTCATAAGGGATAAGCAACTTACAATGCCAGGTGGCTCTCCATCTCTTGACACTTCATGTAGGCTTGTTGGAACTCTTCTATGACGCTCTTCATAAAATCCTCCAAAGGTTGCAGCAGTTCGCTTTGAAAGCAACTAATCTGGTACCAGACATATCGAAGTGATTCGTTCCTGGAATGAAAACATTGGTGGAGGAGGGTTGCAAAGCAAACTCTCATTAGGTTAATATTCATATTTTCTACCAATCAGATTTTCAAATGTTTGGTGGTGATGGTAGTGCCTGGTGTAACCCAGGTCTAGCTTACCAGGCAGATAAGAATATCAACAACAATGAAGGACTTAAACTGGATTTACACATACGTCAAGTTATTTTGTTATCTACCATCTTAGTCACTAGAAAATTAGCTGATATTATTTCGGGCTGTTTAATCGTGGACGATATACTGTTGACGTCAATCGTTAAACAATGTATGATCTGAAGAATTGATTTAGCTCAGAATTTGTAACATATATTATATTAACAATTCCGCATTTCTTAGATTAAATTTGTTACCTTTGAAAGTCCTAATAAATATATACCACTTTGCCTCTAAAATTCAAGCTGTCAATAAATAACTTTACTGTTAACTTCGATTTGTTTTCAGGTTAACTAAACATGACGTTTGTATAGTTTCTATGGTAACAACCAAATCTTACCCGCCAAAAATTGACATGCCTCCGATCCGGTTCAAATATGTTATCCATTTCTCATTGATATTCTCTGGAACGTCAAAATCTTCATTGTCACTTTCCAAGCCGCACGAAACTATCTCCATCGATGAAACAGATTTCATAATATTTGTGGGCGGTGCATATTCATTGGCGTACAAAAATTCAACACTACGTGATCGCTGATTGGTTAAATTTCCATGTTTCTTATGGAACAAAGATCTTGGCGGTAAAAGTCGCTTTAATGACAACTTTGGTTTTTTTCCTGTGCTGGAGAATGACTCTACACTGTTGAACACGTCGTTGTTTAAATTTACGTTGAATCGATCTGTTTCTTCGTCCAACGAGGATTGAACCGACACTGGTGGAGTCTTTCGTATTTTTCCAAAAATTTCGTCGAGTTCCTGAGTTGCCTTCCTATCCAAAGATGACTGATTTTTAACTTTGAATTTCTTTGAATTTCTTTTATCTGAGTTTTTCTTTGTGAATTTCTCCGTTATTTTGACCGGAGTTTTTTTATTTTCTTCGAAAATAGATTTCTCGTAAGTTTCTCCACCATCTGGAGGAGATCTGTACGTATCATGAAACTGGCTAGTGTTTGTTTTTACAACACATTCGATGTTGTTATCATCGTCGTTATGGTCGTCATTAAAACTTTCGTTCATTGCTTCAGCGTATGAATTCGATCGTTTTAATCGTGGAGTATCGAAATTATCAACCCTATCATCGCTGCTTTTGTCGGTTTCCTGTGAAATGTCATTGTCACTTAATGAAAGATCCTTGTCGAAGTCATCCTCGAAAAATTTGTCGTCTAAATCCCACGTACAGATGGAGCAAGATGCAACTTTTCTTAAAGCGAAGCCGCCATTTTTGTTTCTTGTTATGTTAGGATTAGTTGTTTGGCAAAGAACACAGGTAGAACAAGATGCAGCTTTTCTAAGAGGGTGGAGTGACGGCTCATTATCGTCGTCGTTATTGTCGTCGTTGTCGTCACTGTTTTCACTGTCTCTGTAGGAATTAACAACAGGTTTGTTTATGGTGAAATCAAAATTGTTTTTAAAAGAAATCTCGTCATCGTAACATAAGCCATCTTGCTCGTCGTTTTCATCCTGGTAAATTGACATCATATAATATTGACTAAAGAAAAAAACCAATTCGTAATAAACTGCTTTAAAAGTATACCGTACCAAACCAATGGTAAACAAAATTCTATATCAAATTGAATTTAAGTGGAACATATTAAAGACTAATTTTGCAAAAAGTCAGCATCAAAAATAACTAGAATACCTTATTCAAAAATACCTTATTTATTTTGAATGAAATGAGATTGCCTTGTATAAACTTGTTTGACCATAGCTCGTTATCAGCCGACTAAATGACTTAAGCAAAGCAAACAGTGTTCGTTTTCACAATAAATCTGAGCAGATCTCCATCGATTTTCTCTTCAACTAAACAATTAACGGCTTATTAGATTTCAATATTAAAGTCTCGTCATCAATGCTTCGAAGAAGTGTAATTAAGGAGACAAATGATTCAATCAAAATGCCTAAAAATGTCAAATTGATATTTAAAATACTAAATAAGGACGGTGAGATGTTTTCAAGAAAGGGAAATAAAGTGAAATTTCGACATTTAATTTGTGTTTTTATAAGAAGTGTGCAACGTGACTTCAATGGATATAAAAAGTCAGGGGAACACCCTTTCTAACAGATTTGCAGTTGTTAACATCGATAAACGCCTATCAATTGACGTGTAAACTGATAAGTATAACTCATAAAACAAAAGATCGTGACAAGACTTATATCATGTAAACAACATGCTTAAACAACTCTTAACAAAGGGGGCCAAAATGTACGATACTGAACTCTTATAAAAACTGAAAAGTTTTCTCGAGTTTTGATTTAGAACTATACACGATCCATACCATTAAACCACAGGAGTGTAGCAATGATTGATAGACTGGTTGTACGCTCAGAACATGAGATGTTTTCCTACCAAGATTGATTTTCCAAATTTGTCGAATGAAAGCCCTTCTTAACATTTTTTTCCGCCGTCAGTCCATCACAAAGACAGCTAGCAAACAAAGCAAAAAAGTTAAGGTAGCCAACAAATAACTCTCTATATATTGTCATGGTTACAGAGAAACTACCGAAGGGTTTACCCTGGCATCGCATCTTCACTCAATGAAAAAACAGAAAGCCGTTTGTCATCGAACGATTTGATTGTTTTGTTATGATGTTCAAACGATAATTGCTACGTAACGAAAATCTCATTAAAAAACTAAATTATATCAAGGAAACAAAAAAAAGTTTATAGGAGACTCCTCTGATCATCACCGCAGAATCAATAACCCTTCACCATATTAAGGTCATGTACACGCCCTAATTCGAAATGCAGATACCACCACTATCTTTGTATCAAATGGGCGAATTCCTAACTTAATTCCTAACTACGAGTATGTTTATCTGCCAATATGAGACCATCAAACTTATTGGTGAAAATTCTTATAAAAGTGTTTGAAAGAACGAGTCATCACGTGACTAAATGCTCACTATCCCAAACAAATTTAACAAGGTTTACACCATGAAGTTTTGATGGCCTCAAATTGGCAGTTTAACTGTATGCTACCCTTTGTTAGTTAAAAGCTTCTTAAAATCGTCGGGAGAACGAGGAGTATACGAATATCCTCACTTACCTAGACAAATTCTATAAGGTTTACACCACAAACTTCACTGGTTAGACAATACATGCACTGTATGATAAAGGTGTGATTCAATATGCTCATCCCACAAATCGTTACTATTACACTAATACGGTGAAAACACTTATAAAAGTATTGGAACAAATCAGACCTAATCCTCACTAACCCAAACACATTTCACAAGGCTTATACCGTAAAAGCCTAATGGTAACGAGACGAACATATTAATAATATCGCGTCAGGACATCGATTGGATGGATGTATATAACCTGGGAAGCCAGCAATAATTGGTTTAGTATTAACGCTTTGTTCTGATAAACAAAATACATCATAAATCATACAAGGTAGGCAAATAACTACAATCAGCTTATTCGTTCTTCGATAAAAGATCACACAGTTCTTTGTGGTCGCTGTTCCAATCTGACATTTGGCACTCCTTTGAGCAATAGACTTCACAGCAGTTGGCGCACCGTCGGAGGCTAATTCCTTCACCAGCGCCACAATGGCCACAGTGGCGGATGGCTTCTCGACGATAATACTTCCGATGCAATAATACACACTAAAGAAACGAGGCAGAAATCACAATCGTGTTCGACTACACGGTAGAATTATTTTTTCTTTAGAGAACTCTTCTTTATTACCAGATCCAATCAGACCACTGGTCAGAACAATTAAGTGTTTTTTGACGAAAACATTACCGAAAATAAACCGAAACGCTACGGTCATTTGCGTTTATTCTCTCGATTGCGCAACGTGTGCTGCTCATCGATAACATTCACGTTTTAAAGGTATAATCGAAAAGCGCGGAGTGAATCGAGAAAACACAAGACTGCGATGCGTTTCTGACAACCAACCTTTTTCTTCATTGCCTTAAACACTTGATCATCAGGAGACAATTCAACACAGTATGAAACATCGTTCAATGCTCGGTCGTACTCTTTCATCTCGAACCAAGCCCTGGCACGTCGATATACAGCTTTCATAAAAATGTTACCGCGAATGGAGCCGCCTTCGTCACCAGCTAAAACGAAACCAATACATTTTTGTTTCTGAATTCTGAAACAGAACGCAGAATGGAACTGAAGTTCTTGTAAAAACTGGTATTCAGCAACAATGAGATTGGAAACTGGGGCGAATCTACCAGTAACAGTAGAATTGAAAAAATATGGAAGTGAGTTATCAGTCCTTCACGATTAAATATAAGTTATTTTTTTTATAGAACAAAAAAACAGGCTTACGAATCCAGCAGGAACAGATGGCCTTCGTGCAGTCAGAAATACACAGCTTCCAGTCTTTCAACTTCAAGAAACATTGAGCTCGATTAGCAAACAGGGTAGCTGGAAGAACCCACCTAAAGGAATATAAGAAAATAAATCTACAGCATATATATACTGTGTTTCAATCTTTTTATCCAGTAACATATTCACTGAAAATAAACTGGAAAAATCAAGCAGCCAGAACTAAACATTGGCTAAAAATAACCAAATAAATATTTGAAGGGCTGACGACCCATATCCCAAATTGTTTTTGTTGCTAGGTTCCATGCTTACCAATGATAAATGTCACTTGTATCAAGTAATTTTGCAGACCACGATGGGCATTCTATGCCTTCAGTGCACTTGATACGAATCGGGCAAGCCTTCAAAGCCTTTGTATAGAACACAACAGCTACATCATATTGTTCCTTCTTGAACTCCTGGTTACCAGCTTCTTTTAACTCCTCAATGCTAGCTCGAGTGGCTAGATCATATTGGTTAGGACGCCTGACAACATTATTTTGTTCTTTCTTCCAGCTTCTGAAAGAAATCAGTAGGAAGAGAGCATTAAGAAGGAAATGTTCAAACATCTTGATACAAAAAAATGTTTGAAACAATTGTGTCAACCCAAAGCAACAATAACAAAAAACCGTTATCAGATATTGAAATTTTTATTTATGGTGAATGCTACCAAGCCAAATCAAAAATCATGGTTGACGTCACCTGTGAACAATCCCTTATATAAAGCCAACGTTCAAAGTGGTCATATCAGAGAAATGGTCTCTTTGTAAATGCGGTCTTTAAAGTAGATGTTATACAGCAACTGCTAAGACGTTTTAAGAATGACCTTGCTTTCTAAACTAAAAAACTAAAAATAAGAAAACAGAAAACCTACTTGACATATTTGGTGAATCCTTTCCGGACAATGTCCATCTGATGTCTGAAGGAATGCTAAAAAAATACAAAATATAAACAAGAGCATGTTTCATAAAAGGGAAAAGGAAGAATGAGTGAAAATTCACTTACTCCATAAAAATGACCTGTGTCTTGCAGTAGTTGAGGTGTGCAGCCAGCCTTATGCAGCTCAATAGCTGTTTTTCGGCTTTGAGCTAACTCAACTATCAGAGAAAGAACTGCAGGCTGTACCTAAAGATCAAAAATATAAAAGGATTGTGTTAAGGAACCTGGAGTATTGACCAGTTAAGACCAGTTGTTGACCAGTTAATACCAATACCTTTTTTAATTAAAAATGTATAAAAGTATAAGCTTTTACAAGTAGCTTGAAATTCTAGCAGAAAAGAGGTATTAACAGAATTCAAAATTAAATCCAAAACACAGGGCCTGATATCAGTACTGCTACAATATCGTCACCTGGTTCCATCATACGTATGTGCTATGGTTTGATGTAAACAATCTTATCTTGTGTTGACATTTATCATGAACAAGACCAACATGTGGTGTCATTGGTATTTATCCTTTAAGCTGGTTTTCCACTAGGTGATTTAGAATGTGCTGAGCGAGACAGATAGCACTCCGCTCAGGGCATTTTAAAAAGTTGACTTCAATCAGACTTTCACACATGTTCTAAGTGTCATCCAAAATGCAAAATGTGATATAAACAAACTTTCTGAAAGGCATGGTCAGCAGTCAGTGTTAAAACTTTAAAAAAAAGAAAGGTGTCATTCGAAAACATTGAAAAAAAGTTCACTATCAAACAATTTCATATCTTGAACAACAAGATTGAACTCTCCTTTCAGCTAACGTTTATTGTCTTAGCCAAAAACTTTTAGCACACTTCTTTGTTTGATGGTTTTTTTGGTGAGAAAAGCTGTAGCAATTTAAGGAGAATTATCATTTTCATTAGCTAGCTTTCTAGCTCTAGACTTTGTTTACTTTTTTTGTTCGTACTTTAGGCACTCTTATTCAACTCATCTCAATAGATGCCTTGCTCAGCGCATTCTTAACTGCCCTGTGGAAAACCAGCTTTAATACTTTTGTCATCAAAAGTTGAAATAAGAGTTGAGTATATAATTTATTTATGTATACCTCCTCGTCAAGTGAGTACATGTGACAAACGAGAACATTAAAAATATCCGGCTTCTCAGCTAACATGTCTCGAATATAACCACCATGTCTTGCTACAGCAAAAATCACCATCAGATACTGGCGTGCAACATGCCAACCAGCTGAATAAACTAAGAAAATTTAAAAAATACAAAATAAGGAAACGCTTCAAGCATGAAATGAGATACTTATCACTTGAATAAATGTGAGGAAATCCTTGAGTAATATAGTTTAATTAGGTGCTGGAGTAACCAGGGAGTTTTTCAAGCACTTTTGCTTACTATCCTTTTTGGTAGAGAAGATTGAGTTATACAGTCCAGGCCAGCCCTTGGTGGAGTCTTAGGTGGGCAAAACACCTGGAAGCTCTGCAATTTCAGCAATTTCGATGTCCACAAACAGGCTTTGTCATGAGAGGTGTGCGGTTGCACGTGCCCACACACGCACAAGAGGTCTAAGACATGCTATCAGTGTTTCTCATACTACTATAAAGTTGCGAGCACAAAAACTCGAGAATCCTAAAAAAGAAAAACATCACGCACACAAAATGTCATGAAAGTCAAGACAATTTCCTCACAACAATTTGTGCTCACACTTTTTGTGTACGCAACTTTTCGTGACTTTAGGGTAGTTGGCAAGTGCTTGTAAAAATCCATGTTAACATGGGTATGCAATGGTTTTATCACAACACCAAAGTACTGATACAAAGGACTGCCATTACTTTAAGACATTCAAATATAAACTTACAGCCTGTAGTGAGATATTCAATCAAATTATCAACACGGATAAGCTTGTGAGCAACTTCTTCACTAAGCAACAGATTGGCAAGATTATGTGTGCATAACTGTATCATGATGTGCATGGATGGATCGATGGTTGGTGCACGTAACCAAGTCAACATTAACTGTGAGTACAAAACCACAACTTTTATAAACAAATAACTGTTCTGTCATTTCAACTTATTGCTATAGAGAGACTGTGTTTAAAACAATTTTTGACACAACCAACAAATCATTTGAAAATGAATTTTTAAAAACAAGTTCAGGTGATCTAAGAAGTTGAAAGTATTACCTTAATATAGCTTTCAGTGTTATATAGAGCAAGCCTATATCTGTCGTTCATGTTGGTTATCTAAACAAAAACATTCATCCCACCACATATTCTAAACAGAAGAGAACATGGACATCTACATTAAAAAAACCCAAACAAAATAACCTGGACTAAAATTTTCATGGCAGTTTTCTTTATTTCAAATCCTTGTTGGAGCAACGGCAGTGCTATGTCTTTGTCTGTCCCTCTTGGTACACTCCAATTGCTTTTGTCGACCTTGACACACAAGGGAATACGCTCAAATGTGTATTCAAAATTGCAGCCTTCAAAGGTAAAGAACTCTCCATCGACACCAGCATCCAGCATCATCTTTTGAGCATCATCTTTTTTAATGAAACTGATTAAGATATGATGCCCGTTAGACTTCATAATTCTTTCGAGGGCTTCTCTGTGTTCGAGAGAAAAACAACAGAGTATGTCAAGGGCAGCCAACATACACAGGCTTGGTTTTTCCATGTTTAAAATCCCCAATAATATTTCAACTGCATTGTGCTGAAGAAGAACATTGCTGTGGGAAGACTGGCGGTACTTGGACAAGCCAAGAATCAATTTCATGACCATTAACGCAATAAATACAGTGGAAGTGTTTGTGATTTTGCTGTATATTCCGGAGTTTTCTTCATCTTGTAGCACTGATGTTATTAATACGGGCAGTTTGCATTTCAATAAAAAACAAATCACATCCTCGTTTGGTTTCTGGTTCTGTAAAATAAAAACAAACAAATCAAATTGTTTGAATCTGTGTGATTGAAAATTGAGTGGGGTTCAATTACAAACAAACTTAGAAAATAAACCTCCCAGCAGGCACATTTGTTAAAAATCTCTGCAAAGGAATGCATTTAAATAGAAATATACACACAACTTCAACGAAAATGACTTTTGACAATCTTTCCTAATGGGCTACAGAAACAACATGTTTTTCGTTGATGTCAGGACTGCTGTTATCTATACATAAGTGAGATTAAAATAAAGCAAAAAAAACAACAACAAACAAACGTGACTATGCAATGCAGGTTTTGAAAATAAAACTGCTCCAAAGACTTTTTTATTTTTAAGTATTCAAAAAAGCCCTATCTAAATTAATATTGAAATGAATGGGGTGTTTTTTTTAATATTATCCCTAATCAGTGCTTTTGTTTTGTGAATAGTTTTCGTGATATGCATCAGACTTCTCCATGAGGCGAGTGCATTTTCGCTAGTGCACACCCCCACACCGGCAAAACTTGTATTGCAGCGCATTTTTTTTTTACTGAAAGTTTCTGCTAGCAAGTCAGTCATAATATTTTAATTGATTTAAATTGTCATTTTACAACTACAAAGAGAATGATGAATTCTTTTTTTTCCTAGATAGATTGATCACCAGTCATTTATCCTACTAACTACAGAATTTGTTATAGATTTCATTTTGCACTTCATCGCTTAACTCCAACTTAGTTGCTATTCAGATATTTTTTCTTTTGTATATTTTTTACAGCGCGATGGAGTGCTTGAATTATTTTTCCTTATTCAAAGGTCTTTGTTGTTTACTTTGTTGTATGATTACGTCAGTTCGTTTTTCATTTTTTAATATCATGCAAACTGTGAATTGGGAATTCCAATATAATCACGCAAGCTCAATACAGGATTCAATTTTTTCCTTGGCTCGTATTTGGCTTGAATATGGCATCATCTTAATTTTAGTTGAAAACGAGCGCCTAATAAAAGAATGAGACAGAATTGTTTACGTTCATTTTCGGAAAACGCACATGAATCTTCTTTATCTTTGATAACACTTTTTCTTCATTGGTGGATCTTCCTTTACTACAAAATTGTAAAAAACAATGTTCTAAAAATTAAAAGATGTGTACTTGGAATTAAAAAAAACTTTTAATTACTGTTTTAAGTGCTGTTCCTAAACCAACAGGATTTTGAGTTAGTTGAGACCACCATGTTTCAGCTTCCAAACAAAAAAGTAATTGCGCTGGCAAATTAGTCCAAGGAGGTTTTGCCAGCGGATTTTCGCGTGCTGGCACAAATTTCTTCATGGAGAAGTCTGATGCATGGTGGAAATACAAATTCAAATAGCAGTAAAAATGAAGATTCTAGTGACAAGTCTTTAGTTGAAGAAGAAGAGTGCTCAAAATTGGCTTGATATAGAGCATAGAAGTTGTAGCCAGAAGAATAAAAACATTAAAAAAATACAATGAGTATGTAGCTCACATCTGCTTCAATCTGAACTAGGTAGGATTGAGAATTTAGGTTGGTGTACGTGTACCCTATATGTAGTGTAGGAATAAACGAAGAAAAGCTTAAACAATTGATTATGCAAAAATTGAAAGTAACTTCATGAAATCTTTTCCTTGGCTTATTCAGTTCTTTTACTTTTAAAACATAGCTTCTCTGTAATTCTTCCCCTTAATAATAGCTCAATTTCCCAAAACAGCATCACAAGAATTCAACATTCTATGTTTAAACAGTAATAGTAAGTGTAACTGTTGGTAAGCTTTTCATCTTTAGAAACAAGGAATAGACTGACTTGCTGACTTTCAGCCGAATCATTCACGCAAGCAAATAGCAGGAAAAATAACAAAAAACTAGGAAAGACATATAAAAATAAATACGGTATTTAAAAAATATAAATAAACAAAAAAATATAAGGAAAAATAAGGTATCTATAAAAGATTATTAATAATAAACATGACCATTAAAATTGAACATCATTCTACTCGACTTCTTCAGTAACGAACGTTATTTAATTATCCATATTTTACCTGAATAAAAATTTTACGATACCAATCCTTTTTCGTTTAGTCATATATACAAAAGTGAAAGTTTAATGCAACAACATACCTTGTCTTTTTTTTCGGATGCCTGGTCAATTACATTATAAATAGCCATGCACAAATGCTTCACCATGTAACATCGCATCTCATTGGTCAACAATTTCGGTTTGGATTCACCCTCATCAAGATCAAACCAGCACGACCAAACATGGTCAGTTTCAGGATGATTTATCAGCAAGTCAAACAACGCTTCAACCTGCTTCTTTCGTTGATTTTTCACACATTGAACAATGATTTCCACTAAACGTGGCAAGAAACTGTCAACCGGCATTTTCTCTCATAACTAAAATAAAGCAGTGGATATATAGCTTTTTAAAACCAGAGATTGCTTATTTGCTAGGTTATAGATGACTTATGATGCTGTATAAATCATTGATTAGCAATTAGAAACCAGACACTACAGTACACATCTGCTAAATCGAAAAGGCAAGGGACAAACATCTTTATTCAAATTAGTGATAGTTCAAATTAGCCGAAATTAAGATGAAATTGGAATTTTTGCAAAATCAAAAGAAACCTCTTTTTCACTGTTTCAAACATTTATTTCTTATTAAAAAAATCCCTGCACCAACCTAGAACGTTGGTAACTGTTGTCTGGTACATTAGGCTGTTTTAGAAATACGACGCGAACAGCAATTGGGGTTTCCTCGGAGGTAAAAAGGCCTGGGTTCTACAAAAACAAACGTCGTCTTGTCGCGATGAGACCTTGAAAATGCTAGCTCTCATCGCGTCTGGAATTCGAAAGCAATATGGATGCTCACCATGCTGGTGATGGAAAGAAAAGGTTCGTTTTAAAGTGTTTGTTTCTTTGGAGCCTTAACTTTCATAAAAAAAATCAGTTTTAGTTTACAAATCAGCATATGGTATGGTTTTTGTGTTGTTTTTGAAGGAAAGCTAAAATTTATCTCAGTTTTGTCTCTTTGAGAAGGTCAGCAAGAGCTTGTTTTTTAAATTTCAAACTAAAAGCAAGCTATTTCGTTCATTGTTTAGATGTACCATGGCATGGAATAATGCTAAAGATGTTCTCTTGATGCGAGAAATGATTGGTAATGACATTTTTTCGCATAAAATGGGATCACGAGAGCGTGGAAATGTATGGCAGCACATAGCCACGACGTTAAATTTACTTGATGGGTTTGCTGTAACTGCAAGATCTGTACGAGATCATTTCACAGCAATTTCTCGAAAATATACAGTGCAAAATAACAAACAAGAACGTACCACAGGGGAAGGAGGGGATCCACCTAGTGAATTTGACCTGCTTATGGAAGAACTTATTGCACTATCCAGGGAAAGTGATGAAAAGCATAATGCTGATGGTGAAAAACAAAAAGCCTTTGATAAACTTGATAAAGAGAAAGCCATTTCTATAAGAAACACAGCCATGGAACGGGTAGGCCAAACACGAAAGAGAGAAAGTAGTAGTGAAAGTGATACGAGTTTTGAAAAGAAGCAACGACGTAGCGCAGGTGACACCTTGGAATTTCTTAGAGAAAAAATGGAGGTAGACCAAGAAACGAAAAGGGCAGAAAGAGAGCTTCAAGAGAAACGAAATGAACAATTCACAACATTATTAGAAACTTTTCAATCTACAATGCAAAGGCAGCAAGAACAATCAAATCAGATGCAACAACAAATGCTGCTGTTAATGCAACAGCAACAGCAGCAATTACAATACTTTATTCAAAAGGACCAAAAGTAGTGACTTATAGCAATATCCGGTTCATAGTTTTGTTGTATATGTTTTTGTTACCTAAAACTCTATCCTCCAGGTGAATCTTCTGTTTTTAATTTTTTTGTTTCTTGTAATGCAGAAAGTAAGTTTTTGTTGATTTTGTTGTTGACTATTTTCAAACTCATTTCTTGAAATGTTTTTGCTTCAACTAAAAGAGACATTTATCAGGCATTCTTAGAGACTCTATTTCTACTTCTAAACACAAAACAAACTCACCAATAGTGCAAATATAATTTTTACACAGAGAAGAGACATTTTCTATTTATTTTAAAGCTTGTGTTTGTTTATCAACAAGTTGTAAATTATATATATATATATATATATATATATATATATATATATATATATATATATATATATATATAATATATTCTGTATAGTTGTGTTTATAGTATATAGTTGTTGTTTTTAACAAAAGAAATGTTATTGAAAATATTCCTCAATTGTTGGTGGCTTCAGTCCAAAATAGTCTGAACTTAGATTTCCATAAAGACATGTTCTGGCATTATGAAGGACCCCACACACCAAAAAGTACTTTCCAACTGAACTTAATCCAATTTTCAGCTGCTTTTTAAAGTCAATGAATTTAAAAAAGTTCTTTATATCTCCAAACAACCACTCTACTTCAATGCGAACCTTACTCATGGCTTTATTGAAATCCCTTTGTTGAGCTATATTAGGTAATCTAAAGGGCCCTTGTAGATGAACACTAATTGGGTAGGCTGGGTCCCCATAAAGACATAAAGGGTTTCCATTGGACCATGCATTTTGCTGTAGTAATTGAAGAAGCCCAGATTCCCGTAACATGCCACTGTCATGTTTTCTCCCCTCATAAGGGCCACTCAAATGTCCTATCAAACCGTTTGGCAAAGCAACACTTTGAAATTTCAGGGCGTGTAATCTCTTATGGCCATTGTACAATACTCTTTGATTCCTCTTTGGTTTTGAAATTGGCATTCGAGTACCGTCAACAAAGCCAAAACAGTTATCTAATGGCGCTCCTTTTTGATGGATTGCATCAGCATATTCTTGAAGTTGATGTGGACTAAGATGAGGTTGATTGAAGCTTTCCAGTCGAAAACCATGCAACTCATGCATAAGATCAATCATGGTATTAAAAATAAGACATAGTTCTGATATGCTTCTTCCAAAAGCCCATACCATATCGCAAAATCTACATGGGAAGGAAAGTCTTTTCAGTAGTATACATAGTCCTTCCAGTCCACTGCAAGTTGTTCCTTGGCACGTTGTTATTTTATCTGGGATTCTAAAAACACGTGCCAGTACAAACAAGTCACGTTTATAGAATCGAGTTTCGCTGAGGCATCGCGCATCATCCCATGAAGACAAATCAAATTTGTCAAATTTCCAATAAGGATACAATTCTCTCGATATATTCAAATCATAGAGAATTAGAAACTCTTCGTAATCGATTGAGTCATCAGCAAATGCAATAAGAAGGGCAGAGCGAACATTCGCAAGGGTAGCCATATTTGTTTACTTTTTACTCCCGCGCTTTTTACCTAAATCACAAACCTTTCAAAGACGCCGCGTAATTTGTGACGTCTATCATTGCCGTTCGCGTTGTCTTTCTAAAACAGCCTATTTAGATGATGCAGAAGTACTACATACATTTTTCTGGAGAAGCAAACTTTTTTAGTATACTAAAAGCTATTTTACCACATTTAATGAAAAAGCAAGCATCAAACATAAGAGTTTCTTAAGGCAAAGTCAAGGAACTTAAAAACGTGTTCGAAGTGACGAAACTTTAAATTTAGCATTCAAATTATAGGACGTATATTGGTATTTACTGTATATATTTATTTTTAGCAGTAGTGGCTTAGTGGTTAGAGCATTGAGCTTGGGAACTCAATATTGAGGGTTCAAACCCCGCTGAGGTTGGGTGTTGAAAAAGTCACGACTCCTGGAGGTACTGTAACTAGCTCGATTCCCTGATGTATTTCGGGGAAAATGAAGGCTAGTCGGGGAGATTAACGCTATGATGAACATCCGGAATATATAGCCTCACTCCTTGTAGTGGCTTCGGCCTTGAGTGGGGCAAGTGATTTAAAAAAAAAAAAAATTATTTAGTTATGTTTTCGGTTTTCAGTAATCTCTAAACATACAATTTATAACTTGTGAGCGTTTGAGGGAAAACTATAAGTTATAATTTGTGATAAATTTATCAGTAGATAACTTGATTAAAAAAATAAAATAACCAGTAAATACTCATTAATAATCAGGAATTTATCAGTAATTCTGATAAATCAATCAGTAATAATTAGTAGATTCTAATTCTGCTTACGCATAAATTATCAAGAATTAAAAACAAAATGCAAAACCAATAACCAATTTTTTTTTTTTTTTTTTTTTTTTTTTTTTTTTTTTGAATTTATTTTACCGAGGCTAGAATTTTGCAGTGAACACACTGATGTGGGCCTCCACCAGGAATGTATACCTCAGATTTTAAGGCAGAGAACTTGCACATACTAGACTGATAGGTGATTGTGGTCTTAAGTAATTTTTGGCACTCGTTCATTACATTCACAATTTCATACAGCCTTCTGCTGAATACATTAACTTTCTGTAAGTGTTCATATCACATTGCCATTATTTTACAGTGCCGAGATTTGAACCACTACCAACTATCACCCTTGATTTCTTAAGAACACAAAGGGGTTTTCTAGAATGGCACACTTCAGCACAGACCCAGTGGGTAAATTTGTTGCAAAGGATACGAATATACACTTTATTTCAATGAAAATGCTCTTCATTAAATATTTTTGCTGTTTTTGTCCCCAGTGGTGGTGGAATTATCGGCATCAAAAATCTGGGCATGTTCTTTTGGTTTGGGTGCAGTACTCTGATTATTTCTCAAAATTTTTGCTATCAAAACATTGTATACTTTCTTTCGAAAAAGTTCTTTTATTGCTGTAACATTAATTTCATGCGTTTGAAAAATTTGTTGTTAAAACTTTGGCAAATGTCATTGTGGATGGTTTCTACTTATTGGTAGTGGGTTCCCACAGCTACCTATATAACACGTTTAGTTTTATATTGACACACCAAATGTTTTAATTTTGAGGTTGAAATACCAGAAGTTACTTCTGGGTTTTATGGTAAATGCAGACGACATACAAATGCCATCATAGATAACAATAAAAACCAGTCATGTCTTTCAAGAGGTGGGGTGTATAGGGTATAGGGTGTATAGTGGGGGTGTATAGCTCACTTGGTAAGACGGTGGGCTTGTAATACAAGGGTGATAGTTGGTAGTGGTTCAAATCTTGGCACTGTAAAAAATGCTGTGATATGAACACTTATAGAATGATAATATATGCAGCAGAAGGCTGTATGAAATTGTGAATGTAATGAACAAGTGCCAAAAATTACTTGAATCACCTATCAGTCTAGTATGTGCAAGTTCTCTGCCATAAAATCTGAGGTATACATTCCTGGTGGAGGCCCACATCAGTGTGTTCACTGCGAAATTCTAGCCCTCGGTAAAATAAATAAATAAAAAAAAAACAGAAGTCCTCAATCATATGGAAGTAACTATTTTACAGGGTGATTTTAACAACAAGAGCATTTTTGTTCTGTAAAATTTCCTCGCATACGCTTTCAAGAAAATAAGTAGATCAATAAGTTGATTTTCCCTCAAACCATCACATTTATAGAATTCACACATGCATCCAACATTTTAACGTAATGACTTTGACTTTGCATTAATTCAAATATGAAAATAAAATGGAATAGAGACTTGGAACAAAAACAATAAGAAGTAACATGTGTGTTAGTTTGACAGAAGTTTATTTAGAAATGGAGAATTAAAAAATATATTCTTATTTATAAACTTGAATTTTCTCAAATAAAATTATTTTTTGAATTTCTTGAAAGATTTTCTTTCGATTGTCGTTGTGTAAAAAAAAGCAGAAGAACATCTGAGGAATAGTAGGATATATAAATTGTTTTTCAAGTAATATTCGTCTTTGTTAATCTACCCATACATATTAGTATTTCAGTCTTTACTTTTGTGCAGTTTGTTGAACTTCAAAAAAAACCCAGAGCATTCAAGTCAAGCACGTGTGTATTTTTATTTCAAAAAGTATACTCAAACCACAATATTTGAAATTAGAGTTAAGAATGATTGATTCCAAACATCATACATACGTATCTTCTAAAAATCTGATGTTATTTGACGGCTTCTGAAAGGTTTATAGCTATATCTGTATCGTTACTTTTGATTTCCAACACTTCATTTCAAGATGAGAAGAAATGAAAAGAACGCGGGAATGGAAAACACGCGACAGGATTTGGTCCCATCATCCTCCGGTTTTTCGGGTTGTTCGATTCGGAACATAAAACTTTCCGCTTTTTGAGTGCGTAGCAAACTATATTCGGGTTTTTCCAAAGAAGTTTCGATGATAGCGAGAAAAATTTATGTTTGTAATATGATTGAGTTCAACTGTAACAAGTATGTTACTTTGTATGTTTTTTACGTAGCGAACGGTGTTTAGTTGAAATGAAACTTTTTGTTGTTTGTTGAAAAAAAATCAGGAACAAGAGAGTTTCTACTTGACACGAAAAAGTCTTGGTAAAGTGGTTTTAAGAAGGCGATTTTCCATTTACCGAATTTTTACGATCGATCGCCGAATCCCCTGAAAATCAATGTGCATGCTTCACGTCTCAAAAGCGATCGCTCAAATTCAAGGAATGATGGAAAGTCGCATTTGATCGCCTTCATTTTTTGATTTGCCGAAAAAAGTAAAAGTAATTTTAATAAGATAGTAATAAAATTTTTTTGGTGCACCATGGTCGTATAACAACAAAGTTTCCGAGATCTGTGATACAAATGAACCCTTATACCTTGATGACCGAAAGAACTGTCCTAGATAGGCAGACAATAGTTCTTTGACGAATGTGGAATGTATATAACATTCTTTCACTCGCGTGTCATGATTGAAAGTTCACACGCTGAAAACAAAAGAGACTAAAACAAAATTGTTTTTGGAAAGATTCCCAACATCATTGATAGTTGCACGAAGTACTTTGCCAATAAGACATCAAAGAATTCCGACAGGAGAGTACACCAAGTGAATAATTTTCTGATTTTAATAGTTATATTTTTCATACTTCTACTTTCGTTGTAAGGTTGTTTGTATTTTATTCAATCAAATATTCCAAAAAAAAAACCATCTACTTTTGATAGAAGAAAAACCATTTTCAATTCGTGGTGCCGAATGTGGTAATACGGTGAATTGCCATTGTCCAATACGTTTTAAAGATATATCAGGGATAATTTCGTCGGGGAAAATGTTTCGTCGGGGAAACATTTCGTCGTTTTGCAAAATTTTACTAATACTTTCTCATAAATTTCACTTTTTCAAAACCTTTCGTCGGGGAAAATTTTCGTCACGAAGCAAATATTTCGTCACTTTTCCCCGACAAAATAATCCCCGATAAGGTATTTCGCGAACCCAGAACTTTTTCTCTACTTTATTTCGTATTTAGGCGTCCACAGTCATCTTTCTCTTCGGTCATCAGGAAACATTTTGTCGTTTCATAATTCTGGGATCTTCAAGATTTTGAAGGTCTCGTTTCTCTACGCTCAATACTCGATAACCCTCAATAATTCTTATTAACCCTGACCCTAACCGTAACCCCTGGATATCACAAATAGCAAAACTAATTGAGTTTGTATCTTGCACACATTTTTCGATTCAAATTCTCAATACAGGATTCACAATTTTGCACACCTAATTCTAAGTAGTTGAAGAACCTGAAAACTTCAAGTTCATTCATTCATTCAAGTTCATTCATTCCGTTTCTCGTTTAGATCGTCTCAATATGTTTTCAAGGCGGCTGAAAAAGAGAGGTGGGCGGAGCGGAGAGGTGGAAAAGTTAACAGTAAATAAATTGATTTCATTCGATAGATTATAGATAATAGATTATGAAGAACTGACCATCTAAATGTATTATTATCTTAGCTACTTTACGGGGAGAAAGGTTCGCGGGGAGAAAGTTTCGCAAGGAAAATAAACCGCGAAATTTTAAGGATTTACTTTCGCGAATGAATCCGCATGTCAGTTCTTTTCGCGGGGACGCGAAACTTTCTCCCCGTAAAGTAGTAGTTTGATCTAACTTCAGTTTGTAACCATATACGTTGATCGAGAACTCTTTATAACATATATGATCGAAATACCATTCCAGCCTACCATTGACCTCGCAGTAAATTTCCGATCATTTCCATGTAAATCGTCCAATTGTGAGCGATGAAGGAAACGTTCTCAGCATAAATGTACACCAGTGCCTTTACCGCGAGCTCCTAAAAGAAGAAGGAAAAATACGAAATGTACTATAATTTTTGTAACTCGAAATTTCAGTAACTCGATATTTTACAACATTGCTCTTGAACTGAACTGAACTGATTCGGAAGCTTCTCGATAGCTTGAACATTGAGGACTCAGGATTTTCATCGGCCTATTTGCAGTTCGAGTCATCCGAGTGCTTCTGTGTCACGCAACAGAAATTCGTAAAAATAAACAAACAAACAAACACAAAAACAAATAACAAAACTGAAAAAAATTGTGTTTATGATGGTAAATGATGGTAACGTACTTTCTAGACTAGTAAAGAAGGAATCGTATGTCGCATTGCCCGTTACCGCTCCGACTTTACAAGGGTTTATACGAACTGTTTTAACGGTAAACGGCTGGTTATCTGCTCCAGGTCCCGTCAGTTCGATCTCCACAATGTGACAATTCAAGCTACAAGAAGACAATATTAAATCAATACATATTATCGTGATAATACGAAACGTGCAATAACACAGACCCGAATTCCAGTTCAAACACAGGGTTATGACCTAGTCAGCAAATGTGACCTCGGTTTGAAGATTTTATTTGTTTTTCATCGATACTGGAAAATAGAAGGAGCAAACATTTCTGGCCAGTAAATGAAACCGCGAAACTACTGAAACATTTAAATGCACTGAAACGAGACAAATTATGCTAAATACTAACGTACATAAAAATCGGTGTATAATTGTGTGTTGGTGACAAGAAATAACTACATGTATTTGCAACTTAAAGTTTCATGCTATTGCAATCATTAAAGCACGATGCTTTCTTGGGATCCCTGCCTAGTATTTTGTTTCCACTAGATGACTCTGAACTAGGATCGACTTTTATTAGTTATCTAACTTTTATCGTTTATGACGTTATCTTTTGATTTTATGGACTATGTTGTAAATAATTACTAAAGGCAAAATACATATACACTACACAATTCCATAGTAGTGTGAGATATTTAGTGAGAAAAATTTTAAAACGAAATATTGTAAGAAATGTATAAAAAATGTTATTTGAATTACACTCGTAAAAAAAAAAAAAAAAAAATTCTATGTGCTAAGTGTAACACATCATTTCACATAAAAAAAATCGGTGTATTTATCTGATAATCTTTTGAGGAACGTGAGGCCAGTGAAGAAAGGTTGAAACTCAATTACGATGACGTCACAGTCATTAGTAATCGCATGATATTAAGACAGCACCACCCATTGGTTGAAAGTCGGATCAAAGTGAAAAGAAATCGATAAAATATCCTACTGAAAGTCGGATCAAAGTGAAAAGAAATCGATAAAATATCCTACTGATAAGAGCAAAGTAAAATGGAGAAAAAGTTCTTGAATTATGTCTTATGCGAAACTAAATTCACAAAAATCGTTGATTTTAGGTATTTGGTATATATGTTTAGTCTCTTTAAAATAGTACACTATGGGATTAATAGATTCCTTAAGGTTTTTACTAATACAGTAGACTCTCTCTTACTCGAACCGCGTAGGAAAAAACAAAATCGTTCGAATTATGGAGAATTCGAGTTATAGAGAGTGATATTGCTAGGTTTTAGCTTGAAGGGACCTATTGATTCAGTTCGAATTATGGAGAGTTCGAGTAATGGAAAATCGAATTATAGAGAGTCCACTGTATATTTAAGCTAGGGTTCCACGATGCAAATTTTCCATGCGCCTGCAATGCAATTTGCTGCATTGCACGCGCATGGAAAATCGCACCGTGAAGCCATCAATTTTTTTTTATGCAATGCAACAAAATAGATTTGATTCTATCTTGTTGCAGAGTTGTGCAACAATTGCAATGTGAAGCCACCCTTTGCAGCATTTTTTTCTTAGGTCATTTTATCTCGACCAATCAGAATCGTTTATGGCACCTGTCAGTTTGTTTTTGTCTACAAGAGAAAAGCAAAGAAAAATTATGGAGAGTTCGAGTAATGGAAAATCGAATTATAGAGAGTCCACTGTATATTTAAGCTAGGGTTCCACGATGCAAATTTTCCATGCGCCTGCAATGCAATTTGCTGCATTGCACGCGCATGGAAAATCGCACCGTGAAGCCATCAATTTTTTTTTATGCAATGCAACAAAATAGATTTGATTCTATCTTGTTGCAGAGTTGTGCAACAATTGCAATGTGAAGCCACCCTTTGCAGCATTTTTTTCTTAGGTCATTTTATCTCGACCAATCAGAATCGTTTATGGCACCTGTCAGTTTGTTTTTGTCTACAAGAGAAAAGCAAAGAAAAAATATCAAAACACACAATATACATAGTTTGTTTGTGTTATGTGATGAGATGGCTGAAGGAAAAGCGTCATATCTCCGGTACAAACACGTAGAGAACTTGCATTATTCTACCAGGCAATTCTTTAGGTTTTGGAATATTCAAATGGTTTTTATCGAGAGCGGCTTTTAAAGGGCACCTTGCCCATATTCCACCATCGGAATTTCGGCCATTTATTCCCACATCAACATAGAGAAATTCGTATTCTGTACCAATCATAGAAGTACAATCCTATTCAGTAGTGTGACCCTTTGTTAGACGGTTGCTCCATGACGATATGTTTCCCATCAATAGCGCCTAGTCCATTTGGGAAATTCCATCTTTCTTCAAATTTTTTTGAAATGTTCATCCACTTTTCTTGAGTTGTAATGATCTGAACGATTCGCCACTGGCTAAATAGCGTAAAGCAAGACAAACAATTTCTTCTGGCGCGATAGAAGCCCGCATGAGTGTGTCTTCTTTTATGACGTGGTAACAGTGTTTCAACCAAAAATTCAAATTGGCTCAAAACCATGCGAACAAATTCCTTAAATGACTGTTGATCTTTTTTTCAACTCTTGAAAAATAGTGTGTAAGCACCGAACTGTAGCCTAATCGCAACCTAAAGGTGAACCCAATATTTTCTTTGGTTTTTTTTATTTTCATTTTCATCCACGTCAAGCAATAAAAGTGTTGATAGTGTTGTTCCAGACATGTTTACTTTCCATCTGTTTTTTTAAAAAACTCATGTTTTGTTTTGAAATATTGCAGGGGGTTTTCATACAGTGGCTACACATAAAAATTTCCAGGCGCGTGCAATACAGCAAATTGCATTGCACGCACATGGAAAAATTGCATCGTGGAGCCCTAGCTTTACGCTGTTTGGAAATAATATATGCTTAAGCATAAAACAAGCATTAAATTCCCACAAAAAAAATTTAAAAAATTAACCATCCTCGAAATTAAATTCCCGCGAAAATTCATAATTTTTTCCATCCGCGAAATTAAATTCCCGCGAAAATTCATAATTTTTTCCATCCGCGAAATCAAATTATTTTGATCAACTGCGAAATGAAATTCCCGCGAAAATTCCTTCCCTTAATCATGGACGTACAAAAATAAAAAAGTAAAAATAAAAAAATGTGATGACTAGTCAGCAGAATGATAAAGTTGTTACTGCTTCCTCTTTGTTGACCCTGTTTAACACAACTAACCTCTTGTCTGCTACAAGGCAACCTTGAACATTGTCGAATCCAAGATTATGAGCGGCGATTGCAGCACAGGCCATCGTGTTAACATTGGCTGGCGCCAGCGAACACAACGGACGTACGGGTCCTGAAAAATTAGACAAAGGTTATCCCAGTGGGAAAATTTATTGAAAATCACTGCGTAGGAGTGCATTTCCATAGACATATACACACTGTTTCAGTAAAAGTGCTCTTCATCGCAGTTGAAATTTTGCCCGTTGGAAAAGGTAAGAGAAATGAAAGAGCATAAAAACCAACATGAACAACTAAAACTTAGTACAAACACGCCTTAATTAAAAAGTTAAAAATAAATTTGTGTTCAGGTAACGTAACATCTGTATTATGACGTCATTGTCAGTTGTTTTTCAATGTCAATGTTATTATTCCAAAGTGCTAAGTATGTTGCAGACAGCTTCTCATTTGTCATAGGATTTACATCATACGATTTTTCTTGACAAATTATTAATTAATTAAATAATGCCAAATCACTTCGAAACAAAAGAAACAAAATGCCCTTTTTCTACATACTATTTAATATATTCTATTTTCTACATAATATTAACATGAGATATGAAAAGATTGCCCAAATGGAGGGACATGCGATGACAGCATTTTCCCTTTTCAGGAGAAGAGCCAATTTAATATATTTGGAACTTGAAATATAAACAATTATTATCATTATTATCATTATTATTAAATGCTCATGATCAGTTGATCAGAAGCCACAGAGAACAGTTTGTGGCAATGATTGGAGAGTGTTACATGTGATTTTACTGGTAAAATAATCGATTTTTCCTTATGATTTCTTACCGAATTTTTATTTATTTTACAGGAATTTGCGAAATATTCTGTAATCTTATGCTAAACGAAAAACATATACTTTCACACCCTCATTCACTGTGCTTTAATAGACTCTTCTCCGCGTGGGTTGAAAAAACACAATTCAATTAATCCGAAATCCGATTAATCCGTGCAATTTCGGCATCTCATCATTTAACGGAATGTAAAGTAACATACAAACTTTCGAGACAACTGTAATTAACTGCAAAATAAACTGTTTGTATTGCTTGTCAGCCATATTTATATACACCTATCTGCGCTGACTTCATAATGTTGTTTCATAATGATTTATAATCCGTAAACACTCAGGTCTACTCTGAAATTTGAGAACACGTGTCATCACATGTGGTCTCAGCGGTTTCCTGTAAAGTAAATAAACGTAAAAGTAAATGTATAGTAAAGAATCCATTCTTTTTCTTGTGGCGATGATCCAAGTATTTTTTATACAAATGGTATGTGAATGTTTTGGTTATGATTTGAAGAAGTATTTTGTTAGGAAAATGGCTCAAAGGAACTAGGACAGCGGACAGGAAATATATCAGTTAAACCTTAAAAGGTTTAGCTTGTCGTAGCTTATAATCAGAGCAGTTTTTACACAGCCATCATACTTTGGTTTTTAGTAACTGCAACCTGGTCATTAGCGTAAACATTGATTGTAGTGTATGCTCAGTTGTTGATGAACTGTAACTTTGTACTTTGAGTCATTGTTTAATTTACATGAAAGAGACTGTAGTGTGGCAGGAGTTTGGGTCTTTACTCTTTTTGGCTTTCCTCTGCTTTGTCGTGTTAGTTTGTTTTGCTTTTTAATGATTTATTCAACCATGGGCAATGACCTCCTTTAATTTTCCTCTTCTATCAACAGTGCATAGTTAAAATTTGTCTCCAGAATTTGATTAAATGCTTTAATAGACTGATGTTTGTTTTGTAGACTGTACACCAATCGACATCTTGTAACTGCTGCAAATTGTATCAGTACTGTATTTAGAATAATGCCTGCATTGTATTGGTTTGGGCACAAACATTTTATTTTCGTTAGCATGCAATCGTGTGGTGATCATTGAAGGAGAGACAAAATAGATTAAAATTCATGATTATCAAGTTACTTTGTGTAATTCATATATTGCACTATCTACCAAGATAACTGTTTACTTTATTGCAGATTGTCGAACATCATTAAAGTCATTATTGATGGTTTTTGACATACATTTTGATGTCAACAACCAGGCAATATGCAGCATTATGAGAAGACTGTGAGATTAAAATATTTCAATCCTGTCAGCACAATTACGTACTGGTAATAATCACCATCGGCTAAAGAATCTTGAGATTTGGCATCAGATAAATGAGTTTTTCATAGTGTAACATAGTCACACCTCTATAATTCAAATGTCCACGGTATGAACTCTCTCTCTCTATAATTCGAACGAATTTCATGGTCCCTTCACATAATTATTTTTTTGTAAATGAATGTCCATAATTCGAACTTTCCATAAATCGAATGAGTTTTTCGGTCCCTTGGGTGTTCGAATTAGAGAGAGAGTTCACTGTAATATCAATGTTTCTGATTCTCTATAACAACTGCATATAAATACAGTCCTTTCTATTCACAAATCTTAAATTTGCATTAAGATTCTGGAGGAAGAATTCCATGCAGAAACTATCAGAAAATACCCATGTCTGTGTGATAAGTCTGCGACTCCATTTTGAAAATGTAAAATAATTTGGAAACACAGTTTAATTTTAAGATAACAACGCAACAGTAAATTAGGACGGTAGCCCGAAAAATATCATCTTTTCGCGCCAAACTTTCTGGCATCGACACTAAAATTAGTTTCGCGGTAATTCTTAGTGCCTGTTAATTCTAAGCTTTTATAGAACCTGGTTTTGAGTTGCAAACATTGTTGGTCCACCCATCAAGGCAAGCTCTATTTAAGTCTTTTTTTTTTCTCTCTCATTATTTCACGCAAGACAGCTAAGACTAATTACTCGAAAATCTTTGTGGCTACATACAGATGCAGTATTCAATCAGATTGACAATAAAAATATACTTGAAGCAAATATGTCTGCCAATCTCTGCATTATTTGGCAGGTTGTGGATTTTGTGAAATAACAATAACATTGATAAGTTACTACAGTTTTGTTGTTATGCTATTTTTGTGACTTGCATATATTGAAATACAACGAAAACTCCTTCAACTTATTATTAGTTCGGTCTGTAAATGTTATGGTTGCTTTTAACTCAATAAAATGCAAAGAAAAACCCTTTCCTGTCATTTATTTCAAAGATTTAACAATTATTCAAGGTTAACAAATCCCTGTTTGTTCAAGTTTGGCCTTCTTTATTCACCTTAAAGTACAATTAAGTACATTGCACAGTCTGTTGTGAAGGTTTCTTCCTCCTGAAATTATTCTACTCTTATGTACTTTTACTGGACTGGAGGCCCTGCAAATAGTTGGTTATCTAAATAAAACTTGGAGTTGGCCACCTTATCTTTAAGTTTTTTATATATTTCCCCATAGGGCGAAATATATGTTAAAACCGGCATTTCCTTCTCCTCTTCTTCGTTCACTTTTATAGCCTCGGTTCAGTATTCAGTATTGGCCTAGCCAAGGTAGATAAGAATAGAGGCTAGTCTTCAGTGAAGTAGCGCCATTTCTTTTCAGTCAATGCAGTTGGGCAGTGGAAGATTTTAGCTTTGTATGCTAACTTCTAAGATGATTCAAGAGATAAAACGTTAAATGATGGTATTAAGTCGTTTTATTTCAGTGTTTTCCTTAATGTTTTTTAAAAAATTTTGAATGAAAATTTTTGAATAAACACAAGAAAAACAGAAAACAGCGATATCAATGTCACAGACGTTTTGTTTTTGTTGTTGATAACAACGTTATGATGAATGGTGGTTACATGCTTGGAACAGTAGAGCATTGGCTCTGTGATTTCAGTGCAAAGTTAAAAGTTCATTATTAAAAGCCAGGCTGAAGATTTATTTTTATTTTGCATCCTGCTGATAATGTAGTCCAACTGGATGTACAGCCATATGAAGGAAACCCTTTTTATGTGGAGAACAACCAGTTATTTATTTCAAAGAGTACATAACAAAAACTGCCAATAAAAACGTGATATCGTATATGCAAAAAGATGTTCAGAAAACCAATTGTATACGTATAATATAAATATATATATTTTAATTAAAAGGATTAAGGCACGTAAACAAACATGAAATAATCTGGTTGAATGTGCTTCCCTGGATAGTCGTTTGATACAACAACATATGAATTCCATGATCACGTATGCTGTTTTGATACTGTCTCGCAAATGTTAATACATCTGACAATTTTTATTACAAACATCAACGAACATAAAATCAAAACACATTCCAACATAACAGTCTATAAATTAAATCAAGCCAAAACAATAACTTCTACTTCCAGCTATATAGTGATTTGGCTATGGATGTATGTTTTCACTACTAAAATATTTTTTTTTTCATTTGGGATTTATGAAGGTCATTTTTATCAAATTAATATATGTGTGTAAACATGTTTTTTTGAATCAGAGCTGTTTATTCTAAAAACTTGAATTCAATTTTATAAATTGTCATTCTAACTCTTCGTTCCTAATTTGAAATGCTACACATAATATGTTAGTAAAGATTGGTTTTTGATTGCCTTTGATAGTTATTTGCTGTTATGTCTACTCAAAAGTTTGACAATTTTCTCTTCTTCTTTTGTAAACCATTATACAAATTTGATTGTATAATTTTGTAAGAGAGTTTCATCTGAGTTACAGAAAGCAAGTCTATTGAATTATATTTTTCATGTGATTTTATTGTTTAAAGGATTGGAAAATTTGTCTTCTGCAGGAATAAAAATGATATGTTAATTATGATGTCCATAGTAACTTCTCAATCACTTTTAACACATTGGCAAAAATTGTGAAACCTTATCATTTGATGTTCATACATCTTCTTTTCATAAAGTTCGAAATAAGTTTTTTTGTGGTATTAAGTTCAATTCCACACTGATAAAGTATGGACAGCATTTTTATATGAGTATCAAGTTGATGGTAGCTTTACCATTGTAGCTGTATCATTTATCTTATGGTTATCTGTGTACACACGATAATTGATAAAATTTTTGCAACTTTGGGGAAATATATAGTCGCATTTTTGCGAATCTTGTTTATTTTTAGAAAAATCAGAAAAAAGTATTTCTCAACATATTCTTTTTTTTATATTCTTAGTAGATAATTATAATGAAAACAAAATGGCATAATCTGATATCGACAAAGTGATAAAATGGAAAAAGGTAAAGGTAAGGTTATTATGATAATTTTATCTCAACACAAACAGAATTGAAATTTCCCTAAATTCATGTTTTCATCATTGATAGCATTTCGTTCACCTGTTGAAGAAAAACCACTAGTAGCTGCTTACCTAGTACATAAAAGGCTGTTGTCAAGGGAGTCACATAAAAAAAAAGAAATTGCAGAGAAGCTCAATTTCGATAAAGCTGAAGAATATTATGGACGATTTCCTGAATCTTCTGCGTTTTTTGAGTTTTTGTGCTGGTTTCTGTTGGATTCCAAGAAACCATATAATGAAATCAATGCTGCTCTTGAAAATTCTGGCATACATGGGTGGAAATTAACTGATGAAGAACTTGATGATCAGCACCCATATGCTCAATCCTCTTATGGTAAGAACATTTCTATAGAGGGCTTTCATTTCATGCTTTCCTCAAAGAAAGTGGCTGTATGCTTGGAAAGAAGCCTTAAAAAAATTCTTCACCAGATTTGCTGGCTGCCTTCCTATTATATTTAAAATGTTTTGTTATAGAAAGTTTGATCAACATTCGGTTTAGTGATCGTAAAACATGGAAACCACTGTTTAACAAGATCTCCGAATCTTCCCCATCAAGCTGTCGATTTATTGCTCACTTTTTGTTACCCTATCCAAAATTTTTGGAGGTGTCTAGCCGACAAAGCTATAAAGATGCGACTGATGTCATAAAATTAAACAAAGTTTTAGAAGAATGGATATATTACACTGATCCTGAATTTCATGAATGGTGGCTTTTAAAATCAATACTTCAATATGTTGGTGAAGCGCAAGCAACAGAGGAAATTGAGAAAGGTTTGTTTCTTCCATTTTTAAAAAGATTACTGCAACAGTGTTAAGAGATCCTTATTACTGCAACAGTGTTAAGAGATCCTTATTTTCTTAATTAATTGTTGTTAGTATAAAATGTTTAGTCATTACAGCATGACATATTGCTAAGCAACAAGACTGACAGTTGTGTGACCTACTTTTATTTCTTTATCTTTGCCAGAGTATAGGACAACACGCAAGAATGGTAACTCAGACGGGTAGGTTACGTTTTCATAATTTATCAAAAGTTATGCTTTTATGATTTATTAAAATTCCTCTTCTATATTTTCTGCAACAGTCTGCTGAACGTACTTACTTTCAGTACTTACAGTAGCTTTTTGTTAATAGCTCAATCAGCTTTTTTCAAAAACTTTCAATTTCTTTTTTAGTGAGTGTGGTCATGCTTGTGGTAAGCATTATTTCAAAGTCTTTCTAATTTCACGAACAGTCCATTCTTCCTCACTTGAGATTATTCTATGTTTCCATGATCTTTCATGTTTGCTTTATCTTTTTTAGCTGTTGACTGCATGAAACTCAAAATTGATGCATATACAAATACTAGTGATCATCAAGCATTACTTCATAATGCACTTGCCACTATACCATGTAAGGATCATGTTTACATTAAAGAGAGTGGCCTGTCCCAACCAACAAAAACCATGAAAACTGTCTATCAAAAAAAATGTCTTGAATACATCGATACTTTGTTTAAATGGCAAAGTAATGGCAAGCTTCACACATCCGAGCAATTTCCACCTGAGCATATGATGAAAACTGAAGCTTCTGAAGCAGCCAAACGTTTCAAGAAGTTGTATGTTGATGACAAATGTTTTATCATCACTCATTACAGTAGTGAGCAGCATCTAAAGTTCCTACAATTTTCAAAAGTGCAGGTGTGCCAAAAACTCAGCATAGATTGCATTGCTGACTGGAAGCAGAGGTTCTTGTATTTCAACTTCTCTAAAAACATCATAATGAATGTTCGAGTGTGTGATCAGTCATCAGTGGATTCTGCTTTGCATGCAAGTCTCGATGACCTTATCCTGTTTTTGTTCTTGCATCTTAATTTACCACTTGATGTCAATACCAGATATGTTGCCTGTGCTATTGCTCAGAATCTGTCCAAATCAAACAACCGATTTGTTTTTACCAAAACAGACATGTCAACAACCCCAAAACTACGAAGAAAAATGCAAAATGCACCTTTTCTTGGTGCTACGTCGGCAGCTTATAATGAAGTGTTTCGATTGCTCATTGCTTCTGTTATTGGTGGTTTGGCAGTCACATTAGAGGACAGTTTTATTCCTTCTTTGTATGGAACCTCATCTTCCAAAGTTATGTTTATCCGTTTTACAGCTGAACAACTGCGTATAGTGTACAGTGCCTGTAAGTGGATGATCATCAAAGGAGGATATGGCTCTGGTAAATCACTTATAGGTTGGTACCTTGCAAAGATGTTAGCTGAATCTGCTTGTAAACCAACAGTTATCTATTACATTTGTTTTGATGAAAATACAATGTTATGTGAAAAAATGTTGCAGATTGGCGAGAATCTCTCAAGTGAACATGTTCAAGTAATAGCTGGCTATGCCATTGAGATATTTTCCAAGCTATCAGCGAATTCATCCGTATCACTGACTGCCTCCTCTTTGCTACAAGCGATCATTGACAAACACAGTGACGATAACAAATCCTATCATGTTATTATTGATGAGCTGGACTGTGAAAGGATAAACACCATCCAAGCAAATACATTACGCAAAATGTTTGATAATGCATCGGTCAAATTAAAAGCAGCATATGTAGTATTTCTTGCAAGATCGATGGAAAAACTGCTCACTTACGTGGAGGGAACAACATCATTGAAACACAACTCCTATCAATCTTACAGTGATGAAGGGTGTGGCATGATGGTGGAAGAATTATCATATTGCATGAGAATGTCAAAACAATGTTTTGATGTTGTAAGTGCTGTGGCAACTGTTATAATGGAAAAAGAATCTTTTATCAACCATCCTAAAAACAGCAGTTCATTGAATGCGACAGTGATTACGGGGTCTCAAGAGCCTGATTCACTATCTACTCATCATGATGCTGAGCCCGAGTTGGATTTCCAGACAAGTAATGAAGAAACGTCATTGTCAGGACTTGCCTCTGTGAATTCGGATGAGTTATTTTCTTTGGCAAAGAAAATGAACCCGGATCAAGTAAGCGAAGATGTCAGAACAGAAACTCGTTTTGATTTTAATTTGAGTAAGAACACTGGACATAGTGTTTTAGGGAACAAAGCAAAGTTGATATTTTTGTTTCATGATGGAGAAAGTTACTGCATGGAAACTGCTGTAGCGAGATTAGGTGTAGCTCTGGAAGCTTACTGTTTTCACCGAGACAATTTCACTGAAAACTGTTCTGTTCTTATGGTGTGCAGTTTGGAGGAAATAAGTCTGTTTACAAATGCCATGAAATTAATCCGTGAATCATATACCGCGTTTTACCCTGGATATAAGTTGGAATTTGATACTCTTGACGACCTCAAAAAGCGTGTCATCGGTAACCAAGGCAACAATATCATCACTACTGTTGCTGGATGTCGTGGGATGGAGTATCCATGGGTGATCGCAAGTATAAATCCTAACGATTGCTTTGAGAGGCAACATTTTGTAGAAGCTATATCCAGATGTACGGGACAGTTGCTTCTTGTCGTTCCATACACGTTAAATGAAAGTGTACCCTCAGAACGAGCGAGTATGTACGATGTGTTGTTGAAGTTAAAAGATGCACGAACAGACAGTGGAGAGATGTTGTTGGATGTCGTACACTTTCGTTATGGTAGTGATAAGGAACAGCTATACTTGGATAACGAGACCAACGTTAATAGTAACTTTCATGAAGTTAATGATTATGCTCGTCTGGCAAAAAGGTTTCATTCGGATGCGGAGGAGTTCGACCAGATAGCAATGAACACTTCCGAGGTATTTATGAGGTAAACAGATTGTTTTTGTTTTTGTGTATGGATGATTTTCAACGAAATTTGCTTTACTTTTTAGTCATGGCCTGAAAGTTTTAATTTCAAGCCTTTTCCAATTAAATTGCCAGTCTTACATTTCCAGTCCCGTTTTTCTTCCAAAAAAAATCAATTCTATGATGGAAAATCGACCTTCATCCAAAACAATACTGTGTAAGCAGCTTGTATGATTGACTTTGTTATTGGTGTAATAGGTACAGCAGACCGTCGTCAAAAGTGGTCGATGTATCTTGCTCCTATATTTCACACAATGCGTGCAAGTTAGCCTGGAAAGGAGGTTTGCACCAATACTTTGTTTATAAACCATTGTTGAATGATGCTGATGACATGATCACAGTTCAGGCACAGACAGGCGGAAGATTTACCTGTATGATAACTGACCTTAATCCTCAAACGACATACCAATTCAAAATAGTCGGTATCAACTCCTGTGGTCTTCGATCTGATCCGTTTGTTGTAGAACACTGTCCAAGGTTTGTTGTTGTTATAATGGTATTTACAGCTTGTAACTTTTCTAAGTATCTTTTCAGTGTAAAGACCTTACATGTTCCAACTTCGGAAAAAGCAATAAGGAATGAAATACTCCAAGAGTTTGAAAAACTTTCTGCTTTTCAGGATAATCATGGATCCCAATGATGATGCAATTCCAGTACAAGAGAGTCATCCTGAAATACCAGGAACATATGGTCTGCTCACCTCCATAGACGCAGCCAACATGGCAGCCTACACTTTAACAAGAATGTCGCATGTGCTAAATCGAACCGATATTGGAGATCCCAATGATGATGCAATTGGAGTACAAGACAGTCATCCTGAAACACCAGGAACACCAGGTCTGCTTACCTCCATGTTGTAGAATTCATGCTTGATTTACATGAGCTTAGATGTTTTATTAAGCCCACCTTTTAGTTGATTGCTTCATCCAGGTAGCCATGGTAGTGACGTATGACTATCGCCAAGATAGTGGCGTATGTTTATCACTTTTTTCGCATATATTTTTCACATGCTTTTGTTGTTTTGCATAAATTGATTATTTTGTCCAAAAAACAAGAAAAACAAGTAAAGATAGTCTGCCAGTTACTTGCAAAAGTAATCCAAGCAATGTTGACATTAGTGACTATTAAGGACCCTCCTATCCATAGACGCCCTTTAGACGCCCTTTAGTGCATGGAACAAAACATAATCGTAAGCATAAGCAATACTTATGCAGAACAAACACCCATAGATGTTATTGTATTTCGAAGAATGTGTTATGCATCTTGGAATAACCTGTCAAGCATTTTCGGAAGAGAAGTGTTGCCTTTATTTGATACTGATCTGCTGATTTATTGAGCATTCTATACTCTGAAAGCATCATTTTTAAAATGCCAATTAGGGCGGCTGATGAAACAAATGTAAACATAAGCAGAAACCTTGTGACCGCCGTGACGTGACGTGACGTGACGTAACACCGTGACGTAACTCCAGGAAATCCACTGGCTTGTAACTTTCGATAGACGTTTGTTGTTTTTTAAAAATGTCTAACAACGATGCCATGTTCTTTTCTTTTTTAGTTCGAATCAGTAAATATCGAGTACATTTTGTTGTGCTAGTTATTTTGACCTTGCTAATATTCAGTGGATCACCAAGATAAGTTACTATAACATTCAGAACAAGTTCCTGGTTGGGGTAGTAAATCATTACTATGAATCAATGAACCGTGCCTTGATTAGCACCGTGAAAATGAGTGGGCCATGTTTTCTAAGTGGCGATGGCAGATGTGACAGTCCTGGTCACAACGCTAAGTACCTGACTTATTCTTTGATGAACCAGAACACCAATCAGATTGTGGCTATGTCAATAACTCACGTATCTGAAGCAGGTAATTCATACAGAATGGACCATTTAGGGTTTGCAAAAACACTGAATACAGTATATGATCAAAACATCGAGATTAAACAAATAACAACAGATAGACATAAACAAATAAGGAAATACATCAGAGAGGAACAACCTCACATAACACATCAATTTCATATATGGCACTTTTGCAAAAACATAAAAACCAAACTTCTGGCTGCAAATAAGAAATCATCGTGTGCAATTTTGCAAAGGTGGATAAAATCAATTTGTAATCACTTTTGGTGGACATGCGCAACATGTGAGGGGGATGAAGAACTTCTCCATGAAAAATGGATAAGTGTGTTGTTCCATATTCAGAACATGATACTTGCATGATATGATAAAAATGACTCAGGATAGTGCATCAAAAGGTTCACAATTAGAGGTACCAAAGCTACCTCAAAGTCTTCCAAACAACATTGCAAAAAAACCTAAGCCAGACAAAAAGAGTTGATTGCAAACCAAGTTTCGAGATTTGGAAAGTAACGTGAGATTACTGTCGAATGTATTCTTTTTTTTTTCAAGTGTAAAATTGTGAAAGTGTAAAAGAAATGACATAATTTATCTTTGTGTCCTTCTGAAAAAAGAATATAGTTCTCATCAGTAATTTGTTTGTATGCAATATATCTAAAACACTTATACTCTAAATAATCTTCCATTGATACGATATCTGTTTACTCATATGCTCCAATGACGTCAGAGAAAAGGTTAAGAATAAATGTCTTTGAATTTGGTTCAAAAGAAAGTGAGTCAAAATAGCACAATAAGTTTTAAAAAGATACATTTTGAGTACTACGTCTAACACTTAATCATATCATGAATTTCAAATTTTTGATTTTTGAGTGCATATTTTTTTTGTTCAATTTTATCTCATCGATGTTATTGATTTTTAAATAAAACAAGTTACATGTAGTTCATAATTTCATAGCAAGTGGTCAAAACCGTCAAAAAGCCACTGTGAAGCACTGTCCTTTGAAATGGTGTGTATATTTGTGTAACTTTCTAAGCATTCCACACTCCTTCACAGTGCCTGTATTGACAGTAGTACACAGTTGCAACTCAAGTTGAAAGTTATATGTTTAAAATCAAAGTCTTTACTCCGTTTCACAGTTTAAGAAATTTTGAGCTCTGTGTAAGTGATGCATGATATTTCTAAGCTCTTGGAAGTTGTGATCAAACGTAATTTGTTTCACCTGACATTTTGAGCTAGATGATCAACATTTCTCTGCAAAATTGTTGGAATCATTTTTTGGATAGTGAATATGCATCTCTTCCTACATTTTTTAGGATTTCCATTTTGTAGTGTTTTTAAGTTACCTTCTAGTAGTTGTAATTACATACATAATTTCTAAAATCCTGTACTATACATTTTGTACAACAATCTTGTCTTCGTGTGTGTTTTGCAGCTGCACTTTTTCAAGAGTTTTAAAATTTCCCTTGCTACGCTCGGATAGATTTCAAAATTTTTGAAAAACAACCTCGGGGAATTTAATCCCAAATTTCCCTCAAAGCCAAGTTATTACTGGTGTACAAATAACATGTATTAGAAGTTACAAACAAAACTTACCATCGTAAAGCGTGCATGGAGTGTCGCCCACATTTTCATTCTTTTTAGCAAGCTCACCAAGTAGTTTGAACGACAGCGGATGTTTTTTCATAGTTACTTTCAACGCCTAGTCAAAAATTGAAAGAAGAAGTTTAAAATAGAGTTACAAAATTAGTAACCAAAATGAATGATATTGTCGTTAATGGTGAGATAAAAAGGATTATTTGACACTCCTGAAGTCATGATTAGACAGTATTTGAGCACAGTTATCCGCACCAACTTCGTTTATAACACTATGTAACTCGTTAATGTAAGGTATCGATGGTGAAGGCGGATATCCAGTGGCCAAAATCGTTTCCGCGACGAAGAGCGTTTTTATTGAAACAATGTGCACATTTGAGTGCTTTTCTATAGAAAAGTGACTTTTCAGCTAATTCCTACTGGGTAAGGGATTCGTATGAAACAAGAGGAGACACAGAAATTTACGTAAGAATGAACTCGGGAGAGGTACATTATGTAATAATTATAAACAATGAAAACAAAGCTCTGATCTCAAACAAGTTACGCGTACATGTGTAGAACTAACTTGAAAAATGAAATTTCACAGGAGTGCAAGGAATTTCTCATCAATTTTCACCTAGAAAAGATTTTTAGATTTTCCCTGATTCTTCCCAGAAGCTTTCAAGCATTATTATTATGTCACTCTGCTAACAATAGTTGTATTGATGGAAGTCAGGATCACTAAAACTGACCTTCAACGAACCAAGATCAGCCATCTTACTTATGTCTTCACCACCCCAGAATGCACCAGCCGGTACATATAGTGTATGGCCAGCTTCTGTGGATGTGCGACGTAGCTTTGTTTCCAAATCACGTTCGGCCAGTGCTGTTGGTGATCCTATCTACATACAAGATAAGAGAATGGTCAAGCTGCTAACTGACGCCAACAATCACAACATACAGCTATCCCCCGCTAACTCGACATCGCGGGGGGCCCGGGGAAAATGTCGAGTTAGGCGGGGGTCGAATTAGCGGGGGATTTTTTTCTATTTAATATTTTTGACCACCGCCCCTACCACTCCTAGTATTTTGCTTTTATTAGGTTCGGGACAGTACCTAGAAGATTTAATTAAGAAAAAAACTAACACATTTCTTATTTTGGAATATGTTATTAATTATCATATAACAAGACTAAAGTTCACTGATAGCCTGATACTGCTGTCAAGTTAGCGGGGGCAACTGTAGTACTGTGTTATCGTGACTGATAGTCACTTCATGTTATCATATTAACAAAAATTACTATCAAACAAGAACAGTCAGTGATAAAGAATCCTCCACAGTGAGTTTGCCTTCACATGACAGTGTACCTGGAAAACAAAGACAGAAAAACCTGATTTGCTAACCAGTGTCAAAACTGTTGATTCTTCCCATCTTGAACAGATAACCCTATACTATGCCACTCTTTTTATAAAATCTCGAACGTTTTGTCCCTTGAAACTTTAAGATAGAGGGAATATCACTGCAATGGTCCTTCAAGAATATATATTCATTTGAACAGCTGAAAGTAGATCTTCATACTTACCATGAAATCGCAATGTTTAAGAAACTCTTGACCGTATTCTCTTGTGATCGAAACGTGAGATACTTCAACTATTAAATCAACATCCCTGAAACAGTTCCATAAAATGTACTTTTAATAACAATTTTTCAGATCGTCTTTTCCACTAGTTTAAGCAAGGAGAAATTTCGAATTTTTCACCGATTGCTTTGGTACAAACGTACTGTTCATTGGTTGCTTTGGTACAAAGGAACAGTTCATTGATGTGACAAATGATAAGCTGTTTTGCCACTACAGTCAAGTCGAATAGAAATCCTGCTTTTCATTTTATCCAATTTCTTGTTAATTCCCTGGTATTTTACAAGATACGCGTTATATCGTTCTAGACAGTCAAACCATGTTAACTTTCAATACAAAATAAATTTTCTTTTACATTCAACCAACAAAAGATAACAATGCCATAGTGTTTTTATTAAAACTACCGCAGCAACAATTCTTTCAAAGAAACAAAATAATCCTAATTTTTCAAGGAAGCCAGGTTATTTTTCTAATCAGCGTTCAAGTGACCAACTCCTCATGATGTCGTCTACCTGCTCTCTTTAATAGATATTCACCAGATATTCACCAGATATTCACCACCAAACAACAAGGAAATTAGGGAGAAAAATATGACACATACCTCTCAGTAAAAAGCTTCAAATCATCCAAAATATACTGTTGGGGTATGCTAGCCAACTTTTCTTTGCTTCTGTTCCATACGAAGTCAAGTTCTAATGAATCAGATTTCATGACTGCATCATAAAGGTACTGCCCTAAACAAAAAATAGAACAGGTGAAGAGTAGTTCCTTTTAATCATCTAAAGGCTAAAGTCTTTCAGTAATTTCGTAATAGAACATTTTGGCAGCTTTGTAATTACTAACTGATGAAAATATATGTTTGGTTTTAATAAAATAGAATGATGTCACTATGGGAATCGCAAAATAAAAAAAAAACCCTTCAAAACACAGTTCAAGTGAGGCAAAAAGAAACCCAAATCTGTAACCATTAGGGAAAACTGACTAGGGATAATGTATTGTTAAACCATTAATCAAGGAACTAAAGTCATCGAGATCTCACCAATATGTCCATATCCGACAATACCGACTCTTCTTACAGGACTCATATCAGCCTCAACTTGATCTGTCTTCAATCTATCTATCTATGGTGATACTTTATTGGAATGATCTAAAAATCATCGTGAGGCTGGTGCAAGTTATTTTTAGCTCTCAAAAGGTCACTCGACTGTGAATTCTGCATCAGTATGTTCGTTAAAGAAATACCTGGTCACTTAATGACAGATAAAATTCAGATAGAATGGAAGTTACGAACCGTTTACATAACAAAATTATACGAAAATCTCAAAATTGTATATAGTTATAAAAGCACCAATATATTTTTATGTAGACTCAATTGTCACTCAGATAAATTTTCAGTGGACAAGTTATAACTTCATCAGAAATCTCTTGATAGGAAAACTTCCACCTGCATTTAACTTAGAAAACGTAACCAAGTTTTGGCACAAATGAAATCAACCAACATGGTATCAAGAGTAAGCTTGACTGAAACAGAATGCTTAAATAACATAATCAGAAATATCTGCAAAAAACAACACACAGATCAGAAGTAAGTATCTCTTCTCAAACAGTCACAAAGAACAAGAACTTACAATTAATAATACAATGTTTCAAATCAATTTTGTATTTAAAAAATATTTATAGTTTTTCTCTTCCTAAAAGTACATTTACTACCATAGCTATCAACAGGTTTCTCTACATTTTTCTCTGTGGTTTGTCAAACGTTTTTTTTGCTTCCAATGTCAACGAACAACAAGGCCTTCCCTGTGCCTTCAACCACATGGCTATTTCGCTTAATGGAATAACACCAGACAATTGATCCTGTAGTAGTACCTCATCTACCAACACGTAACTGTAACGCTTCTACGTCTTGTACAAGCTTTGATATAGAGTTCTCCCTAAACGTAAAATGACTTTCATAGTTCCAATATTCAGGACATTCTGCAGATCTTGAAATTCCTTTCTAGCAACAAAAATCTGCAAATTTCTCTCTCACACAAACAAGCACTACTGCCTGATGAATATTCACTTCACAGGTAGCAGGTTTTATTTCAGTCTTAGTCAGAAAGGTAAGACAGATCATCAAGAAGAATTACTATTTCATCTTAGAAGACTAAGATGGATGGCACTGTTTTCCTTTCCAAGAAGGCTTAAGCAGAGTACAAAACCCTACAGCACATTATAACATTATCAACAAACCATGAAAGTGTTACAATAAAAAAGTGACTGACTGTTCCTTCAAAACAGCACGGACTTTGATTGCTTGTGGAGTAGATATGCCAGAAGTACGCTGCACATATGAACTTCTCGCTGCCATTGGTACTTCTTGTAAAAGGATATTTTCATGTTTGCCTTTCACCTATGAAGAAAAACATATACATCATAATGACTGTATCACTTTCTATCGTGATCGAAAAAATCAGAATTAAAGAAAAGAGAAAAGAATAAAAAAGTAAGAAAAAGAATGCTTGTAGAATAGTTTTAGCAAGTGATAAAAAATGAAGAATATTCTAACACATTATTCTTTCTAGGTGACATTGGAGTTCTAAAAAAAGAATACTTTTTTGGAAGGAAACATTGAGATGGCTGAAGGTTACAAATAGCAGTTCATGGCATTTAAAAATTAACATTGATGATGTGCTACATCATAATTATCATTGATAACCATGTTTTGAAGTGGGTTAGCAGAAAATTATTTAGGATGAAAATAAGTACTTTGAGTTCTAGCCCATGAGCTAGGTCGATTTTAGGGCTCAATTTTAGGAAAAAGGGAAACTTCTTTTTTTGTTATCTATAGGGTCTGTACTTTTAGGAAAGGTATGATAACCTGGTCAAATCGGTAGCTTTTACATGGAATCAGGGGGTTAAAGTAGGAGTACTTTTGGCGTTTATAAGGGTTCCTTAAGGAAAATAGCATTTACAGTGATATATAATTAGTTATTCCTTGACAGTTAGTGATCCAAATGACTTGAAACTTGGTAGTCGTGCTGAAGATATGTTCAAAATTAGTTTGTAATAAAAAAAATTTCAAAAATCTTTTTCAGGGGGTTTGGTTAGGAGAAAATAGGGAAAAATCATGTTTTTTTAAACTATTTTTTGCATATTCTTTACTAAAAAGTCAAATAAACAATAACATGTCTCATTTAAAGTAAATAATATACTAACTCATTTAGGTAATACCAGAATTAGGCATAATTGAGCTAAAATTATAGATAATAATGCTGAAAAGTAGGTTTTCAGGGTGTAAAATTGCTATTTTTTGACGAAAAAACATCTTTTTTCTGGTTTACTTCCGATAACTCACTAGAAAACTCTTACAAATGGAAAATATGATTGACTCGATATGATAGCAGAAATAACTGAACATAATTGCGTATTATCTAGGTTATTTGGAGGCACCAGGGGGTAAAACAGGGGATTAAATATAATTTTTTAAGGGAAAAACGGCAAATTTCAGGAAGGAAGCAAATTATAATTATAATTAGTATGATATGTTTTTATTTTGGATAATAGGTACTGTAGCACTATATATAAAAGCAAAAGTTGTATTTTTTGATAGTCTTTTTTTCTAGCAGCAGATTCCAAATCAGAATCACTGTCATTAGCATCAGGTTCATCACAAATAAAACTTGAGAATGATTTGATGGTGTCTGAGATTAAAGGTGAAGAACAAATGAAGAGTTTCGTTGACAAACGCAAAGTTTATCAAAGTGTTGACTTTTACGATCCTATCAAGTGACTCTGTTTCGTAGCATTTTCATTTACTAAAAACATAGGCAAAGCAAAACTGAAAAAGTTGTGCAATTCAGTGCCCAAAGTGATATATCTGGAAAGATGTCTTTAATGGAACAGATCTAAAATATTGATTTGTTAGGTTCATCAGAACTAAAATTTTCATTCTCTTAATTGGCACAAGCATCCGTGCAAGTAGCCTGTTGTCGATATCTTAATAGATTGACATTATGACCTTTATGGCCATATACGTCGTAGACTAACACTTGTATTTTTCCCAACTGTTTGTCAAAACGTCTGTGTTCATTTTCAATTTGAGTGAACTGCTAAATATAGTTTTTCTCTTCAACAGCCTCTTTAAGCTTGGTTTCCAATAACAAAAAAATATCATGCGGTCGTCGTGCAACAAATGTTCTGCTACTTGTCGCATGACTTTTTGTTGCACGACAGTCTTGTTTCCATTACACGATGTCACGTGGTTTGTTTACAAATGATTGGGGAGAAATTCAAAATGCTATTTCAAAAAGGACAAGCGTTTGCTGATAACATGTCAGCTGTCTCTTTGTGCAACGTTATTAAGCTTCTAGAAACGTAAACGTAGAAATATGCAGAGAAAGAGAAAGCACTTATTCTGGGTTCACAGACTGTTTAAAAGTCGTTCAGTAACAGGAGCATACCACACTTTATTAGCTGAACTCAGATTTCATGATGGTGAGTTTCTTTAATCGATATCTGCGAATGGCACCCAACAGGTTTGAGCACTTGCTATCACTGGTACAACACATTTGTTGCGCAGCTGTATCACCACTGTCGTGGAGAATTTTTTCTATCTCTACGACATTGTCGTGTGACATCAAAAAATGTTGCACGATCTTCCACATGTTGCACGAAAAGTGTTTCCATATGTCGTGGGACTGTAGTACGACTGTAATAGGACGATCGCACGATGAAATTTCTTTATTGGAAACCAAGCTTTGAGGGCTTTAGTTTTCCTTTACCACTAAATGCACTGACAAAAGCAAATCCCATAAGTGCATGGAAGGCTAACAGGTAACCGTGAAAGAAAATCAATATTTTGTAGGTTGTAACACAGTAGTAATGATCTTTCACCTTTTCAATTAATATGACGTGAGGTTTTAGCTACCGGGAAGTCCACCTGTTCCATTAAAGACATCTTTCCAGATATATCACTTTGGGCACTGAATTGCACAACTTTTTCAGTTTTGCTTTGCCTATGTTTTTAGTAAATGAAAATGCTACGAAACAGAGTCACTTGATAGGATCGTAAAAGTCAACACTTTGATAAACTTTGCGTTTGTCAACGAAACTCTTCATTTGTTCTTCACCTTTAATCTCAGACACCATCAAATCATTCTCAAGTTTTATTTGTGATGAACCTGATGCTAATGACAGTGATTCTGATTTGGAATCTGCTGCTAGAAAAAAAGACTATCAAAAAATACAACTTTTGCTTTTATATATAGTGCTACAGTACCTGTTATCCAAAATAAAAACATATCATACTAATTATAATTATAATTTGCTTCCTTCCTGAAATTTGCCGTTTTTCCCTTAAAAAATTATATTTAATCCCCTGTTTTACCCCCTGGTGCCTCCAAATAACCTAGATAATATGCAATTATGTTCAGTTATTTCTGCTATCATATCGAGTCAATCATATTTTCCATTTGTAAGAGTTTTCTAGTGAGTTATCGGAAGTAAACCAGAAAAAAGATGTTTTTTTCGTCAAAAAATAGCAATTTTACACCCTGAAAACCTACTTTTCAGCATTATTATCTATAATTTTAGCTCAATTATGCCTAATTCTGGTATTACCTAAATGAGTTAGTATATTATTTACTTTAAATGAGACATGTTATTGTTTATTTGACTTTTTAGTAAAGAATATGCGAAAAATAGTTTAAAAAAACATGATTTTCCCTATTTTCTCCTAACCAAACCCCCTGAAAAAGATTTTTGAAATTTTTTTTATTACAAACTAATTTTGAACATATCTTCAGCACGACTACCAAGTTTCAAGTCGTTTGGATCACTAACTGTCAAGGAATAACTAATTATATATCACTGTAAATGCTATTTTCCTTAAAGAACCTTTATAAACGCCAAAAGTACTCCTACTTTAACCCCCTGATTCCATGTAAAAGCTACCGATTTGACCAGGTTATCATACCTTTCCTAAAAGTACAGACCCTATAGATAACAAAAAACCAAGTTTCCCTTTTTCCTAAAGACTGAGCCGAAAACCCAAAATTTTGGGATTTAGCTCATGGGCTATTCTTTAAGTAAGACTTGAGAATAGAGAAGCATGACAAAAGATCACCTACAGCTTCAAGTGCTCTTCTCAACTTTCTGAACTTCTCTTGCAAATGCTTCAATTCTTTCATCCATTCAGTTTCTTCTGTAGACATTGGTAACGCAACTTGCATGTTTCTGAATACTCGGCAAACCCTGATCGCAGATGGAATAGAAAAAACAGTAACTGTGACACATGTTAGATATTTATGATAAAAGGCTTTGACAAAACTAATGGAATTTTGTTGCAGTATGTTAATTTGTTGGACTTTTCTTATCTTATGGGTTTCACCTATCAATGATAGATCGAATGAAAAACAGGAAATCCGCACAGTTTATTTTCTTCTGATCATGAACTTAAATCATACACATTCATACCTGTCGACAATTGAGAACATGTTTTCCTGAGCATGCTCTAATTTGGCAGCGATCTTCTCAGTTAGTTGACTGTTTATTAACTCTTCTTGAAGATTTTCCATTTCGTTCTGTTGTTCTTCCTTCTTCACTCTCAGTATTTTACATCTACAAACACAAGTGCAACTAGTGTTGTTAAGTGTTGGTTTATTCCATTTGTTCATAATCTCACACTCCCATTTAAGTTATGAATGATTGTTATAACAGGCGTTTCCATAACCATCTGCAAGATAACAAGGACCGTAATTATGTTGTTCACAAAGACATTAGCAAGTTAGAAGGGTCACCTAAAAAATCCTGAAACCTAGGAAAAAGAAAATGATCACTGAATGATGATCTGTTGTCTTCAAGCAAAACAAAGGTTTGTTATAACGAACAGTTTTTTAATAAGAGATGTTTCTATAGAGGTTTCTTAATCATAAAAGGGACTGGATATGCGCGGTATGGAAGGCCACAATATAGCCAAGGAATTCCACACAATACCAAGAATTCACTTTACACTTTGTTTATAAGAATGCACCGATTTTAAAAAGCTCCTTAAAAACTTGAGGTGGTGACAAGAAATTCGCATATGTGACATGGAAAGCGAAAAGGGACCATTTGCCAGAAAATTACGCCTGTTTGCCGTAATAAATTCTGCTGACTAGGCGTAATTTCCATATTAATTCACATTAAAATTACGCCGTAAGGAAGACAAGCCATTGCAATTTTTCTTACGCTAGCGTAAGCCGTAAGCCGTAAGGCGTAATCCGTAAGCCGTAAAAAAAATTACGCTTAGTCAGCGTAATGTTTAGAATTCTTACGGCGTAAGGCGTAAGCCGTAAGAAAAACTTTAAAATTCTTACGCTAGCGTAAGAAGAATTACGCTTACGTAAGCATAATTTTTAATAAAATAAATTTTACATCAAGTATGATACATTTTTTTGGAAAGCTTATTTACATCTGTAAAAGCTCACGTTAAGAATTTTGAGGTAAACATGATCAATATGTTTTATACGATTATGAGTTTTCATGATCTTCCATGTACACAAATTAGCCGCTAATACAACGTTTTAGGAAAATAAATAGACTTTCCAGTCACTTCCTGAAAAAAAAGTTTCAGTAATAAAACTTTATAAAGGGGGAAACACAAGTCCATAAAAAAACTATTATCTTGTGATCATTATTCATAATATGAGTTTTAATTTTATGAAGTCAGTTTACAAATTATTTTTCAATGGTCGGCAGCTGAGGCTTTTTTTTGTTATTATATTATTGCATATTTATTTGACTTTTACATATTCAAAGAGTGCACAAAGAATGATACATCTTATGCAAATTTAATCTTTTGTTGCACACACATGTCAACATAATCAACCATCGTATTTTTCACTGATGTTCGAAAACTTTTTTACCTGGTTCTCATTCAGTTAAAGATAAACATACAATCAGTTATTTCGAAAGTTTCTACGAATAGAAACCGTCCGCTTTAATTCTATTTTAAGTTGTTCGTTCGATGATCCCTTGTGGAAAACGTTTTATCTTTGTTTTCATAAAAATGTATGTTCACTGTTTCTAGCGATTTTTATTGACTTCTGTAACTTTATTCCGATAATAGTCTGGGACACAGGATGAGTGTAGGATGAATGGAAGGAAAGGGAAATGAATACATTTTAACGTCGGCTTGACGAGTTGCAAAAGTTCTCTTTTGAAATACTCACCTTTATTTAAATAAAAATACATACCTGTTTCCTTCAGTTTTTCATCATAAGCATGAAGACGCTTTTCTGAAAGTCGTGGAAATCCGTAATCGGAATAAGATGTTATTAAGCGTAATACTTTACACTCCGAAAGTGTAACACAATAAATGATTACTCAAGCATAATTAACTTGAGTGTAACATTTTACTGTAATCAGTGGCAAATCCAAGAAAAAGTGAAAGGGCTTATTTAAAGTATTTATTTTGCTTATTTAAAGTGTACTGTTAAAGTTAATTAAAAACATTCGTTTGATCGTTTTAGTCAATCAATGACAAGACACTTTTGACCACACTACTTTACGAAACTTCAAACTCCATGAAACTTCAATATACTGCACTTATTGTTTCGGCCATGTAGACAAGGAAGTTAAGATTGAGAGAGTCGAGCTTTGCATTGGCGCTCAATCCTTGTGTTTGGGGTTCACAAGTTTAACGTCCCCCACTTGTTTACATTCTAAAATTAAAGACAATGAACTTATTTTTCTTACGGCGTAAGAAATTTACTTTTTTTAAAAATTACGCTTACGTAAGCGTAATTTTTGAAATTCTTACGCCGTAAAAAGCCGTAAGAAAAATTACGCTTACGTAAGCGTAATTTTTAGAATTCTTACGGCGTAAGCCGTAAGCCGTAAGCCATAAGAAAAACTTTAAATTTCTTACGCCGTAAGAAAAATAAAATTACGCGTAATATGCAAATGGTCCCTTTTCGCTTTCCATGTCACATATAACATAATCGAAAGTATCTTCTTATAGAAATATTCAAAATCTATTTATAAAAAAATTTATGAAACCAAAATGTTAAGACTTCTTTAACAAGAAATCACTGAAATCTGATTAAGACTTATAGATTTGATTCATACCTTTTTTCATACTCCAGCTTTGCAAGCATTAACTTTTGTATATATTCTTCTCTTAGTATTTGTGTTATTTTCGTCAGCAGCTTGTAATACTCGTCAACTTGCATAAGTCTATCACCGTCATCACACCTGCGCCATTGTAGATGACAAATTATTAATAGGCATGACACTCTAACATTTACATTATTCCAACAAGGTAGGAAGAGATTGGTATATAAAAAGCCACGAGTTGGACAAATCCGAAAGTTTGAGCATACATATTCTTTGAATGGCACAGGAAATCAGTAATTTTTATACACAATCAGATTTATTCGAGTGAATTAATTATTATGAAAGTCCAAAAAATCATGAAATCTTGAAAACTTATCCACGAAACGTAGCTCTTTTCACCAGTGTTAGCGATTATCTAACACATCAAATTATGTGACTTCTTAAAAGCAAAGCAAAGTGACATTTTCACTTCTATACGACAAAAATCATGATTATCATAAACTTTGAAAACATCACTTTCATACCTGATGAGTGGTACATTAGCTTTTTTGGTCAAAATGGAAGCGATATATTTGTCAAAACCGCCAACACCTCGTAGCCTCCGCAAGGGAGAGTGATAATGTGTAACTCTATCATAAAATGAAAATGAACAATCATGTCACCAGAGTGCAAAAGAACAAATAGAACTGACATGAGACATGTCCCACTTACAGTTGAGAGTCTGTTGTTTCCTCTGCAGAATTGGTATTGGTGGTAGCTCTAACAAATTAGATAGATATATAAAAAAAATGAAATGCAAGAGTTATGCAGAGTGAAAATGCAATGCTGTAAACTGATCATCCATGTGTTTAGTATCTTAGGTTGATTTAACATAGATAATCATACCTGTAATTGTCTAATATGATAAGTTCTCCTGTCAACATCAAACATACAACAGAATATCCATGAAGGAATTCTAACCGCACTATTGCACAGCCACAGATGGATGCTGATGGACTGAAGTAGTAAGAAAGAAATCTGAGTACTGTGGAAGGATTCCAAACATAAGTTCAGGTTTCACTCATAAAAGTCTTCGATTATTAGTCACTCTATTTTGACATGCAGTCAAGGGTTAAGTTCCCTGACCACTGTTATCTTACGATATGGGTGGGCAGAACTCCTATCCCTGGATTTCTCCACTTAACCTTGATCCTTATCATTTGCTGAAAGGCATCAAGGTTCTATTTTCTTTTTTGTGATTGTGTGACAATGGCAGAGCTATGGCTTCTTATCACTTTTTAGTAAATAATTAGAAGACATTTCAAAATATAGTTAGTGAATATTATGTCAGCCTTAAAATGGAACTATTCTGTGATTAAAATAATTTTGATTACCAAGTTTGTTCATCTCTAGTTTTTTTCAAATTCAGAACAAAAAGAATTTCTTTGATGTTTGCAAACATTTTGTACATTCTCGTTGTCACTGTAAACTAGATTTCAATCAAAGAAATACAGAAAGTCACATCAAGTTTAGTTTAATGAAGTGTAAGCATTTGCAACTACAAAAACAAAACTTACCTTTTCTCTGTTGGTTGAGTACATAGCAAATAATTAAGTTCAGCTGGCATCTCAATTGCAAGTGGTTCTTGGTTGTCACACATATCTAAGAGTTAAATTGGTGAATATAAATTTACGACTAATGAAAACAAAATGAAAAAATTTGATAAAAATCTGACAGAATGTACCACACATCAAAGCTTGTAATGTTACAATCGATTTAAATACCTGTAAGTAATATTCTGTTGAGATGATTTACCCAGGGCAAGCTTATAGTATGGAGTCCACCCTTTGATACTGTAATGTAAGAGCTGTTGTTGACAGGGTCTAAAAGAACAGAACCATTATTGTGTCTATATTCATAAAAGGTACACACCAATGGGCTTATATATCCAATTAAAAAAAGATGAAATGAAACTTTTTAGTTATGCATCAAAAGGAAGGAATGGTGATTGTGAATGTGGATTCGTCACATAAGACCACACAAAAATCTATGTAGTAGTTTTTTCCATCATGGAGGAACGATTGCATGGCATCCCCAATCGAGAGTGATGTTTTTTTTTGGAATATCTCGAGAACCAATGGGGATAATTGATATATTTTGGTTTACATGATTTGATCTAAATTTATTTGGGGTAGGGTCTGTGACATAAGTGAAATCTTTGATCAACGACATCTTTATAACAATTGCCCGTAGTGAAATGGTCCCATACATTTTTATTTGATCAGTTTTTGGGCTCTACAAAATGAGTACACTTTCTGTTGGCAATTCTGGGATTTAATTTTTCGTCACCTATTTTTGACACAGGATTTGCGCACGTTGTTCTGAAAGTTAGATATGGTAAAAAATTTTTACCAGGGATATTAGTTTCATCATCATCCTTAAATTCTGTAAAAACTAGCTGCCAAAGCATGATCATTCCTTGCACAAGAACAACTTGAGTGTGTGTTATTCCACTTGATGGAGGCTCAGATGTAATTTAAACAGCCTTCTGGTAGTTTCCTTAGATTTTTCAAATTCAAAAAGCTATTAGGAAGCAATGTGGTATAATAGAGCTTGAAAATAGATCAAAAAATCTATGACTAGTGTATCTGCGATCAACCGTTGGAGATATCTTCGGCCAACAATCAATCAAAATATCAATCAATATTTGTCAAAAATATAATGTCTTCCAGGTTGCGTGAAATACAAATAAACAGAGAATTGGCTATTAAGATAATAGGATTCGGTTGATTTTCAAATCCAATCAGAAAAAAAAAAGAAAGATAAAAACAGATTCCATAAAAAACATAACAACACACAGCTGAACTCTTCTGTTGCCAAGTAAATACCTACCTCTTATAAGTTTAAGGTTAGTGATTGTCTCCACAGAGATATTGTCGTCATCATCGTTACTTCTCTGTTTTACTAAATTTAATTCCAGTTGTACACTTTCGTATACATACAAAGCTTCTGTGTTGATCTCATCTATACTGCCATCGAAATCCCCGAACTAAGAAAATGAAATAAGACAAACAAATAACATGTCTGTTCAGCTTAACAGGTTTACTAGAAGTTTTGAGACAGAAGTTTGTTTTCAAACATCTGAAACCAGTTTGAGTTCACTATGGGTCCCACGAAAATGTGATAATATAATAATCATAATAATGAAAGCATGTTTTGCAGTTTTGATTGCTTACCCCAAACAATTAAAAAACTTACTTTTTCATCATTTCTTTCACTTTCAAGAACTAAGCAATGATGTATAGTTCCTTTATTTGTAGCCATTCCGACTACAGTTGGGGTAGTTTGTAAACATACTAGGCTGCAGTAGTTACATCCGTAATTATCCTCCGATGGTGGGTTCATTGTAAGTGGACCTTGCTGCTCCACTAATAATCTAAAATCAATAAATATAACATTTCAATAACTGTGTCAAACCATCCTTGCTTGCACCACAATTGTTTACCAGATTACATAGCTTTTTAATTATTACCAATCTATAGGGTCCATTCTATGCCAAAAGAGCGTCTGTTGATCGGACACTGCCCTCTACGTTTTTGTTTTTTTTTATGAAAATTTATTTCGCTTTAAAAACTTCAAAAATCACTCTTGCATAGGGGAGTCACGGGTTTAACACACCGAAATAAAGCTCAGGTTGCCCTTTTCCAAAAAAAGTGCCCTTTGGATGTTTATAATGTGCCCTTTTTCCTTCTGTCGGACACAGCCCTTCCATCCTAGATAAGACCCTGATTTATTTAATTTGTTACAGGAAACCTAGTTATTCTGAGAGCTATGGCAATGTCTACTTGATGTGAAGTGAGAAGAGATACCTTAAATTTCAAAGAGTAAATAAATTAGTAAGCAAATTCATCAACCAGTGTTCATTATTAGAACATTTCATCATGACATTTTACCAAGTTTTGGTTTGAAATAAACTGTTCCACCTTTTCATTAATAAGTTATCATACCAATTTTTCTTACTTTATCAGTTCTACAATAATTTTCTTTATCAATAGTTATAACAACAACCTGCTAACCACATCGCACAAACCATCTAGCTTAGCTCACAGCAGAATCTGACTACCTATCTATCTATTAGAATTACAAAATTCCATATAAACATTTCTTGTTAAAAATTTACATGTTAGCTTTCCCTTGTTAACTGACCAGAGAACTTATCAAAATAGTATCGGAAAAAGGGACAGTGTAGTCATGTATTGATACAAAAAAATCTTATACCTGTGCTGAGCAAATTTACATTTCAGCACCCAGACATCTCCACTTTCTTGCATGACGTAAATGGAGTGGGTAGCAATGCCTTGTTCATCATAGCATGGCAGAGAAATGTCAAAGTCAACTGCCAGATCCCCAAAAACACTGGCAAAACTATTAAATGAGCCAGTGTTAATTGATCGATGTGGATGATCAAAAAGGGGAAGACGAAGCGAAGGTTGCTCAGGAAGTGACACATCGTAAAATCTAAAAGGAATTATGAATGAGAGAAACAATGATATTGCAAATTGTACTGAAAAAAATCTAATCTTTCTTCAAATGTTTCCTATGTATGATAATCTCCTTTCCATCATAGAGGATAATAAATATTACATTAACAAACTAACTAAAAGAGATACTGTTCTTTAGAACATCGATGTGCTTCGTAGAAACACAACTATCCACAGAAAAAAGTAAATTGTATTCGATATGGTAATTTCATCAGTACTGTATAACAGGTAACACAAGGACACAAGTTTGATGAAAAATTACTGCCATAGAATTCATTTCTATAGAAACTATCTATAGAACACTATTTCAATGGAAATACTCTTCATCACAGTGACTCTTTGACAAGTTTATCCACTGGGTAAAGCAACAGATTAGCTTAGTAAAGTACCTATAATTAGCATTAACACTGACACAATGTTAACTACCATCATAAAATCTTATCCAAATATACCATCCAAAAACACCAATGACAACTCATCATTTGAAAATAAACTGATTGCCACATTACTTCCTGAAGTGGATGAATTGTGAAATCTCTCAGAATCTTAAAATTTATTCGTCCCTTGAGGTGTTATTGAGTGTCTTGTAACACGTGCTAAAATATCACAGCAAATAACGTTGACCCTCGATAAACTTACCTTAAACAATTATCATTTGTTAACACAACCAAGTGGCTGTCATTAGGGCTACCAGGATACCATGCTACTTCAAGAATTTTCGTTGATAGATGGTGTGTAAAAAATGATTCATCAAGTATTGTCAATCTAAAATATTGAGATAACTTTGAATTGAGATTTAGTCCTAAAAACAGGAGTATATTACAGTTTTCCTTAAAGTTTTACAAAATCTTGGATCAGTCTCTTCAAAAGTGTTTTCTTTAAAACTAAACACCAGCTTTATGAAGTAAGTTTTCCTAGATGCATAGAAGCTCTTCAGTAATTATTAGCTATTAGCTATTAATTGGCCAAAAACAGATCTAAAAAGTTTGACTAGGTGCTCATAACAGTGCAAAAACAATATTTCAATAACTGTTACAACCAGGAAAGCACCAGATGACACACAAAACCTTAAATTGTCTTGAACTCTAGCAGAGCAGGCATTATGACAGCAAAATCAAGGGTGTCCAAATAACAGCAACGACTTCGTGTATAAGTATTTTAAAGAACGTAACTGCCTATGAGATTTAGCACCCTAACAGTAGCCTGGATACTTCTGATGTAGTGATACACAAAGAAGTAACCCCAAATAACAAGTTGTAGAGGAAGCCATAGAGAAGGAATCCTAAGGACTACATTGTTACATTATTGACAGAAGAGTTTAATGGAAATGATGGATTTTCTTAAAGTTAAAAAAAAATGTTTTTTTTGTACTATTTGAATCTGCTTTTAAAAGGATGCCCTTATACCCATCAACCTTTCCTTGCCAGCTTCTAGTTCCATGGCATACCAGGCTTTAATCCTTATTAATAAATTTGTTTTTTCTTTACAGTATACAAAAGTTATATTGTTGATATTCTGTTACTTAAAAAAAACTTGCAACTCTCTGAAAATTTAAAAGATTGTTCATTAGACAAAATTCTTGGACAAAAGAAATTCACTTTTCAGGAAAAGTGAAACAACTTGGAAATAAGGTCTTTTGAACAAAATAATTTAAAAAAATTTTAAGTTGCTGGAGTGAACTCTGAAAACTAAGTAGTTTTGCATTTGTGAAGACAAGGTGGTAATTTTCAAGTTTTCTATATTTTCATTAGCATGAATTTTCCTGTTATTTGAATGCTTACAAAAAATATCTTCCAGTCATACATGATTTATCAAACTAAAAACTATACTCAAAATTTATCATGATTTTAAAGCAACAACATTTTGTTAGCTTTATGATTGTATTTCTAGAAACGGTAATTATGTAAATCAGAGTTGAACAGATGAAAAAAGTCAAAAAAGCATCACATCTGGAAGTATATAGATAATTTCTCTATCAGATAGGGCCTTAAATTATCAGTACATTACCAAAATGTCTCACCTACAATGAATGACTTTTTTACCACCTTCATATTGCCCTATCGCACCCCATCGTCTAGGCAGTTCGACCACTCCAACTCCATGTGGACCAAACACTACTGCATGGTGACCAGAGGTGCTTATCTTCAATGTTGTAATATCAAATATTGGCGAAATAGATGTAATCAGCTTCTAAACATAAAAATAGTCTCCACTGGATTTGTTGTTTTCTGATTGCAAATGATAAATTTGTTAGAGTTATAGATGCAAGGTATTTTAAAGCCTAGTAAACAAAAAAACTTAACCACAGCACTGGGCAGAGCATCCTGACAGATTGATGGCTTAGTAGATAAAATGGAGTGCTTCCTGCCCTCTGTTGTTTACCTCTAGCAACAACTTCGATTATCCTTTCATTCATTTAAAAAACTCATTGATTATGTACAATGGCATAGCCTATGCAGTTAAAAAAGAACTACAGTACTTGTTTGCTCAAAGTATAGCCATTTCAGTACCATTATAGATGTTTATGAAAACATCAACTTTATAATAACAAAAAGTCTAATATGAGATATTTTAACTTTTACCATCAATATATTTCCAAAACACCTAAGATGTTTTTTCCATTTCTTTCACTACTTTTCTAGTCATGATTCATAACTGATTTCTAACACATTTGTATGAAAATTTTTCTATATTTTGCCTCCATAAATCATGTATTAAAATCATGATGGTAAAGGTACTAAGGGGCTGTTCATATGGAGGTGAGCTGGCCCGGTTAGCCGGGCTAGCTCACTTAGCAGAGATCTCACTGTCATTAAGGAATCTTCATAAAAATAAATTGTGTTCATATGAAAAGCGGGCTAGCTCACTTAAGTGAGATCTCATTTCATTTGACCGGGATCTCACCTAGGTGAGATGAAATTTGTTCATATGAACAGACCAGCCCAGCTTAGTGAGATAGATCTTAGACAATTGTGCACGCGTCGAAATTCGAATTATTGTTTAAGTGATTTAAAAAACATTCTCCAGCCCGGTTAAGTGGGATGAGAAAAGCCATATGAACGCTGGGTGAATTTCATCTCATTCAAGTGAGCCAGCCCGGTTAACCGGGCCAGCTCACCTCCATATGAACAGCCCCTAAAAAGTCTTGGGTCTCCGACAAGATTCCGCCATACAGAAAAAATCACACCTATATTGAACCAAAATTATCGTTACTTAAATTTGTACAACTAAGTATAACAGGGTATAAAACAGGGTATAAAAGACCTCCAAAGCAAACGCAGCATCTTCAAGGCCTTTTCTCAAGTGAGAAGATTGAGCAAAAAAGGTAGTGTGTCAAAGTTTGAAACTGTAAAATGTAACCTTGTAAGTGAATGATTTAAAATAATAGACTTTTCCCCTTCGTTTACCACATTTAGCATCATGCTTTCTCAGGTCAACTAAGAGTCGTTGTGACCACTCTTTTCATAAGCACAAGTTGAGCCAGACTTTTTGTGGAAAAATTCGTCTGAATAGGCCTTATGTATTTTTAACATTGACTACCACCTAATTTGTTTTTGAGATCATTAGCAACCAGACTACATTGAGACATGAAAAGCCCTGCAACCTTTCAGTTGTTGGGAAACAGTCCTACTTGATCATCTTGATTTTCAGCACCACCAACAGCACCATTTTGTTTTTGGACCTAGCCGCAACTAAAAAGCAGTTTGATTTCCCTCATGCTCATCCCAGTTTTATGTAAAAGTGACTTTTTTGATACTATCTTAAAGAACACTTGGAAATATTAAAAAGGAGGCATTTATCTTCTGATAATTTTCTAAATGAAATTCATAGCCTTTCAAAGTTTTCTTGTTGCTATGGTTTCAATATTCATTCTTCTATAATTCTTAACTTTATACAGTGTTCATTTTTGCTCTTACAAAAAAACATATTACCAAGCTGAAAGTAAGTTGTTTTCACTTGTTTTTTCATTTTGTTTAATTTCACTATGGAATGTATTTTTCTTCTCTAGTTTGTCATGGATGTTTCATTGTAAATCTAAATGTTTGTTTGTTTGCATGTTAATTGGTCTACACCAGATCAATGTATTTATGACTTTTTTTTTAGTAAAGCTTGGTTTCCATTGTGAAATAAGATGAAATAAAGTGAAATAATTTTTGAGAATAATTTCTTATTTCATGTTATTTCATGTTATGGCATGCATTTCTTTACGTGAAGAAGAATTTTAGCAAAAAAATAAAACCCTGTCTTATATGAGAAACAGTGCAAAGGATATAAAGAGAAGGATGTAGTTAACAATGCGTGGTCTGCAGTTATTGTAAATTCCCCAAGTAGATAGTATGGTAAGGTTTGTTCATGACTTTCAGCTAATTTTCTATCAACTGGGACATGTAGGAAATCATCTTCAAACATTTTGCCCTTTCTGAATTTGCCAGAACATCACTGTCGTTGTTGGAACCGTCAAAAAGCCTGAAGCAGCAATTTGCGTCGCAAACGGCTATCAGGAAAACACTAAGGAACTTTTTATAAGTTCCATAAAGTGTTCTGTTTAGTTTTCACTCTGTGTTTTCTATCAATGCATCCAATGGCATACCTGAAGAAATATTCCCTGCCTTCATTTACGAAGCTCCTTGATAAGATGGTGATATTCACCAAGTTCCTCCCTTTTTTGGAAAATATTTCTTATCCAAAATCACAATGAACTTTTTTCTGTTTTCTTCTTCGGTTTTTTCTTAGCAACAACATTAAGAAGACATCTTCTGGGATACTTTCCATATTATTAATGAGTTTCTTGAAACAACATGAAATAATAGTGAGTGCAGTGGAAACCTATGCATAATTAATTTTCTGACATGAAATAAGAAATTATTCTCAAAACTTATTTCACAATGGAAACCAAACTTAATAAGTAGAAAATGCCTTGTAATTATATTAAGAAAAAAAGAAAAAATTTGAATCATGGATAGGTTGTGACAAATTTCATATTTTTATATATAGTTGCTTGTAATATTATCACAAAAATTGTTTCTAATACAACATTAAATTAATCTCCTTAAAGATAAAGCTTGACTGCATATGGTTTCATGAAAACTTTGGGCTTCAATTTACACAGTGGTTTTTCAGTAGTTTTGGGTGTTTTTGGCATGCAATAAAGTTCAAAAGTGTAATTTCTCTGAATATTATCAGATCAAAAGTGTCAAATTTTACACATTAAAAGTGAAAGGGGGACATTAAAGTGATATTTGCATGTGTCCAATTTCCACATGGGAAAAATGAGACACTTTTTAATTTTTTAAAAAACTAGCCAGTCCTCAAGGCTGAAATACAGTATCATTTTCCAATGATAAGTTTCCAATTAACATTGAAAAATGACAGTGTATTCAGAAAGAAATGTCATTTCTTTACACTCTCATTCCCAATGACATTGGAAAATTAAAAGTTAAAAATTCTCAACTTTTAATTTTTCAATGTCTTTTTTTTCTATCGTTTTGAATCAAATCTATTGTTTCCGCACACATTTTTGTTGTACGCAATATGATTAAGACGTATATAAACATAAACGAAAACAACATTTCGAACAAGACTAATGAAGATACAAGAAGCAACTGAGAATTTCAAGGAAATGTGGAGGAGTCAGTCAAGTTTATGGGATCTCAAATCCCAGGGTGACCACAGAACTTTTATGGAAAAAAGTAGAGGATTTTGGAGGACTTTAGAAGACATTTTTTCTCAAATTAGAGGATTTTTCTGTAAAAAACAACGACTTTTCAAAGAAAAAATAGGATTTTAGAGGATTCAAATTTTTATTTTTGTATAATTTATTTATTCAAACTTTATTTTTGTATAAGAATTTTCAAACCATTCAACATCGATGCAAAAAACAAAAAATGTTTGACAGTTTGCAGCTGCCTTTAATGACAAATTATCAGTGGCCTGATAAAACTCAAACTTCAAAAATATAGGCTACTATCAAAAACATTCCATTGCATTTTTTATGTAACCTGAAAAAAATATATAGGATTTTAGTGGAGATTCTAGCAAAAAAAAACCCCAGTTTTTTAGACTTTAGGACATTTTTCAAAAAATAGGACTTTAGAGGACTTTAGAGGAGGCATGGCCACCCTGAATCCCCACTCGATAGGAGAAAGCCAGGAGATACCAAGTTCATTTCATCAATTTAGCCATGATGGCTTTGGTAGATGCTAAATGGTGTAGGATTCCGTACTTACAACTCGATATCACATAATTTTAACTCGAACTTATCATAGCTTTTCGAAAAGCGAAATTTCGTATGTAAAAAATTCAATTTCCGCGCGCATTAGCGAAGAGAAAATTATTGTGTAATTTCCGTCTTTTCTATCAATCAATCGCTCAATTTTACTGATTACATTGACTATATATATATATATTTTGACTGCATATCAAATTTCAAAGGCTCACAAACAGGGATCCAGTACGAGTAAATAAAAAATCTTTCAATGGCTTTTGTGTGTTACTTTTTAAAAAAATTATGTATTTCTACAACAAATGCCCTTCCATCATTTTGCTGTCAGTCCCTATCATTCTTAAGAACTTTATGGTACCATTCGTTACACGAATTACAACAAGCCATAAAAAACCTTCAATATCTTCTTTGTACAACATATTACGGTGGCGTAACTGAGTTAAACTTTTGGGCAGGTGCGTTTTTCACATATTTGGGTTAGAACTACCAATCGTAAAGCAATAATAGCACCCTTCTCTACACCATATAGCAACAAAATGCACAAAGCTATTTTATGCAATTTTGTTGACAAGAAATTAATGATTTATATAAATTTAGTAAAAGGAATATTGCATGAAAAATTGCCTGGCAAGAAAAAAAGGACAAGCTAAATCCAAGGACGGTGCGATAGCACTCAACTCTATGGTAATTTATTCCATATGGTAATTATTCTGCGAAGTGATCCCTATTTTTCCTATGGTCATCATCACAACAGATGAAAAAATTTTCACAACTTTGGAGAAATATAGTCGCAATCTTGTTCTTATTGTTAACCCAAGTCTTGCACTTTATGTATGTTATCTATCTAGGTAGGAGAATTCCGAAAAGAGAATTACTTTAGAATTATATTCGAATTCAAAATCCCCATCAATTCGAAGAAATATTGCATGATGAAAGAATTCAACCACCGTTTTTACAATGTTCAACAAATATGTTTTCATTCATCACTTTCGCATTTTTCAAATAGCGTTAGGATTGGGGTTAGGGTTAGACCACATCATCAAAAGCAGTGGCGTTTATTAGAAAACAGACTAAACAAGAAATACAGTTTGTTGCTTTTCAGGACCGTAATTTCTTAAAAAATATTGAGGGGGCTAAAGAAAAATGGAGCAAGCGAGGCGAGCGAGAAAATATTTTGAGCAGGGGAGTCTCAGGGGTGCTCTAAGCCCGCCGTCGGAGCTCCCTTGTGTTAAGTTTTTCCTAAAGTCGATGATACACAAGTCGATTAGTTGTTTTCGACTGAGTCGTACTTATGTTGCGCATATTAAAAAGTTGCCGATACAAAGGTGATACACGCAAGTGATTTTTTCTTTCTGCATCATGTATTCAGACAGTGAAGAAGAGGTTGCAGCTGCTGCTATCATCATCGTGGCTTGCCAAGAAAAAAAGAAACGTAAAAAAAGAGTATGGACGAAATCTTGGCTGAAGAAAATTATTATTATTATTATAAACATATTTATACAGGTTGACTTTTTCAGAAATTAAAATTCTGCTATCAATAAAGGACCTGTTTTATAAATTATATACAATAAAAAAGATAGCAAGACTAATTAGACAGCTGAATAAATTAAACTTTTAAATTTACAGATGGATTCTTCTCTTCTTAATTCATTGAAGGTCAGGGCACCTTGGACAGCAAATGATCGTCTTCCAGACTCAGTTCTTGATTTTGGAACAACCAAACGATTCCCATTTCCTCGTGTTGTAATGCTATGTTGGAATCTTTTGAAATGGAATAAATTGTTTTTGATTCCATGCAAAGAAAGAATTGATTTCCAAAGAAAGCACTTTGGAGTTTACGACACACTTCTGCGTGAATTTCGACTGGAAGAGGAAGCTGACTATTTTAACTTTTTGAGGATGGTCCTTTGTGATTTCGATGCTTTGTTGCGTCTCGTTGAAGTGGCTCTCACAAAGCAAAATACGGTCATGCCAGATTCCATCCCACCCTACCTTAATATTTGTTAAGATTCTTATAAACATATCATTTTAATCTAGAAGTTTTCATATGCGCATTTTCTGTAAAAAAAGAAGCTTTTTGATTGGTTTAAAAAGATGCGATTAATCACAGAATTAAACAGGTTCGATTTTATTTTAGTCGAAAGCAACTTGTAGAATCATGCTCACAACATACGATTTGTTCATGATACACGCAGCGATTTGTAGAATTCTACAAATCGAAAGCAACTAATCGACTCGTGTATCATCGGCTTAATACTTAACTTCAATTTTTCTTAAAATCATTCCAAATTTTAGCTTTTTAGTGTTTATAATTTTTATTTCAACCAAAAAATATTGGAGGGGTTTCAGGGCACTGCGCAGGAACATTCAAACCAAATTCTTGTATCTCTAATAAAACTATGAGCTTGGACTGTTCAATGTGCAACTAAAATATCCGATGATTACGATGATTATAAATGATCATCCATATGAAAAATCTTTTGCAAAAACATGAAATATTCCTTCTGTATAAACACGTGCTTTTGTTTTGCGCTTTTGAGAATTGTATCTATGGGGAAGATCATACTTCTCCGTCGCGGACATTCTTAAGATGAACTCGCCAAACAAGAAACATGGACAAGTGAAAGTACGGAATCCTACACCATTTAGCATCTACCGATGGCTTTACCCATGCACTTCTTTGTTTTCGTCTCCTACATTCGACTCTCTTTTTTGACAAAATATAAACAACGACAGCAGCTGCTGTTTTTTCCTCAGAGTACAATGTTTGTAATATTTAATGATATTTGTGCAAAATGTCAAAATTTTCAATGTCATTGGAATGTTTCATTTGGAAAATTATTATTGTCATTCATTGGGGAAAATAATTAGCTTTTTATCATTGAAAAGAAGCTTCAAGAATCCTACTGTGATGAACGAAATTGTTCAGAGATGAAGGCTATTGAAGCAATAAAAGTCAATCCAAAATATTTCTTTTCCTATGCGAAAAAAAAGGTTAAAGCAAAAGTGGGCCCACTGCTCAACCCAAAGACCAACAAACTAACAAATGACAATAAAGAAATGGCGGATTTATTACAGATGCAATACAAAGCAGTCTTCAGTGACCCCCTCAATGAATACAAACAAATCAGGGAAAAGCCAAATATCTCAAAGATTTCAGACTTTGATTTCTCAATTGACGATGTTGAGAAAGAAATTGATACTCTGAAGCACAATTCAGCTGCTGGGCCTGATGGTGTGCCTGCTGTGTTTCTTAAAGAATGCAAGTTCACCATCTCGAGACCCATTTACCTGTTGCAAAGAAAATTTTTGGATGAAGAAACGACTCCAGAGATTCTCAAAACAAGCATCATTTCCCCAATCTTCAAAAAAGGCGATCAAGGAGATCCAGCCAACTACCGTCCAGTTTCACTAACGTCACATGTGATAAAACGTTTTGAAAAGATTGTGAGGAGGAAATTAATAGACTACCTTGAAGAAAATAACCTTTTCAACCAGAATCAGCACGGTTTCAGAGCAGGTAGGTCCTGTTTGAGCCAATTACTTTCCCACATGGACACTGTTTTCTCCCTATTGGAAGATGGCTACAATGTTGATACAATCTGCCTGGACTTCAGCAAGGCCTTTGATAAGGTCGACCACACCATCCTGCTGAGGAAACTAGAAAGCCTTGGAATCAATGGTAAACTGTTAAGTTGGATCAAATCGTTTCTCACCAACAGAACTCAGCATGTGTCAGTCAACAGTCACCTCTCTGATCCAACAGAAGTTAAATCTGGCGTGCCTCAGGGGTCAGTCCTTGGACCTCTTTTGTTTATCATAATGATCGCAGATATTGATGAGAAAGTTAAATTTGCAATCATCTCCTGTTTTGCAGACGATACTAGGCTGCTAAAGTCCATCAAAACTGTAATGGACAATTTCCAACTCCAACATGATCTTAACAAGGTCTATGCCTGGACAACTGATAACAACATGAATCTAAATGGTGAAAAGTTTGAACAGTTGTCATATGGTAAAGATGCTAAACTTAAAGAAAATTCCATCTATTTTGCAGACAACAACACCATTATCAAAACCCCCAAACATGTCAAAGATTTGGGGGGTGATCATCACCGATGATGCCAAATTTGAGGAACATATCAATGCTGTAGTAAAGAAATGCTCTGATCTCAGCGCATGGATTCTGCGCACTTTCAAGTCACGAGAAAAGAATGTGATGTTAACTCTTTGGAAGGCGCTTGTTATTCCACATCTTGATTATTGCTCCCAATTACGGTCACCAACAAGAAGATCAGATATACAAAAGATTGAGATGGCCCAGCGTGCTTTTGTCAGAAAAATCAAGAGCATGCATAATCTATCCTTCTGGCAGCAATTGAAATGTCTAAAGCTCTACAGCCTGGAAAGAAGAAGAGAACGCTACCAAGTAATCTACATCTGGTCAATTCTAGAAGGTTTGGTGCCCAACTTTCAACGCACTGAGGGCGGACAGATGGTTGGTGGTATAAACTACTATACACACCAGAGACTTGGTAGAAACTGTTCTACCAGAGTACCCAAGCTTGGGCCCTACAGAAATCTGATCGCTAGCAGCTTTGCTTTTTGTGGTCCAAAACTCTTCAATGGGCTTCCTAGGGAACTAAGGAATTGTACCAATTGTGCTAAGGACGTCTTCAAAACAAAACTTGATAAATATCTGCGTACTGTGCCTGATCACCCTCTTATTCCTGGGTATGTCCAGTTCAGGCAAGCTGACTCAAACAGCCTTCCAGATATGAAGAACTCCATTGGACTCAATGAGTTGAATGTGTGAGGATTCACAAAAACAATATCAAGTAAATCAAGTACCGTCTTCGTGTCTAATTACGGACAGCCTCCGTAATTACGGACATCGATCAAAACATAATTCCAACCGTCTGTAAATTAAAAACACGGCACATCCCGTACTGTCAACCAAACTGTAATAAAACAAACTTCAGAGAGAGATAATTAAATTTATTTGAACGCTAGAGAAAATTACCAATATGCCATTTAGAATTTATTTTTCTAAACTTTTAAGATTTAAAATAGACTGCGCCCTCTTGCGAATCATGCCTATTTTTATGAGCTCCATGTGTACAATGGTAGCCATATTTACGAATAAAAAATAATAATTGCCACCTCCGTCATGAAATATCGACAGGTCGAAAATTTATGTTTAAAAATGAATTGAGGAATGAAAATGTTTTTAGATCATACTTTTAGAAAGTTAATTATCATAAAACAAGTCAAATAAATAAAGTTTTTGTACGTCAATCACAGTGGGGGAGGTTACTTTTTACTGAGTATTGAAATATATATAGGCCATTATGATTTTCACGGTCCATTATTCTCCAAGTGTTGCTGCTAATTGCTCTCTATTGGATTGCTCTGTTTCATAAAACATTTTATTCAGTTATACGTGGTGAACTTGGCAAGAACGCATGTCTATTTTCGTGACAAGAATGTTTGTTTACATTTTGATGTCCGTAATTACAAAGGTTGTCCGTAATTAGACATGAAGACGGTAAGTAAGTGTATTATACAGCCTTTCGTAGTTGGCTATTTCTATGACTGTGTAAGTCTTTCGATGTTTGCTAAACCTGTACAGTAATATTACTAGCATGAAGTCTGTGCATTCTCAGCAAATCTTACTTATTGATTTTGTCCCATTTTACTTGGCTTATATACCCTTACTTTTTACTTACTTACTGTATAAGATGTAAGTACATGTACAAGTATAAACTCAATTTCAAGCATACCTGAGTAACTGTTTTACGTAAAGCTAACTTTATAGGAGATACTAATCCAAATTTTTCTTCTTCTCCTGCTGCTTGATCATCATCATCGTTGTCTTTTTCAGTTGTTGGTGTCAAGGCAGTTGAATACAGACACTTCTTAGATTCAGACCAATATAGAAGGACTTCATTTTTGCAATCAAGCAAACTTAGTTTAACAGCAATCTCCTCTTTACTTTCCAAGTATGACTTATATTCTAAACAATCATGTTTTACTAGAGTTTCGAAAGTTTCGTTTCTTCCAGCAACATTCGCCATTTTTAATTTTTTTTGGCTATACACAGAAACACGTGAGAAATCATAAAAGAGCGCCCGCCGGGGGGGAAGGCAAGAGTTTCCGCCAAAAACTCGTCGAAAACCAGATTCTCGTCTCGAGTTTGCCATTCTTTGCCTAACACTCAGTGTAAGCTCAGCGTTGTCATTTGATTATTGAGTTAAGCTGAGGGACCGTAAACTGCCACAGATAATAAATAAGCCCACCCCCTGTTACTAACGTAAACATCAGGCCGGCTCTTATATAAGAAAGATAGAGAGAAATCAGAAAGTGTATAAAAGATATATATATGAAAGATAAAAATATATGTCTTTGTTTCTTTTTCTATGTTATTATTATCATTATTGTTGTTATCAAAATATTATTGAATAATAATAACAAACAGTAAGAATAAAGTAGAAAAAGAAATAAAACATATTTCTCATTTATTTCTTTACATTTTCTGAATTCTCTCTTTCTTATATTTGGTCCATATAATTGAAAGTAGTGACTTCATTAACGGGTAGAGAAATTTCGCAAGAGGCTCAGCAGGATATGCCCAATAATTTTATTGCTGTTTTTCTCTTTAACAGCTATCCTTTTTTTGCGCTGTAGATGTTACTTGGTTTCATTGCGCGCATGAAAAAAATCTTCTCCCACCGTGTAGTTACACTGATAATACATGATGGCCCAACCACGCCACATGACGAAATTTTGGCTACCGTATCTCCTCTATTTCTAATCCCAAGTTTTGGATCCAGGGCGTTATAGAAGGCTCATTCATTAGGGCGGCGTTTATTACACACAAAATGAAAAAAGGTGTTTTCCTAAAATACATTACAAATGATTGTGTAAAAATGCTTTACGCAAAAGATATGTTCACATTATACAAAGTCAAAGAATATCAATATCACCGTTCTCTTTCTAGGACATGAAAACTTTCATAGCTTTCGCTGACGTCAGGTTCGAAGGTTTGTAGGATTTTCAGAAGTTTGCATTGCCTGTTTCATCAATAGAATCAAACAAGAGACGAATCTACAAAAAGATGTCAGACAAGGAAGTTTTACCGATAAAACTGTCTCCAAATTCGAAGCATTTTTTAAAGATGCGAGAATTTGGTTTGAATGTTCCAGCACAATATTAATTACACAACAAAATTCATCCAAACCTGAAAGAATGTGAAGTTACTACATTACACTTTCGAATGTTTTTGATCACATGTGAATGTTGTATCTCGTTTGTTTCTATAACTTGCTTCAATTTATTCCAGTGCTTGTTGTATTCCTGCGTAAGCAAGGAATACTTTGAAACCGTTCGTGTTTTTTTTGTTGGATTTCTGCGTAAGCAAGAAAGCCTTTACGATCGTCTTTGTTTTTTTTTCATCTTACTGTCCAAACCTAGTCATATTTGTTTCTCCAATTTCATTGGTTCATAAAAAAGCCGTCTCAATCGTGATTGGTGCATAATGCCCGATTTCTACGAAAGGGTGCTAATATAGCCACCCTAACTTCAATAGCGATAGTTTATTGGCTGATTTTCGCCATGCCATGTGATCGTCTACAAAACGTTTTAAAAATGGCAGCGAAGAACGTGTGTAGTTTGCTAAAAGTTTCTTTGATGGAAATATGGCTTTAAAAGAAGTTAATACAGCTTATAATTTTATATAAAGAATTGCATTACTGTTGGGAACTTATCATGTTCACAAAATTAAATTACAGTGTGGTTATTCTGTTTTTTGAAAGAAGTTTTCTTGAAGTTTAAAATATGAAAACAGTGGTGCCAATACATGGTGTGTGGAAGAAAAGGTATTTCTTGTTTTATTTTTGCTCCAAGCCTTTTTAAATATGAAAGACCTTTTGTATGTGTATGCATTTTTGAAGTCAATTTTTAGAAGCTTTTGGATTTTTAAAGCTCAGCTTAGCTTCCTTTCAGCTCCTCCCCAACATCACCAACATATGCACTTTACAGCTATTTATACTATATTTAGTAGCAATTTTTGGATGTATTCTGCTGGCTATATCAGCTTATCTCTTTTCTCCCTACGTATGTTGTATTTTTTTAACTTTCAGATTAGATATGAGCTTTAATTTCTAAGTAATTATTATTGTGATATTTATATTTTTCATTCTGAGGAGAGATCAATATAGAAACTTTATATATTAGTTTGTACTGCCCAAACGATATGTTGGTTACCGCCAGTATACACAATCTTTTTATAGGATTCGTTATATTTAATGTGGTTAAATTAAAGTTTTGTATTGTGTTGATGCACTTTTTTGGAGTACGTGGGTGGCAAATATCCAGTAACAATCATTCAGCTTGTTCGTACAAAAAAAACAGATCTTCATAAATGATCTCCACGATAGCATAAAGAAAAGCCCCTTTTTATGTTATGGTAGGCTGACTTTCTTGACGAAAACATTGTCAGTCGCATCAATATTTTTGTTATTTAATGCTGATACTTCTCGAGCTGAATGATGTGACTGTCTTAGTTTTGCAGGACTAGTGTGCTAGTGTTGCATTTTTGTGGCATTTTCAGCAGCAAAGCTTGCAGAAATCCTTCTGCCCGGTAGGGCATCTTGTTTTTTTTTTTTTTCATCTTACTGTCCAAACCTAGTCATATTTGTTTCTCCAATTTCATTGGTTCATAAAAAAGCCGTCTCAATCGTGATTGGTGCATAATGCCCGATTTCTACGAAAGGGTGCTAATATAGCCACCTTAACTTCAATAGCGATAGTTTATTGGCTGATTTTCGCCATGCCATGTGATCGTCCACAAAACGTTTTGAAAATGGCAGCGAAAGAACGTGTGTAGTTTGCTAAAAGTTTCTTTGATGGAAATATGGCTTTAAAAGAAGTTAATACAGCTTATCATTTTATATAAAGAATTGCATTACTGTTGGGAACTTATCATGTTCACAAAATTAAATTACAGTGTGGTTATTCTGTTTTTTGAAAGAAGTTTTCTTGAAGTTTAAAATATGAAAACAGTGTGCCAATACATGCATGGTGTGTGGAAGAAAAGGTATTTCTTGTTTTATTTTTGCTCCAAGCCTTTTTAAATATGAAAGACCTTCGTGTATTTTGTATGTGTATGCATGTTTGAAGTCAATTTTTAGAAGCTTTTGGATTTTTAAAGCTCAGCTTAGCTTCCTTTCAGCTCCTCCCCAACATCACCAACATATGCACTTTATACAGCTATTTATACTATATTTAGTAGCAATTTTTGGATGTATTCTGGCTATATCAGCTTATCTCTTTTCTCCCTACGTATGTTGTATTTTTTTCAACTTTTAGATTAGATATGAGCTTTAATTTCTAAGTAATTATTATTGTGATATTTATATTTTTCATTCTGAGGAGATCAATATAGAAACTTTATATATTAGTTTGTGCTGCCCAAAGGATAATGTTGGTTACCGCAAGTATACACAATCTTTTTATAGGATTCGTTATATTTAATGTGGTTAAATTAAAGTTTCGTATTGTGTCGATGCACTTTTTTGGAGTACGTGGGTGGCAAATATCCAGTAACAATCATTCAGCTTATTCGTACAAAAAAACAGATCTTCATAAATGATCTCCGCGATAGCATAAAGAAAAGCCCCTTTTTTATGTTATGGTAGGCTGACTTTCTTGACGAAGATTGTCAGTCGCATTAATATTTTTGTTTATTTAATGCTGGTGCTTCTCGAGCTGAATGATGTGACTGTCTTAGTTTTGCAGGACTAGTGTGCTAGTGTTGCATTTTTGTGGCATTTTCAGCAGCAAAGCTTGCAGAAATCCTTCTGCCTGGTAGGGCATCTTGTTTTTTTTTTTTTTTCACTGTCCAAACCTAGACCAATTTTTGTCGATGGGAAATAGCCACTCAAATCATTAATGTTCCCAACTTACATTCTTTTTATGATTTAACAGTCTAAACTCACACTATATTCATTGTATACAAGTACTTTGCTTGAAAAGACTCTAAAAGTGTAAAATATAAGCTCTAGCGAAAGGAATAATTAACATATGGCTAAATCGCAGATGCCAAAGTAGAAATGTTTTTCACGTGAGTCTTATGCAACGTTCTTACGTTTTCCGTAGTTGTTTTAAAAATGGAAGCGAAGAAGCATGCGTAGATCTGAGAAAATTTCTTGGTTGAATATATGGATATAGAAGAGGTTATACGGCTGTCAAACTTAAAAGAATCAAGAACATTTATGATCCAAACTGATAATCTACGTGAAACTAATACTCTTAGTAGTTATTCGTGATAAATAAGCAGTTCTTGATGCTTCAAAACAGATATGAACGACTACCAATAGGGTATGTTTATAACGATTTAATGCGTAAGGTTTCTATTAGTCTTTCTAAATATAATACAATTTTTTAATTTATGTTCCTAGATAAGCTACCCTGTTTTTATAAAGCTCTGGAATCATGAAGCACAGCTCATCTTCCTCATCAACTTCTACCTATTTTATTTATCATTTGATGACCACTTTTTTAATTGACTAGTCGAATTTAAAATATTGTATGATTCTAAAATTTGTATACTATCAAGCTGACGATAAAAAGGAAACACAGATATTTTTATTATTTCGCAAGGCCAAGTAAAAGTTTTTATTATGAAGTTCAGGTACAAACAACATAAAGATTTTCATACTGTATAGTTTTAAAAGGAGTATTTTGAAACGTCCACGGAAGAGTGTTCTCTAATGGATTTTTAAACTGACGGTGTTCCATTTTAAGCTTGATCTCCGGCAAAATTTTTCAAAGTCTCTTAACTTTTATGATGCTCTCGGGAATGTAATTAAATGAATTCGAAGTTATTACTATTTACGCCACAGATTTTCCCTTCAAAACTTAATGTGACAAAGTTTTCATTACTTAATTACTTTTTGAAGATGCTTTAGGGAATATAACTATGAATAAAAAACTTTTTGAAAAAATCTCTAAATGATGCAAAACAGTGCAGTTTATATGAAATAACAAATATTACTTCTTTCACATTCACCTTTTAAAGCACAGATTATTCTTAACACGATAATCTTTTAATTAGTTAATTGCTTCTTGAAGATGCTTTAGGGAGTACAACTTCGAATGGAAATCTTTTTAAAAAAATCTCTAAATTGATGCAAGACTGAAGTTTTATATGAAACAACAAAGTTTAATAGTTATCGTAGCTAAAAGGTAAAATGTAAAATACTGCAAACATCATTCCGCATTATGCATATGGTTTTAAAGCGTGAACTAACACTCATTTCTTTCTGAAAAGGCTCCAGAAAGTCTTACAGTCATCCGCAGGAATACTTCTGCCCGGTAGGGCATCTTGTTTTTTTTTTCACTGTCCAAACCTAGACCAATTTTTGTCGATGGGAAATAGCCACTCAAATCATTAATGTTCCCAACTTACATTCTTTTTATGATTTAACAGTCTAAACTCACACTATATTCATTGTATACAAGTACTTTGCTTGAAAAGACTCTAAAAGTGTAAAATATAAGCTCTAGTGAAAGGAATAATTAACATATGGCTAAATCGCAGATGCCAGGTAGAAATGTTGTTTCATGTGAGTCTTATGCAACGTTCTTAAGTTTTCCGTAGTTGTTCTAAAAATGGAAGCGAAGAAGCATGCGTAGATCTGTGAAAGTTTCTTTATTGAATATATGGATATAGAAGAGGTTGTAGTACGGCTGTAAAACTTAAAAGAATCAAGAACATTTATGATCCAAGCTGATAATCTACGTGAAACTAATATTCTTAGTAGTCATTCTTGACAAATAAGCAGTTCTTGATGCTTCAAAACAGATATGAACGACTACCAATAGGGTATGTTTATATCGATTTAATGCGTAAGGTTTCTATTAGTCTTTCTAAATGTAATACAATTTTTTAATTCATGTTCCTAGATAAGCTACCCTGTTTTTATAAAGCTCTGGAATCTTGAAACACAGCTTATCTTCCTCATCAGCTTATACCCATTTTATTAATCAATAGATGACCACTTTTTTAATTGACTAGTCGAATTTAAAATATTGTATGATTCTAAAATTTGTATACTATCAAGCTGACGATAAAAAGGAAACACAGATATTTTTATTATTTCGCAAGGCCAAGTAAAAGTTTTTATTATGAAGTTCAGGTACAAACAACATAAAGATTTTCATACTGTATGGTTTTAAAAGGAGTATTTTGAAACGTCCACGGAAGAGTGTTCTTTAATGGATTTCTAAACTGACGGTGTTCCTTTTTAAGCTTGATCTCCGGCAAAATTTTTCAAAGTCTCTTAACTTTTATGATGCTCTCGGGAATGTAATTAAATGAATTCGAAGTTATTACTTCTTAAGCACAGACTTTTCTTGACGCGACAAACTTTTTATTACTTAATTACTTCTTGAAGATTCTTTAGGGAATACAACTTTGAATAAAAATTATTTAAAAATTCTCTAAATTGAAACAAGACTGAAGTTTTATATGAGACAACAAAGTTTAATTGTTATCGTTGTTGATATTCGTAGTAAAAATTGAAATACTAAGAATATCAAATGATATACTTATCGTAAGTAAAAGGTAAAATGTAAAATACTGCAAATATCATTCTGCATTATGCAGAAACTGACGGTGTTCCTTTTTAAGCTTGATCTCCGGCAAAATTTTTCAAAGTCTCTTAACTTTTATGATGCTCTCGGGAATGTAATTAAATGAATTCGAAGTTATTACTAATTACGCCACAGATTTTCCCTTCAAAACTTAATGTGACAAAGTTTTCATTACTTAATTACTTTTTGAAGATGCTTTAGGGAATATCACTATGAATAAAAAACTTTTTGAAAAAATCTCTAAATGATGCAAAACAGTGCAGTTTATATTAAATAACAAATATTACTTCTTTCACAGCTACAAGATAAACTGTAAAACACAAAGAACATCATACCACATTATGCATATTGTTTTAAACCGTGAACAAACATTCACCTTTTAAAGCACAGATTATTCTTAACGCGATAATCTTTTAATTAGTTAATTGCTTCTTGAAGATGCTTTAGGGAGTGCAACTTCGAATGGAAATCTTTTTAAAAAAATCTCTAAATTGATGCAAGACTGAAGTTTTATATGAAACCACAAAGTTTAATAGTTATCGTAGCTAAAAGGTAAAATGTAAAATACTGCAAACATCATTCCGCATTATGCATATGGTTTTAAAGCGTGAACTAACACTCATTTCTTTCTGAAAAGGCTCCAGAAAGTCTTACAGTCATCCGCAGGAATACTTCTGCCCGGTAGGGCATCTTGTTTTGTTTTTTTTTTTTTTTCAATGTCCAAACCTAGACCAATTTTTGTCGATGGGAAATAGCCACTCAAATAATTAATGTTCCCAACTTACGTTCTTTTTATGATTTAACAGTCTAAACTCACCCTATATTCATTGTATACAAGTACTTTGCTTGGAAAGACTCTAAAAGTGTAAAATATAAGCTCTAGTGAAAGGAATAATTAACATATGGCTAAATCGCAGATGCCAAAGTAGAAATGTTTTTCACGTGAGCCTTATGCAACGTTCTTACGTTTTCCGTAGTTGTTTTAAAAATGGAAGCGAAGAAGCACGCGTAGATCTGAGAAAGTTTCTTTGTTGAATATATGGATATAGAAGAGGTTATACGGCTGTAAAACTTAAAAGAATCAAGAACATTTATCCAAACTGATAATCTACGTGAAACTAATACTCTTAGTAGTTATTCGTGATAAATAAGCAGTTCTTGATGCTTCAAAACAGATATGAACGACTACCAATAGGGTATGTTTATATCGATTTAATGCGTAAGGTTTCTATTAGTCTTTCTAAATATAATACAATTTTTTAATTTATGTTCCTAGATAAGCTACCCTGTTTTTATAAAGCTCTGGAATCATGAAGCACAGCTCATCTTCCTCATCAACTTCTACCTATTTTATTTATCATTTGATGACCACTTTTTTAATTGACTAGTCGAATTTAAAATATTGTATGATTCTAAAATTTGTATACTGTCAAGCTGACGATAAAAATGAAACACAGATATTTTTATTATTTCGCAAGGCCAAGTAAAAGTTTTTATTATGAAGTTCAGGTACAAACAACATAAAGATTTTCATACTGTATAGTTTTAAAAGGAGTATTTTGAAACGTCCACGGAAGAGTGTTCTCTAATGGATTTTTAAACTGACGGTGTTCCTTTTTAAGCTTGATCTCCAGCAAAATTTTTCAAAGTCTCTTAACTTTTATGATGCTCTCGGGAATGTAATTAAATGAATTAGAAGTTATTTCTATTTACGCCACTGATTTTCCCTTCAAAACTTAATGCAACAAAGTTTTCATTACTTAATTACTTTTTGAAGATGCTTTAGGGAATATAACTATGAATAAAAAACTTTTTGAAAAAATCTCTAAATGATGAAAACAGTGCAGTTTCTAGAAATAACAAATATTACTTCTTTCACATTCACCTTTTAAAGCACAGATTATTCTTAACACGATAATCTTTTAATTAGTTAATTGCTTCTTGAAGATGCTTTAGGGAGTACAACTTCGAATGGAAATCTTTTTAAAAAAATCTCGAAATTGATGCAAGACTGAAATTTTATATGAAACAACAGAGTTTAATAGTTATCGTAGCTAAAAGGTAAAATGTAAAATACTGCAAACATCATTCCGCATTATGCATATGGTTTTAAAGCGTGAACTAACACTCATTTCTTTCTGAAAAGGCTCCAGAAAGTCTTACAGTCATCCGCAGGAATACTTCTGCCCGGTAGGGCATCTTGTTTTGATTTCCTTTCAGCTAGATGAAGAAGGGAAGGAAATGATCTTCCGTGCTTTCGCAACATGTACTATTGCAACAAACGAAGATCGTTCAGAAAATCACTTTGTACATAGTGAAGGAATTTCACAACCTCGTCCCCAGGGCTTCTTGCCTATTTGATTATACTGATGGCAGCGAAGACCTATCAATTTCCCCTTTTAAACATCGGACTATGTATAAGCCCACCCAAGTATAAGCCCACCCAAGTATAAGCCCGCCAAATTTCGCCTTTGAACCGTGGATATTGGCAGTTTAAGGTAGATATTTTATAATTTCTAAAGAATCAATTGCATTATGACTTGACCTTCATTCCAAGAGTAAACCTCTCTCCAGAGGGCTTTTTTTCATTTCTTTATTTTGGAGGAGGGTACCAAAACATTTCATCGAGGAACACGGAATTCTTATTCAGCCTCATTTCCAAAACAATGCTGCATCTTCTCCTGAACTCGTTATGGTCTCGACTTTCGGTCAATTTTTTCATGACGGTGCTATCGAAAATAGACTGGGAGTATTTACGTGTGATTGGTCAAATGTGTTATATTTACAGGCTAACAATAATTAGCTAGCTCGCTATTGTATCGTTTTCCTTCGTAGTGTCGTAATTCTTCTAATTTAGTGCGAGTCAAAAAATAATTATTTTTGGCGATTTATGCTATTTAGTTAGAGTTAAAAAAGCACTTTCGAAAATTCGCGTTAAATTAGAACAACTCGCGTTAAATAAGAGGCTTTTTGATTATTTTTAATCTCTGAGCGACGTGCGTTACTTAAAATTGATTTAAAAAAAATCCGCACTAAATTAGAGATCGCACTAAATCAAAATTACAGTAGGAGTTATATATTAAAAAATACAAGAGCCAGATGGCGGAAAACGGTAGCAGCAAAAGTACTTGCCACAAGAATACTTTTAAATTTGAAATTTTACTTAAAGTTCTTAAACGTTCTGTAAACGTTACTTCTTGAAATATCTTACTGGTGGAAAACAGGCATAAACGATATTAAAAATTTAAAATTACTAAATAGGGTCTAATCGCAACACACCAGCAATTTAATTTATTAGAAGACAAAAGAATTATACATGCATGAGCTGTTTATAACGTACGTTTTTTTTATAAGAGCTTACGTAGAAAAAAAAAACGCGTTTCTTCGAAAAAAAAATATGTATGTTTTGAATTATAATTTTTTGAAACCGAAAATGAATTCAAACAGATAACTGCCTTTTTTTAACTCGATTTTTGAAAACCTTGATGTTCAAAGACAGAACAGATAGCTAACAAACGTAGAAAGTAATAAGAAAGTCTGATCTGTGCTTTACTGACACGAAAAACATATCTATTTTCAAGTGCCAAAGTTCATTGATTCAGTACCATACAGTTTTATGTAGACCTATTTGATTAATATCCATTCCTTCATCAATTAAGTGATAAAATATCAAAGAAAACGTATTTTAAATGTATGTGATTGAAAACCTTCGAAAATTCAAAAGGCTGCGTTCGTTCATTAGAATGCATATTGAGTTTTTAGTGGGGACTCGCATACTCTAAATCGTAGGCTAAAAACTGCCGTTTCGGCCGGAGTAGTAGTAGTAGTAGTAGTAGTAGTAGTAGTAGGAGTCCAAGGGTGTTTTAATACGGTATTCGCTTACGCTGCTACCGTAAAAAACATCTTGCAGAAAAGAACTTGTAGGCAAACCTTTAACCGTGTTGTCGATAATACGAAGTTGTAGCGCAGAGGCATAATACAGTTAACTTTCGTTATATCTCAACACACGCTAGCTCCAACAAAAACCTTGGTCCCATCAGTACTTGCAGTCCGCTAAAAATCTCGTTACCTCGAAGTCGTGTTTTCTCGAACTTTTTTATGCGGTGGTCCATTGAGAGTTCGAGATAGCGAGACTCAACTGCATTATCACACTGCACGTCTTCTGTTTTATCAGAAACATGCATACAAGTAACATCAGATGGAAATTCTTAAGAAAAGTTTAACAAGCATATAAGCAACATTGCAAGGCTGAGGTAAGGGAATAAAAAAAGACGAAACACGAAATATTCATGTGGAACAATCTTTTCTCAATTGTGTAGGAGTGTAATACATCCACGTAATAGTATCTCAGATCATGAGGTAAAATCTCCACATTTGCACTGAAGTTCGTTGATCGTGTTGAACGTTATTTCTTTATTTCAGAAACATTTCAAACGACCAAAAACGCTTAGAAACGTTAAGCTTTCCTTGAAAGACACGTTTCTTATAAGCAAAGACGTGGATATACATTACTGACTTAGTCAATTACCTTTCGTTTGAAAGCAAATATCTACTTATACTAATTCGCGTGTGTGCATCCCACTTTTATTTTAGAGAGTGTTGTGTTTTTTCTAAATTTACGGTCAAAATCTTCTTAATCGTGGTCATTTTTTCGTTAGACCATTGATAATATTGACGATTAGTATAATAGCACGCGGCGTGACGTCAGTTATTTTTATCTTATCTTATTGCATTGCATCCCCAATCGAACGCGACGTTTTTGGGGAAATATCTCGAGAACCAATAGCGATAACTGACGTTTTTGAGGGTCTGCGATACGGGTGACGGGGTGACGCAACATTTGGACCTAAATTTTATTTGGTACTGCGGATATGACGTCATTAAAATCTTTGATCGACGATATCTCTGCAACGGTTGGTCGTAGCGAAACGATCCCATACATTTTTTTGTTCAGTTTTTCGAGCTCTACAACATGGGTACGGTCTCATTTCGAGATTTGGTACTTTAATATTTCGTCACCTATTTTCGTGACAACATTTTCGAAATTAAAGTCGTAAAAAACTTTTACGCGAGATACTAGTCTATATACTAATCACGAGTGTGCATCCGCTTTTTTCACGCTTTCACTCTCTAAAATTTCGGGTCCTTTTTGCGGTCACTTATTCATAATGGAGTGTCAGACCACGACGGTTAATGTTTTTCTACGATTAGTATAGGGGAAAACATTGCATTGCATTTAATCGTTTCAAATGTTTTGATTATTCGCGAGATCAAGAAACAATAGACAACAACGAAAGTATTGCGCGAAGATTTATTAATGTTTTTAGGGTAAGTACGCTTTAGAACTTTTTTGTTTGTTTGTTTTGTTTTTTCTTATAGTATTCATAGGGTTTCTGCGTCATTACTTTTCAAATAATACGTGATTGAAGAAATGAATATCATGGTTTTTAATCATGACGGTCTGGGTACGTAAAGAAAATCGCAATTGTTTTTAATTCAGATTTCGACACTTTTATGACTTTCGCGTTTGGCTTTTATTTCCATTGGGGTGTGGATTCCATGAACATTTACAGCGATTTTAATCTTTTTGTTGTTTACCTGTACGCACAATTTATTTTTACTACTGCATATATCGTATCGTGAAAGATTTATTATGAATATTTTGATGTGTTTCAGATCTGATTTCAAAGTTTTTCTGTTCATAACTCCAGTGTTGAACTAAAATGCTTCGGGTGGAATACCTAGAGATTTCTAATTAATAGAGTGAGAAGTGTTTTTTTTCCGTATTATGTATTGACGTTAAGTATTTTCATCACGGGGAACCATTGCATTGCATCTTCAATCAATTTACTTCACAGAGTGAAAAAAGCGGATGCACAGTGCGTATTTTTATTTTTGATGGGTTTAAGATCTTCCAAGTAAAACGACTGTTCTGCGTTCTTATATTTAAAGTTCAAAGTACTTACAGCACTGACACCCTTTCTGTTCGTCATGCTGTGATTTAATTTTTCGACACCATTTTTGAGATGTCACTTTCAAAAAAAACCCGTAAAATATTTTTACACGGGATACTAGTGAATTAACATATTTATAAATATATTCAGAAAATGAAACCATACACCACGTGCAGTTGTGGCTCAAAAGCATGTCCAATAGCTTAGAATGCCAAACATTTGTCGGGTTCGCAGGTGAAATTACGAGGTTGTTGAATTGGATCATAATTGCAATGAGTACGGTGCGGTATTGGCGAGTCGACGCATTCTCCTGTAAAATAGAAAAAATCAAATAATAAAAATAGAGCTATCCATAAATTACGTCATTACAGTCTTAGCCTCGTTTTCAATCAATTTTGACAAAAGAAGCTTTATGGTCAAGCTTGTTAACTTCACAAACGACCAAACAAAATGAAGAATTTCTATTGCTAGAAATACGTGTACATGGATCACACCATCGTAGAGTTACTTAGATCTCATAATTTACCTCGTGTTTCTGTCTTGATCGCGCAGCTTCTTTTCCATTTCGGCATCCGTCAGCGTTTCCAAGTACGGGCACCACTTATCAATGTCCATGCCCGTCCGCAGAGCCATGTCAACCGTTGGTAATGGATTTTCGCTGAAAGCGTACGTTCTTTTATTCCAGTTCAGCTGACCACGTATACTATAAGCTATAGCCGTCACAAACTCACCGCCAAGGCCAAGCTCTGTGCATAACGAGAGAGCAAATTGTTCCGGGTCGTTTAAAGGTTCGGACATGTCCCATTCGAATTGATCTTGTAATGAAACATTGCCCACATGGAGATTCAACTATGCAAAACAAACGAAATACAGTTAATATTATTGTAAACCATGTATTAAAAGAGCTTCACTGAAAATAAAACATATATGGTAGATTTATTTAATTAATGCTCATAAGTAAACCACTACGAAAACAAACAATACGTTTTATCGTGCCATTCAAGTCATTTTTTGAGAAAAGGAGTCGTGGAAGAACAGAAATAGAAGCTGGATGTAAATATAGGCGGAATCACTTAAACGATGTTAAAACGCAATAATGGAAAGCCTTATGTGGTACTAGCAAACATAATACACCGATTGAAGTTTGTGTTGATTTTCGCGCTTTTAGCAATCATTTACCTCGTTAAATTGGTGTCAGACTACTTAACTTTCCTCTTGTGAAAAATTATAAATAAAAATACTATTATCACATGGTTGAACTGCTTTACTTTATCACCTTCACCTTTATGAATACATTCATACTGAAAAATTAAAGAGGTTGGAGTTCAAGCTGGTAAACCAGTGGACAAATTTTTTGAAAAATCTCTGCTTAGGAGTGCATTTCTAAAGAAATATACACAGTATCTCAATAAACATGTTCTTCGTCGCAGTGACTTTTTGACGATTTTGCCCACTGGAAAACTATAACTTATATGATTGGATTTGGTAGCAGAACTCTACTTCAGACAAAGAATATAGCACCTTAATGATCACCCTTTGATCTGTCATTTCACTGAGGGAGATGTCAGGTTCCATACTATGTTGTTTCAACTGCTGTTGCATAGCTTGTATGATGGCTGGCACAAACGTAAGAGTTGGAAGATCCAAATCATCACAAAGAACTTCCGCAAAAGCTTCCAATGAAATTAATTTTTCTACAAAACAGAAAACCAGGATTATCCAATATCAAAGTCGAAATTAATGCCTGTCTGAAAAATACATACCGTAAACGACCGATTAAGCACCCAGGACTCAAATAAGCACCCCGTCCGATTAAGCGCCCAGGTTTAGACAAAAAATTTGTAATAACCACCCAGGTTCCGATTAAGCGCCCAGACCCAAAACTGAAGTTGGGCACTTATTCGGCAAAAACATATACCATATTTTCTCTATTAAACTCCCTGGGTGTTTATTAAATTTTTTGGATTTTAAAGGGGGCGTTAATTAGAGAGGGACATGAAGAGATTTATAAAAGAAAAACTCGGTATAACTCTTGCTTGGAGTTAAAACACCAACAAAAAAATCTTTCGTATGTTCCCAGTATATAACCAATAGATTTTAAAATAGTCCATAATTCGATTCCTTTTTCAACCATAAAGGTCGACAACACTTATTTTTATAATTTAGAACTACGTATTTATGTATTTAAGTATAAAAGGCTATTGTAACAAATGGAAATACCTGAAAAACAATAATCATACTGACAACCATAAACAGGCTGTTTATTGCAAACTCACAATTGTTTTCTTAGAAATGCCCCCCTTTTATCAATTGAAAGGGGGCCTTTAAAAGAGAGGGGCATTTATAGAATATTTTAAGGATTAGAGCGGGCGTTTATTGGATAGGGGCGTTAGGAGAGGGGGCGTTTAAAAGAGAAAATACAGATATATCGAGAAAAACATGGTTTTTAGTTTTCAGGATAATGAAGGAAACTTAACACAGGAATCGATCATTTACGGTACTCTTAATACTCTTCCCTTGTCATAGAATAACTTATAATATATACCACTGATTAGGTATCATCAGACTATGAACAAACTACGAACATTTGAAAAATGAGCTAGAAGGTTGGCTGAATTTTTTTTCTGATGCAGTTACTACATTTGTGAGTAAAACAAAAAAACAGTTGGATAAAAGTTACCAGCAAAATTTACCAACCGTTTTTGTTCCATGTGAATGTGTCTCGTAATTTTTGTCCATCGATTTCAATGTCAAGTCGAATTGGAATCAATTCTTCTGCATCTTTTGCGGCTTCATGAATAGCAGCCATATCATGGTCATCATAACTAAAACAGAAAATTAAGATAAACAGTTGATTACTGAAAATCAGAACTTGTATAAATATCAAATTTTGGGAGAAAAACAAGAGGGAAAGAAATGGGGGCAAAACAAACAGGCTGACTTAAAAAAATTTAACAATCCCTGTTTGGACATAATTTTGTACCAATGATATACAGGGAAGGTTATTTCAAATATATATTCATGATGCTCCCTACCAGGTGGGGAATGTTTTTACCCGCTTGGCACCAACACGATGTCGAGCTATAGGCGTGCCAGCGGGAACTGCATCTAAATGGTGAGAGCTGTTTGGCAAAATGGTAGGACCCCATGGATCCGGCTTGCCGCGTTGTCTAGTCTTGGTACCAAGCAGTTGTGGAGAGTCTTTGTTCACAAAATTATCAGATTTGAACTTGGAGTCATTTTGAATTAAATCCTCGATTTCCTGTGCCTTCACAATCATCACATGTGCAGGTAGTTGATGTATAGCATATTTGAGCATCTTCTTCCTTTCTTCTGGTGACGCCAATCTTTTCCATAAGTTAGGATAACGTTTGTATATCGACCCACGCATCATTTTTAAGTAACTACCAACTTCACTGCCAATCATGTACAGTTCATCACTACTGTCGCTGAGAGGGAACGATTTTGGCTTTTCTCCATATGTTTGCAGAGGCATTTTTCCCTCAAACCCCAATAATCACAATAATAACTTTATGTTCTATTATAAATTGTTCTGGATTTAACCCAGAGAAGAGCTATATAAAGAACAACAGACAGTAAGAAAAACAAAACAGATATATGTTAACAGACATTACATAAACAACGAGGAAAGCAAAATTAAAAATGTCATGAGAGGATTGGTTATATATTATATATATTGAGTTACTCATTGACGTTTGTGATAAACCATGCAAAAATAAAAGATTAGGAAATCAAGTGTCAGATAATCCTTTCATTTCAGAGCAATTTGTCTTCATATCCATGATAGAAAACGTTCCACAAATTGATGTCAGAAACAGTAAGCCTTCAAAATACACATTAGACCAATATATCATTGTCACATATTATCAAAACTACTCACTTAGAATAAGTTAGAAAAGTGCATTCATTCTTGTCGGTTGTATCCAGTCCTCAACAATCAGCATCACAATATGGAAAGTAGAATTACACAAAAGAGCATATAATCACTCTTATTTAGCAGGGAGACATTTACATGATTTTAAATTTTAATTTTAACAGAGGCATATAACCAGTACATTTACAATACTATAGAACTTTTCTTTATTAGCAGCACTTACATTTTTTAAAAAAAGTTGACAATGTTTCAAGAAAAAAAAACAAGACATCTTGTACAAGCTTTTGAGTTTATATTATAATAGTATACACTAAATATTGATGAAAAAGGTAATATTCATAAAGCGAAGAATAGATTCTATGTATATAGTTAAAGTTCTTTGAACTATGAGTGATAATACCAAATCAATTTTATATATATTAAGCAGCAGTGGCATAACGCAGGGCCCGCGCTACCGGGGTGGCCAGGGGGGCCATGGCCCCCCCACTTTTTTGCTAAGTAAGAAACTTTTTTCACACATAAATTTAAAAATTAAAAAAAAAATCGGGTGTGGCTACGCAACTGAAAAAGGAACAGCCAAAAGCTTATTATGCATTCAGGCTTTAAAGACCACTACCGAATCATTTACTTTGATGCAATCGACACCGTAGTCATGGCCATTAAGGACCGTTTTGAGCAACCAAGCGCTATCAATTCTTTTCAAGCATCGAGCAGTTTCTTTTGACATCCATCAACTCCGACGACCCCTACCAGACAGAGATAGGCGCTCTTGAAAAGTACTTGGATGACCTTGACATCTCTGCACTGCCTGCCGAAATCCAAGTTCTGCGCTCTCGTTTTTAAAAATGAAAAGGTTGCTCATTTTGAGGAGATAACAGACAATATAGTCAAATCAAGCGGCGCACTAGAAAGAAGTCTCTTTGGAAACATCATCAAGTTGATGAAGCTAGTCCTTGTTGGTGCAGCTACAAGTGCAACACCCGAGCAATCAAAACTTGGGTTCGAGCAACAATGACTCAAAAGTGTTTCAACTCTTTGGCAGCTTTCTTTTCACAAAGAACTTACGGATAACATTTCTTTGGTATGGTATGTTTGGTATGTTTCTATTAACTATGGGTAAATATAGCCAACGAATTTGTTGCCTCGAAACCATCCAGAAAAAATATTGTTGGGAAATTTGTGGATTCTGATTTATGGTATATATACTACATTGTTATAGTTATAATTACTACTATAATTACTTACGTTCTCTTTAAAAATGATTCAAAGATTATTGTAGGTGTATAAATCTTTAGGAATCAGTACACTGTTAGCCAATCTTGAGCTGTCAAAATTGCAAAAACTTTCCTTGCCCTCCGGCGTCAACCATGGTGGCGCCTTCACTCTAAATTGCCGATTTCAAAATTAATCAGTATAAAATGTGGCCCCTCCACTTTCAAATTCATAGCGCGGGCCCTGTAACGGTAATGTGTTTGACTGGCACACCAGAGGTACTAGGTTCGAATCCCCCTATGGAAAAACACAAATTCTACTGGCCGCGTCCCAGGTGGTACTGCTACCAGCCCGTTTCCCCCGTGAAGTCTTCGGATGTTTCGGGGTTAATATGGCTGGGTAAGTTAGAAATTAGTGCCAAAAGTTGAAAGATTGTCAGCTGGAGTGTGTAGCTCTCTGCCTAGTAACGGTTTCAGCCTTGTAGAGAACAATCAATTTAAAAAATATATATAGATATACATGTTTCAAAATGTTGAAAACTGAATTTTCAAAACTTTGTTCAATTAGTATACTGAATTTCAAAATCATTTTTATATGCATGAATTAGAAAGCCCTTTCCAACATCTTTCAACAATAACCATTAAACACACTGTATAATACAAAATCATCAGTCTGGTGAAAGTTTGCACATAAATCTCAGGCATATGTATTCCCGCAAAGGAGGTTCATAGCAGTGCTATGCAGCCTTAGTAAAAAAATTAAATCATAGAAAAAAGCATTATATATTATTATATTATTGTTCTAATTTTTATTCCATTTATTATATATATCAGAAAGATTCGCATAATCAAAAAATCAGTTTCACGTATATATAAATTTCATTTCATGGTTATTTCTATAAAAAAATTTCATATCAAAGTTGTTTCACATAAAAATTCCATTTGACTTACGAACTTGAATTACTTTTTATATGCAATAAAGAAATCAAAATCTTCTTTATACTCAATAAACTCCTCATTTGCATATTTTTCCTTTAATTCTGATATTCCATCCTCAATATCTTGTGTACTCACTTTGCGCAATGTCGAGACATAACACTGTCTTAATGAAGTCCATAGATTTTCTTTGCTTATGGAATGTGTTGAAGATTTCAATTCTTTTTCAACCAAAGAAAACCCACTTTGAGAGAGCAAATTAATCATAACCTTATCAGGCAAATGGGTAGGATCATAAGAATTGAAAGTATCCTTCAATTTTTGAAACCACGGCAAATTATCACATGATGCCATTCTGATGATAACAAAAATCCCCCCAGGATTCATATGATCATAAATACCTTTAAATATTTTTGGCAAATTTTCATTGCCGAAGTGGTGCACAGCCATACGCACAAAAATGCGATCAAATTGAGTGTTATTTTCAACGAAATGCAAAGCATCCATGCAGAGCGTTTCAATTCGGCGATCATCTGTTCCATGTTGTAACATTGCCTGAAAAGGCTCTACACATAATATTGGATAATTTAACTCAACTTTATCGAGAAACCGTTTAGTAAATAAACAAGTCCCAGCCCCTAAATCTACCACTTTATGATTTGGTGAACACTTCAGAATGCTTTCCAGAAAATCAACATGTTTATCAACAACGATGTGATGAGGACTGCACTTAAAATCATCAACATTCAACCCAATGTTCTTATAGTGATTGGCAAATGCCATGTTAGCAGCTGCCAGAAGAACCAATTAAGCATAAAAATCTGAAATGATTCTCCTTGATGATGTCGAAATTATTCTAAAGTATATAATTAATTGAGCTAAAAAGGTTATGAAAATGAGTATAAACAAAATATATTTCGTGGCTTAAATGAAAATCCAAAAAGTGAATCTGTCCCGAGTGCTCGTAAATAAACTTATGTGGTGTTAAAGTGATAAAAGATGATGATTGATTGATATCATCATATTGAAAAGTTATAACATTTCATATATATTTAAGTTTACATTTTGTTTTCAAAAGCTTCACCACACGCATACACTGACTATACCTTCCCTGAAACAAAAGCATAAGGACGAAGACATGACTAGTTTATACTATAAACTTTCTTCTCGTAAGTAAAAACCCCACAAAAGGACTCGCATTGACTCCCGCCATTTTCCATTTGTTCTTTTTACTCTCCTCCTGGCCCCCGCCAGGGGTTGACATGAAGCGTAATCACTGTCCTCCAGGTTTATTGAAAGATTCGATTACAGCAGAAGCAAATTCAAAGTTTCAGTTCAGGCACGCCGTAATATTACATGTACCCTCTGAATTTTTAAAATCAATTCATTTTCTTGTAATGGAAGCATCAGCTCAAGGCAACCTGACACCATCCTCGTCCCCAAGCCTTTTTTTTCGTTTCCATGTTGTGTTCTGGGGGAATAACTGTGTCTATTCGCCATATGAGGTCAGGGATTTCACGTAGAAACTACTAGGTGATGTTGTAAACATGTATCGACTGGGGAAGTTCTTCATTTTTGATCAAACACCGGGTAAAAATGTTTTCCCGGCTGTTTGAATTTCGAAAACCATGTTTGCCTGAGAGGCATGTATCAAAAAACAGTCATGTAGAACTGGAAAAACTAATCAAAAAGTGTAAGTGATAGGATTTTGTGGGTCAAATGGAGAGTAGGGTATTTTTAGCGTTTTACACAGCTATAGTGTGGACACGATGCTCCAGTCTTGCGGCTTACCGAACAAATGCAATGAAAAAGCGTAGTTGCAACAAACGCTTTAAGATGTTATAATCCCTGGCTTTGGATGTAAGTCAAAAGAATGCTCGATATTTGCCGGAAAAAAGAATTGAAAAGACAAAAATTATAAATTGTCAAAAATTAGATACGATGGCGAATAGACCTTTAGACCGAATAGAATTTCTGTTTAAACGATGCATTATGGCCGCGTTGTCGTGTCTAACCTCGTTTTTAATATTCAAACTGTTTCTAATTCTCGGAATGGGAATTGGAAATAATAGTGACTATTATTAAGTTATAAAGTAATGAAATCAGTGGAACAATGAATCGCATGAAAACGAGGTTAGATATGAAACTCAGTCACAGTTTAGAGTTTAAACAGAAATTCGGGAAAGGTCTATTGTTGTGCTAAAAAACAACAACTGTTTGTTGGAAATGATGACACCACCTTCTTTACGTAAGAGAAGGACGGATAAAACAATCCATTTTTTAATTGAAAGTATTTGTAAACGAATATAGAGAAAATATAAAATATAAAAAAGAACTGGTTGCAAAACGGTGAGGCAATCTCGAAATCGGATTTTATTGCTGCCTGTAATCGAGAGAAACATTTTACTAGCAGCATGCGAAAATATGAGTAGAAATCCACCTGCATTGCCATTCACAATGGCCTACCAACATAGATTATCCTCAAGCAAGCATTTTTCAGAAAAGCATTTCAAACTACACCTTTTGTAATATTTTCCGCCATGGTATCTCAGGAAATAGTATGATTAATATTCAATAGCAAGGTATTTTGAGCAATTTAGAAGTTTAATTTCCAGTATGCAGTACACTGATCTTAGAAAACCAGCCTCTGGTGCCATTGAGTTCAAATTCAGCTTGCGGGTTTTGAAAATATCGAAATAACTATAGGAAATAAAGTGAGTAACTGGAACAATAAAAGCACGATAATTTAACATACCATTTCGATGACGAAGGAATTTCCTCGCGTATGTCTACTTCATCCATGCCATCAGCATCTATTTTCTTTTGTTTTCGTGATAAACCTGGAGCATTTGCGCCAATTGGCACTGCTGTATTCATCACAGTCGATGCAACGGATTCGTATTCCAAAACAGGAGCCTGTCTCTTTGCTACAACTGGATGAAATCTCGGTGCTTTGGGTGATGTTCTACCCTTTGTAAAAGGTAGAAGTATAAGGTTCTCCCGAAGTTTTTCTCCAAGTTGAGACGGTGCAGTACGACAGAATGCTGCATTAATTGCTTTTTTGTTTTTATTATTTTCCGCTGCAACGTTTGTATCTTTTTGTCGGTAATAAGAGTCGTCTCCTCGCAAAATTTCTCTCGCTTCTGACGCAAGAACTACCATTGTACCCATGTTGGACAATGTACGATTCCCGACATTTAAAGAACACATCGCTTCCCTTTCTTTAGCATTTAAAACCTTTCTCAATAATGAAGGAAATTTTTTATAAAGTGCGCCTTTGTAATAACCAAGGGCTGCTCCAACTTCACTGCCTAACATGTAATGTTCTCCATTTTCCTCAAACTGGTAAACTGTCGGTTCTTTTCCTGATGAAACTATCTTGGCCATTTTCAACAGCCTTGTTTTAAACTTTCGCAAAAAATGTAAATATAAAGGAAGTCAGTTAATGGAATAAAATCGAACCAAAATAATTCGAATGAATATTCGAAATTCATTCGAAGCGTGACAGTTTCGTTTGTAGTTACAAAAACAAAATTCTTTTTCCTGTGGATACGAAATTTGGAAAGACACTTTTAGTATCGCCCATGAAATCAATAGAAAGTACCTATTGTCTATGCCGGAACCAATAAATCAAGCTATCCTCGAATTGCCTAAATCATGCATTTACTTAAACTCTATGTTGTTGACAGTTTATTCCGGAAAAATAATAAAGTCGAGATTCTTTTTCATGCCTCAAAAACATGGAGATGTGATCCACTAAACCAATCAAAGTGAAGGATGGATATTCGCAGACCAATCCGAATGCTTGTAGCTCTTGAAGTATTCGTCACGTGAATGTCATTTGCAAATTGGAAGATGTTAGTAAAAACAATATGGTGACATTAACACGCAGATAATTTTTTTAAATAATTTGCCTACTTTTCCCGCAAGATGTTTATGTCTACTCGTTATAGTAAAAGATCAGAGCCATTGATTAAACAACGTCAAATATTCTCTGTTAATGACTCACTGGCGAAATTATGTGAATACTTAACCAATGAATTCAGGTAAGAACACTTTCTTTCCATGAGCTTTCCATGATGGATGGGGCTTGATCATCATAGCACTACTTGTTCTTGTAAAAATCAGATAAATAGTTATCTCTTGACAAATTTTCTAAGTGAGAATGGAAGGAGAGAGAGAGAGGAATTAACTGGGCTTGTTTATATATCTATTTATGATAGGTTTATAGCCCTTGTCTTAATAAATGTATCTTAAATCTATATTCTAATACCCGCTGTGCATCCAGTTTTTATTTTAGAGAGTGATATATTTAGTTTTAATTTACGGTCATCGTCCTCTTATGTGCGCATAAAACCACGTAGAGGCGAGAGACACTTTTTTCACAATCTTCCAAAAAAAGCACGTGGCATTTGATCGAATCGAACGCGACGTTTTTGGGGATATATCTCGAGAGCCAATAGGGATAACTGAAGTTTTTTAGGGTCAGCGATACGGGTGACGCATCATTTGGGTCTAAATTTAATTCGGTACTCTGCGGGTATGACGTCATCAAAATCTTTACTCGACGACATCTCTCCAAAGGTTGGTCGTAGTGAAACGATCCCATACACTGTTTTGATCTGTTTTTCAAGTTCTACAACATAGGTACACTTTTGAGTTGCGATTCTATGATCTGTTTTTTCGTCACGGGGTACATACACGGGAATGGTGGATTTGACCTAATGTTTTCAAATTTAAGTTCGGTAAAAAGTTTTTACCTGGGTTACTATTATATCTCTAAGAAGAAGAATGTGTATGAGAAATCAAATAGTGGACAGTGTGGTGTTGTAGAGAACATCATTTGATATGTGTTGCATGTTCATTCATTTTACAATTACAGCTCCTGTAATTTGAAAAAAAAATTGCTCCTCTGGGTATTCCAATTAATGTCAAGAAGCATTATTATGAAAATATATTGGCAGAAAAAAAACAACTGTGTAAAAGCTTCTCTTTTACCAATATGGCCAATATCGTGAGCCCCAAAGATGGTAACATTTTCCTTTGCCAATTTCTTAATTTTATTTATCGAGAATTCTTTGGGTGATACAACGCCGCCTTCTTAGCTGCAAGTAACTTATATTACACTTTTATTTTAGAGAGTGACAGATTTCCTTGAATTTTACGGTCAAGTTTTTCCTAGTTGTGTGCAAAACTGTAGAGGCTAGAGACACTTTTTTCACGAGTAGAGTGCCTACTTCCCTTTCCTCTATGTGCCGCATGCTGCTAACTTTGAGTTTGATAGTATATTTCCTTCATTTAAAGATAACAAATCAAACAAAACTTCTTGTTATTTAAAAGTATATGCATTTAAATATTTTAATGGAAAGTTTCAAAGTGAAATACCAAATACTTACTGATTTATAGAATAAACTTTAACACCAGGTAGTGATCATCGTGAAAAAATTATTTAAAATGGCTTCTTCGCAAAATAAATGCTTCAAAATTCAGTGTCATAAATAACAGAACTAATCGATTCCTCTATATTCCTCTTCCGTCTTGAATGCTACCATCATCTGAGATTTTATAAAAAAAAAAACAGTTTTCTTGTATACATATTGTGTACGCGAGTAAATCATCCAAAGTTTACAGTAAGGTAATTTCGTAACCAGGTGTCCTTTCTCCACTATAGCAACAAAAATTGCTCTTGTTAGCACTGATTTCAGCTTGATTATTCAAGCAGTTAAATTTCTCGCACAAACATTCAATTAGCAGCAAATCCTGCGTTGATAATATCACCCATAGATTCATCATTCAAAAAATGTGATTAAAATGTTTCACCCAAAGGACGCATTGTCATTATTTTTATTTCGTTCATGTGTGAATGAATCTATGAAAGTCTGGTTTTGATCTGAAAAATGTTTTAATAAAGGGCAATCATAATCATTATATAGTTAAAAATTTTAGTGATGATTGTGCTGCGATAATTACTTTTTTATAGCTGTCTCTGCACAAGTGAAATCCCAAACGTGTGTCTAGATTTTTTTGAGATCCAAACTTGACTTGTCGAGACGGCACTATTTTTTTCTAAAAAAACTTCGCTGATAAAAATATGGCTCTTTTCGAAATGTAAACAGTAAAGGCATGCATTTTTATAAGCCACTTAAATTGAGAGAAACGGGATTAAACTGTTATTAAGAACAATAAAATTTTGTTATTTGCATCACTTTTGACGAACGTGAAATTAGTTAGCAGAAAGAAGAACAAGCTAGCAGAAAGTGGAACATCACCCGATAATGTGAACAACTATATACAGTATTTGTTATCAATCTTATTCTCCTTGTTTGTTCTTGTTGATTTGAAATCTAGAATGACCAATTGCGGTGTTAAATCCATTTAGCTGTGTTTTCAAGTTTGCATTGACGAATTTTGCAACATAATTAAAGTTAGCAGTAAGGGGAGCAGGCGCTCTATAAAGCATGTCGCGCAACATCAGCTTTTTTTATGATCATATGGGGAATCTTTGCATTGCGATGTTTTTGGGCAAATATTTCGGGAACTTACACGGATAACTAATATTTTTCGTTGATACAGGCGAAGGGGTGACAAAAAATTTGGGTCTATTTTCAGTTTCATAGAATTATAGCAAAAATTCATACCTTTAAACAAATAAGTCAACTTAAGATAATAGATTATAGGTAGGAATTGAAAAAAATTACTAAGAAAAGCAAAAATAATAGATGGACAAAGATCATATTTCTGTTTATATCTTTAACTTCCATTTGGTTAGAAACTCTAGTCATTGTCATACTGCATAAAATTTTTTAAATTCTGAAGTTTGACCCATGTACGTAATCAAATGACCAACATAATGAACTGTTTGCTGTTATAGCTTTTATATGGTTCACTTGGTTTCACAAAGTTTCGACTTTACTGTTCATAAATGGTAGTGAAGGAAACGGATTGTGTTTTTTGTATCTTAGTTTTTTTTTCTATCACACCATTGACATGTTTTTGTGATTGACTTCGTAAAGACACTCTTGGTTGAGGTCAATAGATATGATCTATCTATTGATAAAAAATTATTATGTTAGTATAACTTTACTTTTAGCTAGGCTTGTTACATGAGACTGATGCTGTAATGTTACATAATTAAAATGGTGTTGCTTTACATATAGTATTTTGTGTCCTAAATAAACATTTTATTATTGTTGTTGTTTAAACAATGAATGTTTGCATGTATTTCAGTTGCAATAAACTCATCACACCAAAGTACAAGGATTTCAGAAGTCAAAAATTGAAGTTTGATCAAAAGACAAGATTAAATAATGCAATCTGGAGGGCTTGGCATATCCAATGTAAGTCTAAAGATATTACTTTTGATGTTTTTCCCAAAGGATCAGGTTAAGCTAGAGACCACCATTGATTGAATGTAAATTGTTAGGTTCCATAGACTATTAACTTTCCAAAAATGCAAAATTTGCAAGAGTTTTTGTTTGTGAAATCTATTGATTTTCATCTATTAATAGTGAGTGTACATCTTCTTTTTAATTACCCGATTGAGAATAAGGATAATTGGCAGTACTAATAATATCAGCAATGATGATTATGATAAAAAAAAAATATTTAGGACAGGACAAGTCCAATTAGGAATCTCTATTACACAGACAATCACGTGTGTTATTGTAATTTTGTTGAGGTTTATTGACATATAAGCAACTCAGAAGATTTGACATTTGACATTGTTTGGTAAAAACATTTGGCTGGCTAGATTTCAATAAATTTCGTCTTTTTTTAACTCAAAATATCAGCTATTAGCTGTCATTGTGACTCTAAATTTCTCACAAATCATTACCTTCCCAAACAAAATGGTTAAAGTAAGCTTACTTCTGTTTGTTGTTTTAAATGTTTATTGTGTTTGTAATTTATACATTTAGATAAACTTAATCGGAAGGCAAGGTTTTTACAGTTTGCTCCCCCTTTCTCGGATGAGAGCTCCCACAGTACATCCCAAGCTGTTATACTGGATGGCAAGTATTGGAAGAAACGTTGGGAAAATGTATCAAGGGAATTTGTAAACTGGAGAAGGGTTTATAAAGAACAGGTAGAAGCTTTAAAAATTACAAAAATGAGATTACCATCAATATGTAAAATATACAGAAGCCCATTTATCATGTTTAACCAAACCTTAGTTGCTTTAAAGTTCATTTCCAAAAGGATATCATGCAAAATGGATGTTCATATTTGTAATGCATTTCTTTCATTAAAGCTTCTCAAGAAAGGTGGCTTGGACAAAGAAGAACTTGAAAAGGTGTTTTTATACACATTTCTTCTTCTTTTATGTTTGTTTCAGATTGTTGTAGATGAAATTTTCATACATACAATCAGTAGAAATGTTTTCTATGCTGTTTACATCCTTGTTGTTCATTTAGGAGCAGTATTTATCAGACAGTGATGATGAAACTAAAAGGTAATGTAAATAAAATCTAACCACAGTTTTCTTAATATATGGAAGGTAAATTGTAATGGAATACAATCAAACTAAGATATTGGTCATGGCAAATCTATTAGTTTCTTGTTCCTGTGGCCTGAGATCCACTGTGCATCATAGCATGGTCTGTAGGTGGACACATTCCTTATTCGTACCTTTTGTAAAACTACCAAAGTTATTTTTTACCATAAGCAGAAACATTAATATCTCTCACTCCTCTGTCCTTGATATTTCTGTTGACGTTAACATTAAACACAGAGTTTGTCTTTGAATTATTTAGTCATTTTAAAGCAAGCCACGAGAAGAAGGAGAATAAAACTACTGCTATTTCGAAAGTATTCGATCCTAGTGAGTTTTTTTTCAATTACTGTGTAGTCATCAGTTCCTTTTCCCTGAACATTTAGTGAATGGACTTCCTGATAATAATAATTTCATTTTAGTCTCAGCTATGTATGCCCTACCAGATACATTATTCTCAAGTGTTGAGGAAAAGAAAACTAGCAATAATGGATCTGATCTGTCCTTATTTAAAGGTAAACAATTATTCCTTTTTGTGGTCAAGGGAACAACAGTAAATCAATATCCATAAATACCCCTTTCAGAAAGCTTGATTTTTTTTACCAATGCCTAGATGCCTAGTTTAAAGTTTTGATCATTGTACAAAATCTTTCAGCCTACGAGTTAAGATCAAAAGATAAATTTCAATGACTTCTTTCTTCTTATATTGATTCCAACAAGATCATAACCTTTTGTCATGGGTGAGTATCATAGGAATATAAAACCCAAATAGTACTGTTTTCTCTGTTGAGGAGTCGTTGATGTAACAACAAGTTTAATTATTGTATTCTGTAATCCTTCATAGATTCCTCTGGGATGATCCAACCGACATTGGACCACTTGAATCCTTGTTTCGATGAGTTGATGGAGAACTTTGATTTCTTATTTAGTAGGTTTTCTTTATAGTCCATACTTGTTGGACCTTTCTTAGCCGAATCAAACATAAAAAAAAAACACTATGGAATTACAAGGAAATGTCTTATAAAGTCAATCAACCGTGTTTTAAATGTTTTAACTGCATATTAAGCAATTTGTCTTCTTTTAGTTAGGATGCTAGTAATCCCATTTACAGATTTCTTAGAATTGTTAAAAAGTTACGAAACATAATATTGCTGGAATTTGCAGTAATAAAATGTGATATCCTCTAATAACCAAAGTTTATTGTTACTGTACGTATGAACTACTTCCTGATTGGTTTCAAACTATGTGTTTGATTGATATTCTTAATTGTTAAGTCTTCTTCATAGTGCCCACCCCAGCCAAAAATGTTTTAGCTTAAAAAATCTTTTACCTCTGCACTTACTAAAAGTTAAAATTTTAATCTCTATATTTGCAGTTTTGAACTATCAAAGTTAATAAATTCGCTTGGAATTTCTAATATTGAATACCCCTGGTGTTTGGTAGAGGTCTGTCAAACATTCAGTCACATTGTTTCTCTGCAACTTCATTTTGAAGACTTCTTTGTACTATTTTCATTATTTTTGTTTTTTCACATCGTGAGGAAATTGAATTTTGATTCCAATTTTATGCACTCTTATTGATGTTATAAATGCAATGAAATTATTTAGAATGGCACCTGGTTAGACCTTACTTCATTTTTGTGATGTTAAATTTTGACTATACCCAGTAGGCAAATTTGTTGAAAAATCACTGTGGAGGAGTGAATTTCTAAAGAAGTATACACACTTTTCGATGATAATGCTCTTCAGTGCAGTGATTTTTTGACAGTTTTGCTCACTGGGAAGGTTTGTCAAGCAAGATGTTATCACTAATAGTTTTATTACTATATTACTTTTATCTGGTTTGAACAAGCTAAACATTGGATAATGACACTTGATTGCATCTCCTTAGAATAACACAATCTTGAGGAACATTTAAGATGTGTTTTCCTTTTCTTTGTCATGATGAATGAATGAATTTAAAGAATTTGGACTGAGTTTATGAACAATTAGAAGTCATGTTATCATAATATTCTGATGTTGCTTTTCATTTAATTGTTGTTTCCATTTTTAGCTGATTGGGAAAGCTATAGTTCTCAACAACAAAGCAGTTACAGAAATACTCCCAATTTTGCAATGGATCCTCATTTTGACAAGAATCGTGTCCTGCCTGGCGATCAATTTCTTTCCAATGTTGCTACACAGCCAGAATCATCCACACAAACTTCCCTGTTAACACCAGATAAAACGACCTGCGACTTTCAGCAGTTCATATTTCCACAACAAACGAGGACTGAACCTCATTCTGAAAAATCTATGCAGATAGCGATAACAAAAGCTGATAACACAGACACTTTGTCACATAAATATCAGGAACTGCCACCTCAACTTCAAGCACCCAACTTGGCTGCACATCTACAGGCAACGCGGCCTAAAACTCAGAAATTCGATGCTGGTACCACCACTGTTCTGAAACGAACTGGCTTGCCTAGAAAAGAGTCCCTTTCCGGTCAACATAGGAAAAGAATTAAACGAAACTCGTCAGCAGAAAGCTTAGGTGATGTACAGAGTACACAAAAACAAGATTCACATTCCATGCCAGTACACAATATTCTCAATACACCTCGCACCATTTCATCTGTTTTGAATAAGCGTTCAAGTGTAAATGCCATTCCGATACTTCCCAAATATACATCAGTTATGACGACCAGCAACACAAATATATTGCCACCACAATCAATAATTAGTCCAATATCACAAATTCCATCCGATCAATTAAGGATACTAAATACAAATATGGGAAATTCTTCTGTCCCTACATACACGGTCATTTCTGGAGGTACCAGTCAGAAAACCTTACTTAGTCCAGTCGTTCCCAAACCTCCAACTCCACAACGTAACCAAACTGTTTATCCACACGGTGAAAGTCCTTCAGCCAACACAATGGCCCCTTTAACATTTGTTCAAACTCCCATTCATGTTGACACCTCAAAAGTCAGCCTTGCCCAAAACATCAGTCTTCTTACTCCTGGCCAGGTTAATGAGCAACAGTTAGTCACGCTTGCCCAGTTGCTGCAAAGTTCTCCAACACAAAGTACCGAAGCTACATTGAACTACCTAGAACTTCTTCAGCAACAGTTGACACTGATGCTAAAACAACAGCAGGAACAAATTCAAATGAAGCATCACATACAACAGCAAGCCGAAAAAATGATCCAACAACAACAGCGACAACTCCAGCAACAAAACGCCAACAACATCGTCAAGCTGCAACCAGTCAAAGGTGACATTATAGTGCAAACGGGATTAAGTAAGGTGACGTCACAAGCAGGGTTAAGTAACATCGCATCACAAACATTGAGTATTGGCCATACCTCCGACCTATCGAAACCTCAAGTAACTGTTAGCAGCCACGCACCTCCTTTGAAAATCACCATGCTTAATAATATGATTTCTGATCAACAGTCAAAGTCACCACATGTAGAACAGGCACTATCTTCAGTCCATGGGAATAACTACCATTCAAGTTCCGAAACACCACAACCAGTTTCCTTGCAAACTAAGTCGCATGCAACTACAACTTCTGCACCATTCTCCTCATTTCCACCTGCTACGATGGACAGTGCAATGGCATTAGTTTCCCTTCGTCATGGCAAAGTCATCCCAGTATGTAAAATTATTGTTGAGTTTCATAATGGGTGAATACTGCACCTTTTCCTGAGCTGTATCTAATACTATGGGATCATGTTTAGACCTCTTCATTTGAAACTGAGCAAGTAAAGACATTGACTCACTGTAAAAATACACCAGTTTCGGGTATGTTGCAATGATATGCTTTTGTATGTTAAAGTCATATAGTTTACTGCATCGATTATGAATATGGAGTTGGCTAGGGTCATGCAGTTATCATTTTACCATGATAACCACCAACCAACCAACCAACCAACCGGGTTTTGTATATGAAAACATGATTATAATACAGTTGTATCGATCATTTAGATAACGAAGTTTCATCCTTAGCTAAACCATCAGATTCACCAATGGTAAGATTTTTCCTCCGTTCACTAACATATCTATGCTCCTCAATTTGTTGGAATTAAAGTTATTTCATATATTCCATGCTTTCAAGGAAATGATTTTGACCTATTAGCTGTAGGACGTTGAACGAAGTTTCAAATCTTCCAAGAAAGAGCTTTAGTATATATGATAAGAACATTTATGTCATGTTATGTTAAACCTTAAGCCAGCATGTTTGTTGTTTTTTTTTAGATTCCCAAGCCGATCACACAGGTAGCTAACAGAGACGTGTACAATGTAAATAGAATCATTTTCTTTGTTTAGTTTTCTTCTTAGGCCTTCATATGAACTTTTTCATTATAGTTTTTCATATTTACGAGTAAATCTTGTGTTACAGATGAGGGTTTTACCAATCATAATTGTTTTCATCATCACCTCCCGAGATTTTTAGCCCAAAATATCAGACAAAAAACTGTCTTTGTAAATGACGTCATTAGAAAAATTATGATTCTTTTGCACAGTAAATATATCCGGTAATTTAAAAATCCAATGGCAATTCGAATAACAGAGGTTCGCTTGTAAAGGATGATAGGTGATGAAAAAAAACCTCGAAGTATGGGCATTCTATGGTATTATAGTTGACTCTCTTCGACTTTTCATTACTCAAACTCTCTGTAATTCTAAATGAGTCAGTGGTTTCCTTCAAGCTAAAACCTAGCAACATCACTCTCTCTCGAACTCTCCATAATTCGAACGATTTTGTTTTCCCCTTCGAGGTTTGAGTTAGAGAGAGAGTTTCTGTATAACATTACAGATAGAATCTAACTTAACCACAACGGAAAATCAACCCTTTCTTCATTAATCGTCCATCAATCTTGATAGGTTGCTGGCTTCTACCTGATATATTTTCCGATTTGGAAATCTCACGTTAAGTTTTTATTAGGAGGACCTCAATAAGATCAATAAGATATTGTAAGTTGTAAACATCAGGGCGGTTTCCATCGAATTATTAACCGCCCTTTTACTTTTATTTATTGTTTATTGTTTTTAATAGGAACATAGACGACAATGCCATCTGTCAGCCGAACAGAAACGACGAGGTTTGATCAAGGTAAACCTTATATCCAATTTCGTGTCATTCTATAGTTATCATAGAAATATAGCATACAATCAAGCTTAAGAGCCATGAGAAATTCAGGCAAAGTCTGTAAGTGATAACCAGATAAGGCAGAATTCTACCACAAAATTTAAAAAAAACAATGGTCCAAAACCACAAAATTATTTGCTGAAATTTGAGCCTGAATATCTCCAATGGCCATCACTTGCAAATAGTTTTCTATGGTTTATTTGAAAGTCATTTGAACCTACATTCATTTCATAGAAAAAGATCTGTGTGAAAGTAAGGGGCCTGAGACCGAGTAGCTGTCCAAAAAACAATTTTTGCTCAAACATTGCTTAAAAAAATAGCCCATAATGGCAGCGGCCTCAGGTCTATTTTCTTGATTTCTTTTTTAGAACGCGTTTGAAGAACTGTCTCATCTGTTGCCGCACAGCATTTCTGGAAGTTGTCGAACTAACAAATTGAGTAACGCCGCAATCTTGCAAAAAAGTAAGTTGAGTGGAGATGGGCGGTTTTTTTTAAAAATGAATCAAACATTTTAACCACCTTAAAGGAATCACACGCCGATTGACTGATGGAAATTGTATTGGTTTTAACAGGAATCACGACGTTGTCGTAACAGTTGTTCACAAAAAATCCTATCTGTCGGGAATAAGTTTAAGGCCACGACAAATATTACGAAAACTAAACAATTGTTCGTCATTGCACGTGACGAAAACTAAACAATTCGTCATGTCACGTGATTGTTATTAGGGAACTTACGAAAGTACGACGGCAACGTGGACGACGACGTACAAGATATTCATCTTCAATGAATCACAAAAGAGCAGAAACTATACATTTGGGTTAAGAAGTTTATTTATAATGCCTTTGAAGTTTGTTTTTTGAACTTTGAGAGACAGAATCATGAAAGAACCAAGGAAAATTTATCGGAAGTACTGCCATTCTCACGTCTTCGTTTTCAGTACGACTTCAAAATATTACTTTTCACGTTGTGTGTAGAACGTGCAAATCTAATAATGATATTAGTAAATTAAAAACATTTCCCAATAGTATAGTGTGAAACGACTTCCATTCTAAAGCAAATCTATGGAGTAAAGTGAATCTTTTGTTTGCCTCACGCCGTCGTCCACGTTGCCGTCGTAGTTTCGTAAGGTCCCTATTAGCACGCGGCTGATCACGTGGCTCAACAATTGAACTTACAACATATACGAAAATACGTTATGAATAAAGATATGGTACTTTGAGCTTGGCGCTTACTCGGAGTGTAAACGTTATAAACCATAATAAAAAGCTACTTTTTTTTTTTTTAAATCACTCGCCCCACTCAAGGCCGAAGCCACTACAAGGAGTGGGGCTACATATTCTGGATGTTCATCCTAGCGTTAATCTTCTTGACTAGCCTTCATTTTCCCCGAAATACATCAGGGAATCGAGCTAGTTGCAGTACCTCCAGAAGTCGTGACTTTTTCAACACCCGACCTCAACGGGGTTTGAACCCTCAGTATTGGGTTCCCAAGCTCAACGCTTTAACCACTACGCCACTACTCCATACAACCCTGTGTGGATTTCTCTTGACGTCACATACATCCATAAAGTTGATGATTTCTGTTTAGCATGTGAGCACATTCTATCGCTGCAACATGAACGGGCGTCATGCGACGTGCGCATGAATCAAGTACAGCAGCAGATAGATGAAATGAACTTGGCTATTAGGTAAATATCGTTCTTTCTTTAACGTTTGATCTAAGATTTTCAACAGAAATCTGTAAAAACATGTAAAAGAATTGTTATGATAAATCAATAATTCGGTAGATTTCGGGCCTGTACCTAACAAAACCATTTTGTATCTATTTGTATCTATCCAGTAAACAGTCGACTTCCAATTTGCACTTTTTCAAGAATCTGACCAATCACCGCGCAACTTTGTACTTGATGGGCTACAGCCACAGGAAATGCTCAAGATCACTCAAAACTTTTATTTGTTTATTTATTGTTTGTAGTGAGTGTCAGAATAAGCTACCAGCGACTGGACTCTCAATCTCACGTAAGGTACGTCAGTTCTATAGTTCGTCAGTTCATTGGATGAATGATTGCAAACGATTGTGCAGCGCTATTGTATATTGACACTTGAATATTGTATATTGACACTTGAATATTGTGTGTTGACACTGAATGATAACTACCTGGATGTTTGATTTTCTGACATAGTCAATCACATTTGCTTGAAGCACAATAGGAATGTTAGGAACTTTGAGGGCTATTAAAAGAAAAAAATGGGTGTTCGAACAATGTTTTTCTGTCGTGTTAATTGGTTGAGATTATATTACTACTTCACGTGACCTCATTGTGATGTTTTTAATGTGTTAGAGTTCTGATACAGTGCAGAAAAGTTTCTATGAATACTGCAAGGAGTTGATCGTTACCAATCCCAAGTCCTGGGTCGTATCTTTTCACCAATGTACTCTGAGTGTTCCAGCAATATACCGGAATAGTGGCTTGGTTCACACTATGTGATGAACTCTCATCTCTTTCTTTCTGCCCCAGTAATTTCGGTTTGGTCGTGTTGGGAGACTGTTAGGCTATGAATCCGTTTTTAGCAAATTTAGCAAGACTTCTCGTTTGACTTGTTGTCACCTTGGTTACCTTAACAACAACATTGTTTAGTTTTGTGTCGTCATGAAACCTGTCTTTGATAGTTACAACAGCTCAGTGACGACAAAAACAGTCGACGAATTTCTCAATTCCGTCATACGTTGGTTAGAACAACACGCAGCATTACCGTCATTACGACAAGGTAACGTATCAGTCTGATCCAGCCATGTCGTTTTTGCCTCGACTCTGTTCTCAAGCGAATGTAAATGTTTCATAGCTGCCCAAATATAAGAATAAAAAAAACATTGTCTGTGTCAGTGGAGAAGTGCTTCCTTCTGCTTACACGTTCATTTACTTTAAGTGAAATAACAGAATACTATAATTTGTTCCTCTTTGTATTGTTTCCTTTTGTAAATGTAGCAAGCTTCATTATTATTCATCTTGAAAACGAGGCGACATAAGCTATATTAAAGTTCTGTTATTTTTTGGGTATGATTATATTGTTTCCTAGTCGTCCTCAACACGCTGACGAAACTGAGTACCGGCACTGCATTTCTGGACGACCCTCAATGCTTGACGGTCCTGGCAGAGCAAGCGGTGCTTAAGGAGGATCCCACGGATTTCCCGACTGGAAACGAAGCGAATCCAACTAATACATTTTCTACAGATACAAGTTCGTTCTCTTCGCAATGGTCTGCTGCTGACCCTTGGAAGAAATAATAGAGGCGTGTCTCTGAAGAGGAGTATTAATATGGAAGAAAACATTCGAAAATATTTGATTGGATGCGTGATGGTTTGAGACTGGAGCCGAGTTATACAGCACACCAGATTTCTGTGGTAATCTCGTACCTGGGTGCAAGGTTGATCTTTGTGGTTAAATCAATGTATTTAAACTAATTCATCGTATTTTACATGTATATAATTCTTTATACTCAAATTTACCGTGTACAGATCTGATCTGCAGTAAAAAAACAACAAAAAAAACGCAGACAGTATTATTTGTTGAACTATAAAATAATGCTTTAAAATCGAATTAAACATAACATTATTAGCCGTGTTTTTATTACGACAGATGTATAGTTTATTTACGCAAGCAAACACAAACTTCATGATGATATCTCTAGTTGTACTAATCAACTCCCACTTTCGTGTTATGTCAACGCCTGTGGCATGAGAAATATCAGGAAAACAAGGAATTAAGGCCACGGAGTTCTCATTGTCTAGTGGTTTCCTGCATGTTTACTTTGAAGTCATAATCCTCCCCATTCCTGTATTTTGAAACAAACTAAAATCAAAGGTGACGTAATCTATGTCGGTTCAGTTGCGTGCTAGATTAAAAATACAGACTAGCCCTATGATAGTCAACAGAGCTTCTCAGAAATTCTTACATATATCGCCTCCTTTCTGAGCTTAACAATCATTATGTACTGAGAAGAACTTCACCAAACATTTTACCCTGGGTATCCTTTCTCTTGATAGACCTGACGTTCAAGTTGAAAACGAGTCATTGGATGATGTGACGTCATTATGACAATTTCTTTTTGCGTGTGCATATTGCGTCTCGCTATTCGCGTCTGTTTATCAGTCGATGCATTTCCATCATCATCGAGATGTTTGCGTAGGAAGCTAATCTTTTGATAGCGTAACCAACTAACAAGATTGTCCTAATTAAAGGAACCCTATTTAATCATGGGAAAAAATCCATGTCAGTAAACTTTCTCCTTTAACATAACATACTTCACCGGATGGCTTGCATTTTCGACTTCAAGTATGACGTAATCATGGTCTCGCTTTCCCAGTCCAACCAAACGTATCATCACTACATAGTGTAACCCGTTTTTAGTTGTACATTTGATCGATGAACTGATCATACTCTCTGATCCTGTGTGATGCAAGTGAGCTTTTTAGGCATTTTTTCCACTCTTATTTTTTAAACATATAGGGGAGTATGACACCGCAAGTTGTGAAGAAATGTGGGGTGGCAAGGGCGGAAGTTATCACGAAAATACACCCGAAAAATAGATAATGATTTGAAAAAAAACATATTCTAGTGCTGCCATAAAATTGTTCTCCTACGTCGCTGGTACAAAACCTGCCCGAGGTTAGGCGTTTTCATTCACTCTGAACTCCTATTGCTCAATGTTGCGGAAAATTTTACTCTGCGGAGGAGAGAATGTCTGTTCTTAATTGTTTTTAATTTCGTTGACGTCATCATTATCAACTGTAATCTCCATTAGTCCCTTGACAATAGATTTCACTCGTATACTTAACCTTAACAAATTTATTTCTAGAGATCATGAAGATTATTTTTTCAGTATTCTTTCTAATAATACAACAATGCAAACACCGAGAGAGTTTCAACGCATAAATGGACGTTAACGAAACTCGATGTTTCTTTTATTAACTAGGAACAATTATTGGATAGGTCAGTTGCGGAAAACGAGTAAGATTTGAACATTTATCTTAATAGACTGTTTAATATTTTTTGATAGCTTCCTCAATCGTTTCTTTGCTTCGATCGTGACTATACCAAAGGTTGTTTTTCATTGGCTGTCTCCGGTTTTCTTTCGTGTAAGTTTTATAATTCTTTTTTTCAAAATGTCGTCCACGTGTACTTTTTTTTTGCGATAAGAGCATGTGTTAGCACAATCTGTTCCCTTAAAATTAAAGTTGAATGGAGAGACATAGTGTAAGTAGAGTTTTAAATGTTCTCATTTTTTTCTTTAAAAAAATATGACGTAGCGCGGTGTGTTATTGTTGTTAGTAATTTTGTTTATGTTGTATATGACCGAACACACTTTGCTGAGGAGGTTAAAAGTTTCTGATGTTTGAGAACACTTCACTGTGTGTCTTTTAAAACGCTTAAATTTCAGATAAACGAATAAAAATTCCAGCGGTTTTCTCCCTATCACTATTTTTGTCCAGTGACGTAAGACGTATACAAATGACGTCATAACCATCAAGGAAAGATTTTTTTCTAGAGTCCATTTTGATGCTATATTTAACTCGATTGTCAACTTTTCCAGACAAGATGGTTTATGAGAAGATAGACTTCAGCTCATAATTTCTAACGCTTTCAACGTTTTTAGTTGTTTATAAACTCGATTATTCAAGCAGTAACAAGCTTTCCACTGTGTGTATTTGGTTCCTTAGTTCTCGTTTACTTAACGTTTTATAGGCAATGACATCCATCCTTCATATTTGAAATTGAATTGTAATGATTCGTCAGATCTCTTTGATGTTTCTGGCTAAACGACAACTAAACCGACCTGTCTTAATTTTCATCGGTTGACGATCTGTGTGTTTGATAAGTGTTGAAGCTTAACTCAACGTAGAAAAATTTATTTAAAACACTGCGATGGAGTATATTTCTATAGAGACATACACACTTCTTTAACGAAAATGCTCTCCGTTGCAGTAACTTTTGAAGATTTTGTCCATTGTGAATGAGGACCAAACATAGAGACGTCAAATGGAGAATATACAAATTTTCCATTCAGACAGAGTAAAATTATGAGTGCACAAAAATGGCGGGATTCTTTTGTTCTCTTGTTGCTGACCAGTAACTAAGTAGCTAGCCAATCAAAAATGCATAGATTTTTTTTCCCTTAGAATGTTATTCTGATGAGTTAAAACCTTCAACAACGCGCTGTGTGAAATTTTCCTCCTTATTTTTACGTCAAACTGAAAGTTTCTAACCAATGAGAGCGAACTCTTACACGTGTTGTGTAAGACCTTATCAATATTAAACATATTTTTCATAAAAGACAATGGATATGAGAACAAAAAAAGACCTAAAAGTTAATAAATGCATCGTATGAAGATTCGTGTGAACACTAGGAAAGCAATATAATTTTATTATTTAATTGCTGACATTATTTTGGGGTTGAACCAAGTTGATATGTGTAGATGAGGTTTTCTCAGACATTTAGGTAGAACTGTTTAAAACTGTTTCTGGAAGTTAAAGAATCCGAAGAATCGTTTCTTTCGTAAACAAAAGTTTAGTTTAAACAAGGATTATATGTGAAAGCGTTTTTACATGTTCACCGTTTAACAGATATGAACCACTTGCTTGATTGTTTCTGTTGTTGTAGAGAATTTCAACATCATGTTTTTAGCTTGGACCATAATACTTAGAATTCATTGAATTCCCTTGGTGCACTCCAAAACCACCTCCTCCAGGATTCTTTGAAGCTTTTATATCTTCGGTCGGTAAGCCTCTTATTTTCGATATACGATATACGTCAATGATGAAAGGATGGAACTTAAGCAACTTCGTACTCGGGTTTTTTTTTTTTTTTTGCTTTTCGATATTCGGTTAGCATGTACGACGCACGAGGCTACTGTTCAAGTTGTGTAGAACGTGAATGATGTGTAAAGAATTTGACAATGACGTCATCTGTACAAAATCAAAAATGGTGTCTTTTAACTTCAAGATGCGATTATAGTCATTTTCTTTATAATTTTTTTTATAGTCATTTTCTTTATATATTTTTTTATTTTGTTGCTTTGGCGACTTCTTTTGAGTAGTTTGATCTATGCAATTTGATTTTCAATGTAAATTGCACATTGTGTATTTTGTAAAAATAAAGTGGTCTAACAAACTGAGTCATTTTGTAAGGTTGACCTTTTGTTGCTTGCTGAAAATTATTTGGTTCATTCTTTGTGACATGCCACAAGGTCCTGACATTTTAAGAATCTTTGAAATGGAGATACAATTTTTAGAGTAGGAACAGGTACGCCACCCACCCCATCAGCAGCGCCCATTCTTAACCTTTTCCACGATTCTTTTAGGCTGAATATCTTAACAGTTCTTCTTTAACTTTCAATAAAAACATATTTAAATATTTTCTTAAAAACACGAAGCTTTTAGTAAGTACAGCTTACATTATCAATAAATAATCTAATGCTCATACTTACGAAAAACTTCGTGTTTTTTTAAGAAAATATTAGGATGTGTTTTTATTGAAAATTCTTCGTTACTTTTCATATTTTTTTTCTTCGTTGATATTTTAGGTTTTTAGTTTTTCCTCAACATATTGTTTATATGTTTGTTCATTCAGTCGTTGTCCATTTCATTGTAAATATTTCTACTAAAATATTTCTATGTTTTTAAAAAGTAAACAAATGGTGATAATATCCATAGTTACTCGGAATAAATTATGATCTAATGTGTCTGTGTAAAAAAAGTTTTCAAACAAGTAAATGTTCAAAATATAGTTCTACTTTGTGTTATTTTTTAAAAAACATTTAAATCGTTGTAAGCCTTTTAATTCTACATCAGTTATATTTTTGTATTACGAAATGAAAATATTTTCACCTGAACAACGTAAAAAATGTCTTTCTTTTTCTTGATGTTTGAACAGCTCATAACAGCGTCTCTTAAGTGGATAGAGGAGAACACAAAGTTTGTTCGAAACAAAATTTGATAGATTTACTTGTCTGGACATATTTAACCGGTTGGCTCTTTAATTTTAAATAGGGAAATAAAGCTCTAACTTATTTTGTGTGCAGGTGATAAAACTTAAGACATGCTGTGTGGTGAATATTTGAACGAATAAAGAATAACAACATTGACGTGAAGAAGAAGAAGAAGAAGAAGAAGAAGAAGAAGAAGAAGAAGAAGAAGAAGAAGAAGAAAGGTTTTCTCTTCGTTTTTACTTTGAAGATGAAACTATGGCTATTTGAAATCAAAGTACTTATACACAGCCTCATGTTTATAATAATGGTTAGAACAGAACAGCGAAAAGGTTTGAGAAAATTTTTCTCTATGTTATTCCAAAATCATATGATTAAACTTACAAATAAGACAGTTTGTGTGAGCGAAGTATAATGGATTATTAAATTCTTCCTGATATCTAAATTAATGGTTTTTAGCAGTCACCACAACACATCTGGGTTATGGTTGGCTCGTCTTGTAAATATAATACTTTTAAAACAAAGGTTGTTTTCCTTTATGTTCATTAAGTAAAGGTCTATTTACATTTGGAAATTTTTGAACACAATTTCAACAGAGTGAAACAAAGGGTATACATATACATCAATGGCTTCAAGTTCTGAGAATATGAATTTTTAAATTGCGTTTTTGCTAAATTTTTGAACATCGCGTTTACACGTGTTGGTGCATCCAAACTCGTACTTGAATTTTTAAGAATAATGAGTCCCTCAGGCCGAGGTTGTGAGTCAGGTTATTCCCATGACCCTAAAAATTCGTTTCCATACATCAAATAAACTAGCATAAGAAATTAGTTTAAGCAGAAGTGAACCTGAACCAAAGCTGAATGTTTTGGTAAAACAAAAGTATGTACTATCATCTGTAGCTATTATCGTAGTTCCCCTTTCTGTTTAGTTAAAATAACCGTTTCATCTCTTAACTGCGCATTGGATCAATGCGGGGAGTTCTGTGGTTCCCAGATCATTATTGACGGAAAGCAACACTCACCAAAGTTGGACGGTATGAATATAGCAATACTGAACCCGTTCACCGGTCTTGTTGTCATATCGGCATCTTTCGCCAGCACCCGCTCTAAAAACTTTCAAGACTTCATTAAGAGCACAAAAGACGGATATGTTGTTATAGCAACGTCTCAGCTTCTTTGCAAGCAGGAAAAAGCGACGAACTTGTACCGACAGAAGGCGATTATCCGTGGCTTCAAGAAGCTTGGTGCGAACGTCACTGTTCAACCTGTCGTGTACAGATCTGGCGTTTATATATATTGTAAAAATGGCTGTTATGAAGAGTTAGAACCGAACATTGACTTACCAGTCTCTAAGTTTCGGAGGACTAGTGAAGACCCAATATTAGTGTCGTTCACTCTTAACACCGTGCCTTGTCTGAAGCGCTTCAATTGTAATACTGGTAGGTGATATTCACATGCTCTTTATTACTCTCTCCTCCTGGGTGGTCATTATGTAACACATGCTTGTTGTATGTCTTAGTCAAGACATGATAAGCGTTTTCTTTATCAGCAACATGGTGTGGCGGGAATTATCGCTATTGCAACCCCCTAACATGTAGGAAAGGAAGCTCCCATATAACAAGGTCAGAACGTCAGATGGTACGCTATAATGCTATATATCTATTGATTTTGAAGCAGCTAAACTTCTCGGTCAAAAACTTCTCTAAATCGTCTGAAAGAACGACAATAATATCAAGGTTTACATCAAAAATTTACCTGGTTGTAAATCGGTAGAGAACTGGTTAGTGGGTTCACTTTAGGTTCACTTGTGGTTAGTGGGTTTACTTTACTTGCATTGAAATAGCGTGCAGTAGATGTGTAACATCGGAAACATTCAGCAAGTCCATATAATGATTAGTAAAACATTTTAGAGGGCGTCAAACCGACTGTGCATAAAGATAATTCAGAAAGATTAACAACACAATCACCAATGGAAAACATTCGAGCAGATAACAAAGATGACAATGGGCCTAGCTTATTGCTGGTGGCTTCTATTGCGCCCTTAGTTATTGTCGGAATCGTCACAACTGTCTTGTTTCTATATATACGAAGGCGTTATCGAAGAGAAGGTGTAAAAAAGGAAAAGAAAGTCAAGAACAAACCTTGCTGCGAAAAGAAAGCAGAAAGGCGTCCATTTTGCGAATGTCGGAAACAAACGATTACGTCAGAATCATCTGAAAATAAACCATTAGTATCTGATAGCGATTCTGTCATGTCATCGCCACAAACAAAAGTCAAGCATACATCTAGTTTCCGACTATTTCATCATGTTGACGACACAGATCAACCAAACCAGAGGTCAAATTTTGCGACGTACGTCACGTTTGGTAATGGTGCCGGTGATGACGAGCATGATGAGTCGTGTTTATATAAGGTGAGTGACGTTGAATAATTCGAAACTGGAAGAAGCAGAAACTTTTAAACGTGACATCTCCCTTAATTCTGAAAAAAAGGCCTTCTTGTTTGTGGAATTCTACTCTCTCTCTCTCTCTATCTCAATTCGTCTCTTTGAAATAAAATTTAATTTCATTCAGTCCCCATCCAGTGTCAAGCGACACGCACCTCCAACAGACTTGCCACCTGGCTGCTGCCACTCTGAACATGCGGCGCCTGAGGACTATTTAGACATGACAGAACACGATTACGCTAGCCTGGATGATGTCGGGTTTATCAGCAGCACAGGTGCAATATATGGTGAGTACAACTGATTGATGATTTTGTAAGGAAAAACAATTCAACTCGCCTAAGCTAAGCTTCATGTGAGGCCACTTTAAAGTTTTTTCTTCCAGCTTTTGTGACGGTGATGTCAAATGAAGAACTTTAAGAGCTTTCAGGGAAACGTCCTATAACTCAAACCTCAAAAAAGTCTGACTTTCCTTGTCAGATTGAAGACAAAGAGTAACTGTGACTATTTCTTCGTCACTATAAAGCATCCAGGTGAAAAGTGAAATAAATTATCCCTTAACCTCACGTTCCATACGAAACGTTTTGTACCGAAACATTTGGCACAGGAAAAAAACAGGCAGGAAACCTCTGAGAGAACCTCTGATTCAAAACTAGATTTGAAATTTCCACTTCGGTTTTCTCATAGAACAAGCGGATTCCGACGTGTTCACGTCGTCACCAGAAAACAGTGGTGAACAGTTCAATTTACCGACGGCGGAAATAGCTACATGTACGGGTTACAACAAAGCTAAAGAACTTTACGAAAGAGCGTCAACGTCGCTGAAGAGTGCAAATGACACTCTGTACGACTACGAGGATTACATACATCCTATTGACGACCCGACGTCGGAAGAGAAACTCCACAACTGAAATGTCGTTAAGGTATCATTGATTACAGAAAAAAAATTTTTTTTTCTCAGCTTATTAAAAGGCAACTAAAATTCCAGATTGGAAGAAAAAAATGCAGAAAGCAACATGATGATTAGCAGTTCCTACTTCTCTATAATCTCTATAAATAAAGGTATACGGCTACCTTGATGCAACGTGTTTATATTTTGTAAGAATGTGAATCCAACATGAGACAGACAAAGCACATACAGAGACCACCATCAATACGCAATATGGATAGTTATTAAAAAGTGTTTCGGCGGGAAGGCTTTACGGAAATCCCATACCTTGAAGTACCTTCAGCCTCGGTCATTTCCCAAACGAAATATTAACATTTTCACCAACCGTTGTTATGTCTTTACCATCACTGATTTACCATCATGGGACATTAAGATTATACATACCTTCGAAGAAGATTAGTCAAAATTTTCTTATTCTCTTTTGGCCACACCACTCTTTCGGCCAAGATAATTTTAGTGATGAACTGGTTGAATTTTTTTTCGGTGTTTGTAAGTACAGCTATTCCGTGGTAAAAACAAAGACCAAACAATTTAATTCATAACGAGAACCTAATTCTCTGTTCACCTAACACATCTGATTCCTGTCTACATAGAGTTCTGCATAGTCGATTATTACAAAGTTTTTTGTTTTGGATGAAAATAGTTCCCCTATCAACACGTGCAACACGTTTATTTGAGACTTAGCGTGGTAGTAGATCATGTATTTGTCTTCAACACGACGGAAGATCACACGCATAGATTTGCATCTAAGAAGGTGGACCCCCTAAATCCCCCCTTGGATGTTTTAAGCACGTCATCCAAATAAGATTCAATCATCGATAATAACTCATTGATATAAGTTTTTATCTAGATCGAACAGTCAAGAAATGATGGCAATCATGGAATTCGATCGTCAAGGAAACAGCAGATCAAATTTGCGATAGTACAAAGATTGTAGTGAACGAAACTTCACCGTCAGTGTTTCGATGCGATAATCCGATACAGAGAAATCCTTCACAAGTAAAGGACTTGGGGAATCTTCCCGCCGCTCATAAAATAGTTAAATAACCATGGTCAATGTGATGGTTTTATTTCTGAAATGACGTCAATGCATCATTTCGTAAAGACAAACAGATTTAATAAAACTAATATTGATTAGTTTCCTTGTAAATAAAATGTTTAATAATTCAATAAAAAATAAGAACAACAACACAACACAACACAGTTCAGTTATTTCTCCTCAGAGAATGTTTCAAGGTAATTCACCACTAAGAACGTTTCCAAAAATACTACACAGTAAAAAAAAACGAAACCTCTCCCTAATTTGATAACCCAAATAAAATTTACAAACTTTACACTATATACTTGTTAGCTGCATAGGAACCATTGCATATGCATTCTAACATAAGTCACATAACTCAACATTCTCTGAGCTATCAGCTTATATAAGAACTGATGACTCAGTTTTCTTGATATCAATTCCCACTGTTATAAATTGTCATGTTATTTAAGTATTCCATAAAAATTTAAAAATGAGAAGGAAATAAAGGTTAAAATAGCTCTATGTATCATGTGATCTATCATGTGACCAAGACACATCAAATTCCAGATTGAGCTCGATAGAGTTTACAAAAACACTGATAACAATACTTGCTAGACCCCGCCCGGGATTTTCTAGTCACTGAGATTTCAAAAGAAATAAAATGGCTTGAGTGAATGGCATAATGGCTTGTACCATGGTAGAAACTAGAAACTCAGGAAGGGGCCACATCATTAGGCCTGGAAGTCGTGTATAGATTAAAAAAAACACTGAGTAGGTAATGCCTATATGAATACAAATATACAGGACAAAATAAATAACACAAAACATGGTTTGAAGGTTGCCATGACTAATGACCATCCATGATCCTCAATTATCTCCGTAGTAATAAATAGGATTGAAATGAGGAAAAAATCGTTAAAGGTGTCTTCATGTGTCAATTAACCAGAAGATTTCGAAATTCTTTTCAAACCAAAAAAACTAGAATTCAATGAAGTGGTACAGGGGAATGACCAATTTACAAATTTCATTGCATGTAAATGAAGCCTTACGGTATCGTCATAAATTACCCAAACAGAAAATCTAGGCTTTTTATGAATAAAACTCGTCAAAATGAAAGTTATGTTACATGAGAAACTAGTCAGTCAAGTTTGTTCTATAGGATGTGAGAAAAATATTTTCTTAGCATAGGATGCTCAGGTTATTTACTCAGTCTCCTATTGACTATGTTGATATATAGGACTACGAAATTATTTTATTCAAATAATTAAAATAAGTAATTATTTGCTTTCAAAACATTCACATGGATGTTGTCCACATGAGTGTCTTCTGAGGTGGTTGATTAGTTTATGCATGTGAAAGAACATTTTAAAATCTCAAAACTGAGTACAAAGTCTTATTTATTGTTATTATATATACACGCTTTTTTTAAAGAACAATTTAGAACAGCTGCCGTATATAGTTTAGAAGTACATTATTTTCACTTGGTTTCTTTTCTCACCTACAATAAATGTGTGAAATACTAATAATGGCGTGAAGTGCTGCCTCCTTTAAAAACTTTTTATTATTTTACTGAAAGTTCCAGAAATAAGAACAAAATAAGGCTGAAATGTGAAATCGTGTTCTTAAAGCCAAGAACAAAATAAGAACAATTCAGGCTGAAAGAGGCTCAAAAAAACAAGAACAGTCAGCCTCAGCTCAGATTGTTCTTATAAAAAAAAGCGTGTATGCTTTTTTGTCAGCAATAAAAATTAGCATAAGAGAAGGAGTTTGAAAGAAAGGTTTGAAAGAAATAAGGACAGCATTAAATCACCAGGTCCTGATGAGCTGATTCTGATGCATTAAATTTAAGACTAACCAATCGTCTAACTGGATATCATTGGGCAGTTCTATATGTTTATTATGAACAAAATCATCTAAATTTTCGATTGTTACATATTTGTCATCGTCGAGATTGTATCGCTCTGTATTGGAAGGGACACTAAGCATTTCTCCATTTTCAACATGTTTATTATTCTTATCAAGTTCCATAGTTTTATCTTCAGAACTTTCTGTGTGTCCATTCACATCTACTTTGCTTTCAATTAAAATATTCTTAGTATTACCCATTCCATCTGTTCCATTGTTGTCCCTATCAATAACTTTAGGTTCATTGTCACATTCTATTACATCATCACTTGGCTCCTCAACTATGACATCATCAATTAATTCAGCATTACATGAAGTTTCTTTTTGTCTTGTATTAACACCATCAACTTCATTGGTTGTTCCAATGATATCGCATTGGTCTTTGTATCTTGTATCAGATGTGATAGCGTGAGTCACCTAACAAAAAGTTGATATTAGAATAAGATTTGTTAAAATTTTTTCTTTTTGAGAGAAATGGGAACAAGATTTTCAAACTGTTTGGAAAAAAATTGGAAATATTTTTCATTGGAATTGCACAAAAAAAAATAAAATCAAAGATAAATCATATTAGAAACTATTAGATTTAGTGTAATATTAGAATCAACTTTTGTTCTTCAAGATTCATCAGGCCACACAAGAAAAAAGCACCTGCTATGTAGAAGTTAATCTTAAATACTTTTCTTCAAAGTTTTGAGCCATGAGGTGCTTCCATATTATATTCATAAACTTTTGATAAAAAAGAAAGAAATTACATCCGAGATCTAGAGGGAGAAACAAATTATAGATGCCTAAGTTAAATGTGTATATATATACATAAACTTTCCAAAACCGTATGTAAAATAGTCGCTTCAAAGAAACACATACGCATGTGAATTGTGTTACCTAAAACTACAAAATCAAGACATTCCATTATTATTCCCATTATCTTTGAGTTTATACTTAAAGTTACTTTGTAAATGCAGAAAAACACGAGTGATTTTATAGCGAGCAAAACTACATGTTTTACCTTTATTTTTGTTTCAGCTGAACCAACTTTATCAACTTTTGGTGTATCTTCATCATTAACACTTAAATTAAGTGAATACATGGAATTTGATTTCTCTACAGTATCTAGAAGTCCAGACATTCTCCAGTTGTCTCGGCCATCCTTACTCAAACTTAAAGATTGAGCTGTATTGAAATTGCTACAGGAGGCAGACAAATGTTTCCCTTTTGGTTGGAGAGTATGGTATCTGGGAATCTTGCTTACATTGGTTCCTTTAGAATCATTTGATAGACTCAGAGAACTGGATCTCTGGACACCAGATCCTTTGTTTTTTTTCTTTTCCGATTTTAGCTTAACATTATGATCTTGTCCAGAATGTTTACTTTTTTTCGTAGCAAATGAAAAACGCTTGCTCTTTGGTATTGAAGATAGTTCT